>WBMY01000877.1:48967-89001 GCA_013397315.1 Donacobius atricapilla
AAGAAGAAAGGTGGAAGCAAAAAAAAAAAAAAGAAAAAAAAAAAGCAGATTGAATATTAACTCCAATTCTCATTTCCAAAATGATCCTTCAGATTAGGAGTCCTAATTGGGAAGATCTGTTACCTAGAGATAGGGCTGAAGGTCTGCACACGAGATAGGCACAGCCTAGGGCAGGTTCCGGGGACAGCTGCAGTCCCCACCCCACAGGCAGAGCTCAGCTCCGTCCTGTGCCGCAGCAGCTGCGGAGTCACCAGGCAGAACACTCCGAGAGGTAAGAGATGAATAAAGATTATCCCTAAATTCAGAGCAAGTTCCCTCCAGAGGGAGGTTGAAGTATGAGGTATAGGATGCTGAGGGCAGATTTCCATGGCAGGGTCGGAGCACCATGTACCCAGCAGGTCCTGAGCTGTTCAGTACCCCAGGGGTTGTCCAGCAGAAGCTCCGAGGTCTAAGTGACCTCTGGAGCTGCTCAGTCAGCAATGCTGGACATTGACAGAAGCTTTGAACAGTATCTGCTTTGGAAAAAACCCAGAAGTTCCTTCTATTTTTCCCACTGAACCTTCTGGGAAAGAGAGTACCAACAGCTTGGTCAGGGTGATGTTCTTCAGCAACAGAAATAGGAGCAGCAAATCATAAATATTATTTACCTCCATCTTCATCCAGTGCAGCAGAAAGGCCAAGCTTAGTTTTCAATTTCCAATTTTAAGATCAATGAAGTTTTATCTTCTTCATGCCATTTATTGCATTATAAAAACTTCTTTCAATTTCATGCAGGTTGTATCATCTGATGCAGCCCAGGCACAGCACAACTCCTATCAGTGGTAGTTAGCAGACTGTGCATTCTCACAGCTCTTAATTTTGGGGAACAATAGTAAAAGGCCTTCACTGGCTGCTGCACAGCACCAGCAAAGAGAGGTTTTTAAAAATGATTCTCTGTATAACCAGACTATCACCAGTCTGAAGATCCAGAAGACTCTAAAACAAGTATTTTATTGGAGTTTCTTCTTGCTGCTATTGTTATTAGAATATTCTGCTGAAATCAGTAATTTTAGGCAAAACCTAACAACTGCATTTGTATCAGAGTATCTGAAGTGTCTCACCGAATTTGCTTAGGGCAGTTCACACCACCCAGGCTCAGAGAACTGAATCCATCTCAGCTCTTTGTGCTGTGGTTTATGTACTTCTGCCTATAAAAAGCACTTCTGCAAAACCAGCCAGTTTATCTGAACATTTCAGCATCACACACACCCAAAATGCCCTTTCCAGGGACAACTGAGCATTCAAAAGCTGCTTAAACTGCACTAAAATTTTAATGGTGCTTTGTGGAAATCTCTTGCTATGTATATTTGTAATGGGGCAGCTTTGTCCTAATATCCACTACCAACCATTTGTCAAAACATTATCTTAGGAAAGGAAACCAGCAAGGTGCAAAAGAACAACTGAAACAAATTTCTCAATTGAAATAAATTTCAGAAAAGCATAAAAAGACTTTTATACTTTGTGCCTGTCACATATTTTTATTCATTACTAACTAGTTATTACTCTGCTACAGTTGCTGCCCTTGCCCACAATAATAGAAGAATCAGAAAATTAGTTAGGATCTTCATCTTGTGGATCCCAAAATGTTCCTATCCCTGCAGAAAAAGTAATTTGCAGATTCCACAGAGCTAAAATGAACCCTTGCCTATTTTAGTGTCCATCAGATTTCTATCAGCACTGAACATTTTACAGGAAAGATTTCCAAAACCATGTTTTCCATGTGCAGGACGAAGTGATTGTATTTAATAAAGCTTTAGCAAAAGCTTCCCCTGCCCCATTAATTTAGTTGTCAGCAGCCTATGCTCCAGCAGCAGACAAAGAGTTAATGTCAAAATACATCTTCTGATACTCCCATGTCCTTTCCCCATCCATTGTTTTCAAACTTATTTTGAATGGTCAGAAATTTTCTGCCTGAATAAACTCTCAACAGAAAAGAGAACTGGAGCAAACAGAAAAATGAGTAAAATAAAACCAAACTCTGTGGGCAATATAGAAAGGAGACCTGGTAATAAAATCACTAACCTCTAGCACCAGCATTTATTGTGAAAGCAAGGTAATTTAAAAATGTAAACTTTACTCCTTGAAGTAAAATTCTGTAACGGTGACAACATTCTGAGCACTATCATAAATCTGGTTAATTTATCTTTGGATGATTTGGTACTCAGAATAGCAATTAACTCTTTGGGAAGCATTTATAAAAATTCTTTTCAAAATAACTAATCCCTGCTTTCATGTTGCTGTTCATGTCTGAGCTTTTCTTTAGACTGAAATATAAGCAAATGCTACTAAAAGTTACTTGTCACTAATACACAAGAGCTCCCAATTACAACCATTTTGCTCACTCTTAGCATTCTCATTTTACTGTCAGGAGCAAAAATTCTACTCTTACAAAAATCAAGAGCTGCATTTCAGTTATGGTTATCTATTGATTCAGTTACACTTGAATTGATCTCAAATTGTTTCAAGCAACTGTTCTGCACCCAAAACACCACATGAACCACAGAAACCAGATCAATAGATTTCAAGTGAAATAATTGTTTTCCTTTGTAAGACCCCATTACTCCTTGAATGCAGAACTGTTTGACTGACCTCCAGGAAAGCAGCAGATGTGAATAAGCCAAGCACCTCAGGCCTTATCAGTTAAAGTGAGGCCTTGGAAATGACATGGAAGTGCAGGGAACGTGCTCAGAGCTGTGGGAAAGGCACAGCTGGAAAAGCAGCAAACCTGCATTTGACTCTGATAATGGGAAAGCAGTGGGACACACAGGGAAAGAACAGACTTTGGGAGTTACTCACTCATGAACACACAGCAAAATATTTCAGTCGTCAAGAAAATAATTCAAGGATTCTCCAGTGACTGGTTTGGTTTACACAGTATTGGTATTAGTGAGGCTTTGGTCCTGTTGTGTGAAATTTCACACCACTGTGCCCCTGAAGTAATTTTTCCCTAGTTCCTTACTAAATAATTGTAAGGCTTTCTGAGGGCAGTCATTTCTGGATTACCAATTTCCAGTGCAGCAGCTGAGGAAATCAGGGGCAGCACATGTATTTCACTGGCAGGATAAGATTTATACCAGATTAACAATTCAGTGATGTGCCTGAAGTGAGATTTTGTTTCTTTTAATAACAACAGTAATAAAAACAAACTAAATGCTCACATTAAAGCTTATAATATTTTTGTAAGGAATCTTGGTTGGCTCCTTGTGTGTATTAGACTTGGTCTGAGCTTTACTCTTTTAGAAGGGCAATTAACTGCAAACACCTTGTCATAAACATTGCAAAAGGGCAAAGAGATAGCAACAATTTTGCTAAAGAGATAAATGGTCAAATAAAACATTGAATTGTTAATTCCCAGGTGACAAAAAGCTGCATGAGTCAAATCAATAGAAAGACATACAGAACGAATTCTGGGATAAAGGGCGGGTCAACCTTGAAGTGCTATTAACGCTCTCTTGTTGTTTCGCTGGGGCACATCCTGTGTTCCAGCAGGTAACAGGGCTCCGAGGAGCAAATTGATACTCACAGGGGCAGCAGAGATTGTTGAAACAAAAAGTTCTGTAAGGATTCAGCTCTATTAACTTTGCTTTTATTAAATATTGTCAGACACATATACCCTCTCATTCCATTTTATTCCCAAATTCCAATAGAGAGCATGTAAGTGACAAGTTTGTCACTTGAAACTGCGTTTTGAATGACTGCAGTCCCTTTTTTTCCAGTGAGGTAGAATGGGCTCCTTTTTTCTGCTTGTTTTTAGAATATTAGGAAGAATTTCAGGCTGTTGGGAGGGGACCACCTGAAGAAGTCTCTTCTCAAATCTATTAGATTTTTGAGACCCCTCTAGAGCAGATCACAAGATTGAAAGTTACATGCAAATAAAATCATCTCAGCTTTATTCAGCTGGGGACATTTATAAGTAAAAGACAGGGTTTTCCTAAAGAAGACTAAGCTACTCATGGAAGAGAAAGCATGGAAAATCGTAAAATGCTATCACAAACAAGCAACTCTCATATGCAGTGGAAAATATCTACAGGTATCCATAGGAAGGAACTGAGGAGCTCAAATTATTCCAAAGCATTAAACAGTAGTATAAAACAGACAGCAATGCCTATAATGATCCCACCGGACACTTGAAAATGAACATTTCAAAGGTCAGGAATTTTACTTCTGCCAAATTGGATGCCAGTAATTTGCATAAGACTGAAAGTCAAGTATCAGTTTAAATTCCCTCAGTCATATGCAAATGCAATCGCCCCATGGCTCTAACAGCAGTTTTATGTCAGCCAGCATGAAAAATGTAGAGAAATCCCATCAAGCGCGTTGGGCTTAGGGATATAAGTAACACAAACACTACATGACAAACATCTGTGCTGTACAAATGTCATGAAAACATATTTTACTCTGACAGCAAATTTTAAGGTTCTGTTAATTACTCAGTCAATGGTTTTTTAAGTGAAAAGAAACTCTCCTTTTGGAGTGTGCTTCAGAAATATTTATACAAAACTCGTGGCAACTTTGAGGTGTAATTTTAGCTTTGAAAAGAGGAAGGCACATTTATGTTTTTTTCCAGAAAAGATATTTTCACTGCATTTTCCAAAAACATCACTTGATATCTATAGCATAAATCCTCAGGGCTCGCTAAATTAATGGCAGTTACGCCACTAAACTTAATAGCTCTGGGATCACGACTGACTTAGGTTTTCCTACAGTATTTAAAATTTAAAAAGAAGCCTAAGAGTCTTCCACAATTCTAATATAATAGTAATAAATAATACCCACTAAATGGGTCCATGTCAAACTAGTCATTTAAGCCAGTAAGTTTATGAAACAAAAGGGTGTAGAAAGTTTTTTCATGTAACAAAGGAGAGAATAAGCTGGAAAAAACACATCTATTTGCTCATTTTTAGGTAGTTCAGATATAATGTTAGACATGACAGTATTGGTATCACCTGAGATACAACATAGAAAAAAATTATTCTGTATTCTGCAAGTCATCCTTTTTATCAACACAATGACTATTTTAAATTAAAGAGAGGAAAATGAGCAGCACCTCATACACATCTCCATCACTGGCAGTGATGCTGATGGAACATAAATGTTATTTTATTAAAGTACATGGCACTTCCTAAATATCCATAAAATACCAGATATCCCAGAGCGACTGCTGCACTGTCTAAATGTGTCAAAGTGCTCTCACAATTTGTTACAAATTCAATAATGTCACATCCACAAAGTCCAGCAGTTTAACTACAAAAGCCCTTCAGATTCACACATGGCGCCTGGCAAGATGAAGTGCAACTAATTCTCGTGCAGTTTTATTAATTACATCAAAAGAATGTGATTTGACCTCAGAACTGTGGTCTTTTCAAGAAGAGAGAGACAACTGCTGTGAAAGTGCACATCTGATGCACTTGTAGCTTTCCTTGTTCCATTAAAAAGCTCCGGTCCCCTCCCAGGACCCCAGTGGCACAGACACAAACAGCAGAGCCCAGCAGGACCGTGCTCAGAACAGGTGCTCCGGCTTTTTGTGGAGCATGTGGAGTGGGAACAGCTCAGGCTGTGCTCCCCCTCGGAGGCAGGGATGTACCTGGGAGCTGTCCTGTCCTCCCGCATGGCTGGGACAGGGTCCTGGCAGGTGCTGTGCTCCTTCACACCTAAACACCAAGCAGGCTCTTTCTGGAACAGACACAGCCTTTAGGGGTTAGACTCACAATCCAGAATATAGCATTAAATCAAAGATATTCATCCCAAAAAGAAGCACATGGATTTAAATCTTGCTCAGCAGGACACTAAACAGAATAAGAGGCCACAGAACCACCCCGTATAGCAGCATCGCTGCACCGATGCAGCACAGTGAGAAACACACCCATTACACTGCCCTCAAAAATACAGATTATTAATGAGACAGCAATTTAAAACATCAGCTTTGACTGGACCATTTTGGTTCTCTCTCCTTCCATCTTTTCTGCCTCCCTTGCACCCTGCCCACATGGCCTGAAGCTCCTCAGGAAGGAGGTTTCCCACTGAGCAGTGGTCCCCAGCACCAGGGACAAAGGGGCTCAGCTCTGGTTTGTCTCTACCCATTGCCACAGCAAACACAGGCAAGGAGGATGAAAATGGAATCTGGACAAATATGTACTGTACATACAATTGCCTTCTAATAGGGACAGTCACACATCACCTTTTGTTCAAATCCTGTGTTCAAACCCAAAGACATCAACCACAACTATCCACACAGAAGACTTTTGAAGCCATTTCTTCATGCAAACTGCTTCTGCCACACACCACAACTTTTGTAATCACCTGCTTGTGCCCAAATTGTACATTGTAATACCTCTGCTCACAAGAAGAGACGAAGCAAACAGCAAGTTCTGAATCTCACTGATTCCCTACCCACCTGTGTCACCAGCACGAGTGCTTGCATGTATTAAGCAAAATTGCATGAGTATTAAAATTGCAAGGAGACAAGATTTGCTCATTAAAATCAAACTGCTGACCTTTTATAATGGCAATATAGGATTGCTGTGACTAAAGAAACAATAAAATTACATTGGAACTTTTTCAGTCTGTGCTCACAGTTAGCCACAGATCTCTTCTGCTAAATTAACACAAATTGAAATTATGTGATGCAACTCAGCAGAGGTGGAACGTGATATAGTAAAAGGAGACCTAAGCATGTTGGTAAAGATAATTAAGAGTTTCTGCTTTCTAAAATTCAGACCTTGAACAAAACTTCATGCACAATTATACCCTGAATTTCTGTGGTTGATTACAATCATTTCAAGTGAAAACTGAGCACTGCTGACACAAATGCCCAGGTGGAGTCACAAACCCAGTTGTGAAGGCTAAACATTTCCTTCAGTTTATAAAGCTGAGGGAGAAAAGACAAGAAAGGCACTACAAGTCCTCCAAGGATTAGTTGTGACACACAGGGCTGTGTCACTGGTCTGGAGCTAACACTGCTGACACTGCAGTGTCTATCACAAAACAGCTTCAGTCCCATGCTACCCTATAAAACACAGGCTGGTGCACAACAAAAATCCATGACTTGAAAGAATTTTCCACTTCTTTATTCTGAGTATTAGCAACTGCTGTGGTTCTTGGGGACTTGTTTCTCAAATAGCCACTTGTGCTGGCAGGAGAAGGCAAACTTGGCTGCATCTTGCAGAGCAACACTGGTGACTGCAGATACATCATCTCACACAGCCCACAGCTCTGGAAAATCAGGACACTGTATCTGTTATAATTCTCATTTCCACCTGCGTTACAATAACCCCAAACCCCTGTCAGCAACATATTAAAGATAAATACTCATTTGTGTCTCTAAAGTCCCAGCAAACTTTGACAGAGTTCAGGACAGGTGCTAATTTAGGGCTGAATATAAACTAATGAGACATAAAAATGTCCCTTTGGTAATTCTTTTCCAATGCAGCAGCGGGGCATTTCTTCTCTGCCAGCTCCTCTTATTAAATGTCCATCAATGGGAAATTTGGAATATCCTTTCAGAGTGTTTCTTTAGGAAAACAGCTAAAACCTCTGAACTGTGTATCACTTCAAAATTCCTGTTAATACCACAGTTCACATAAACTCATTTTTCAAAATCATCTGCTTGATTTGGGGGTTCAGATTTTCTCCCCACTTCTCAAGGCATTTATGTTATATACTTGTTTTTAAAATCTTTAGGAACACAGCATAATCTGCTCTCCGGTCCAGTGCCTCCCGAGGTCTTGCAAACAGCAGGATTTCTTTAATGCTTCTGATTGAATTTCCCTACTTTCTCATTTAAGGGTAGGAAAGCAACTTATATTCCGCATCCCTC
Organism: Donacobius atricapilla; assembly: GCA_013397315.1. Taxonomy (NCBI): domain Eukaryota; kingdom Metazoa; phylum Chordata; class Aves; order Passeriformes; family Mimidae; genus Donacobius; species Donacobius atricapilla. Next base: position 56,823 of record WBMY01000877.1, read on the forward strand.
TTAGCAGATTGGTGCAAAAGAGGAGAGGGGGGAAAAAAACCTCACTAAAGCTCTGACAGATGGTACCCAGCGTTTGACTCATGCTGGGCTCAGCAGGACCTATAGTTTAGAAGGTTAGAACTGTCAAAAAGACTCTGCTTATCAAGTGAATAACAAAGTGTGGACTGCCAGGCTGTTTCCTATAGAAAACTTGTATTTTCCTTGTAATTCTCAGCTGTCTCTCTGGTCCTTCCAAAACTTTTGGAGGAGCAGATGCTTTTCTGTTTGAGAAATAAGTTGGGAGCTGCCATGCTGGGAGCAGCCGGCGGCACAGTAGGCCTGGCTCGAGGAAGCTGTGCCCCCATGCCGGTGTCTGCGCCGCGGTTTGGGGACCTCGGAGGGGATTTGAAAGCAGGGAGAGAACTCTTCCTCCTCTCCACTCACCTCCTTTTGCAGCCAGTGACAAATTAATCTGCTCCTATATTACTGCCCCAGCCTGAGGAATCGTTTTAGCAAGCAATTGTGGCAAACTGGGAGCAAAGGCAGAAAGGTCTGGACAAAAGGCAGCGCTCACCAGGTTTTTCTTTTTAAGTGATTTCAAGCTCACATCAGGCAGCATCTATCCCAGCACAGGGTGTCTAAAGTGACTGCAAATGTTAGTGAGCAGGCTGGAAGCAGAACTGGAGTCTGCAGAAGCACAGCTGAAAGCTGAACAGTTTGTAGCCATGTTTTCTGGTAAGTCTGGACTTTTAAATTCGGGGTGGGGGGAGCTGGTAAATAACTCCGGTTATTAATCTTCCTAATGCTTTCTTCCTGAAAATAATGTCAGTTCATTTGTTGAACAAGACCATTGGTTTAGTCATAAAGTAAATTGGTACCAACAGTCAGCAGCTGCTCTTCAACAGTTAGAATTAATGAGATAGTAATTATACAGCAAAATACAATCTTATTGCCAACACTCAAGCCTCTGTCATTGCCTCGTTTGCTTTTTGTTCAGAACTATGAAAAATGAAATGACTTAACTGAGTTCTGAAGTTCACAGAATATAATTAATTCAATGTGAGTTCATTGCTGTGTCTGGAATCCAAGTTGCTTTATAACAGACTTAACACTAGTTTGGTACTAAGGAGGGCAGGGGGAGGAATCAGTGCTGGTTTGCAGGGAAGCAGAGTGGGGTGACTGCACGCAGATGATTAGTCTGAGTTACTCTGCTGCCAGAAAACCTCCAGCAGAACAAGCATGTGGGCAAAAACTTTATAATAATTATTTATTATCTGATATCACATTGGTCTCAAGGAAAAGCCATAACCAGTGACATGCCCCTGAACAATATAGCTCAGGGCATGCATGAGGCAGGCTGTGTATCAGAAAGTTTTTACCTGGTTTGTGGATTAAAAACTTGCTTTGAGTAATGCAGTGAACAATGAGGATAATTCTTCCATTCTTCTTTGACACTCTGGCCTGAAATGTGTCTGATTTATTTAATAGCTAATTTATTTAAGGTTGTTCCCCTTCAAAAAAGGGAGGGGGAATAGGCTGAGTGTACAACCTGTTGCTTTTCTCCCTCCTCTTCTTACCTAAGCTCAGTTTCCCTTCCCCAATCCAAGTATCCAACAGATCATGTAGAGCTCATGACAGGAAATGGATCTGTCCAAATATTGAGTTTGATTTAGTTTTCATGCAGTCAGTCATGAGCCCAAGCAAAGGAAGCCATCAAGCAATATAGTTCTGAAACACCTGTGAAAAATGAGCAGCGTTCTCACCCAGCACTTCAGTGCACTCATGACATATCCCTGCGGAAGGTGGCATTCCCACGCCCTTGTTCAGCACAAACCAAATGACCCACACAGCAATCTCAGGGAACAGAAAATTGTCCATGTCATCTAGGCTCAGTGCAGCCAGGTACTGAGCTCCCCACAGCTCCCAGCAAAGTCTCCTCCAGGTGCTGCCTAAAAACCCCTTGGGATTTGGCACATCCCTGTGCCAGATTGCTTTGTGCTCTGGCCCAGGAGCCATTTTCCTGCTCTTTCTGCCCTTCCAAGGCAGGTCCCAGAGAGGGACTTCACCAGTCAGGGCTCAGGGCAGGGACATGTTGTCCAGTCCTGTGGTCACTTACCAGCCTGACCTTTGGGTTTAACCCCTGGCTGCATCCATGGGTAACTGATGATGATCCTTGCTGTCATGGGACTGAACAGCCCATAAAAACCAGAAGCTGTAGCAGTGATGGGACATGGAACAGAGAGAAGAGAAGCAAAGCTCTTTCATGGACAGATACGGGAGGGAACCTGCATTAAGCTTCCATATAAAATGAGCTTGCAATCAAGTCATGTTGGTCGCTGATCTATACAGGAATGCCCAGATTTCTCAGAAAAAAAACCTTTACAATCTGTAAAATCAGTCTTAGAAGATGCACCACTTCTAAGTCATATTCACAGCTAAATTTCAGCCATGCTGTGACTTATTTGCTCTCTTCTGATGACACGACTCAGTCACCAATAGCCTTTAATTTTTCACTGCTTGGATCTGTTGCAAATGTTTGGGAAAAGCTCAGCTGTGAGCAGCAGAAACTTTGTCCTCACTTTCTCCACATGTGCCTGGGATCCAGCTCCGGCCCAGGCGTATCTAAACTACAAATGAGGTATGTGCTCTGTAACAAAGGCAGCAGATGGGCAGGCCCAGCAACACCTACCACGGCTATACCTTCAAGAAAACTCTATCTCAAAAATGTGCCATTAAACAAATTCCATGAAGGAAGGCCCTGAACACTTGCATTGTACTCCAGATAACAACAACAAAAAAATTAATTATTAACCATGATCCTGAGGGCTTGAACCTACCACTGGGCTGAGAGTTAATTTCAGGAAAATTGGGACAGTTTCTCATCCAAGCTTGGGGAGCTTTGTTTTGTGCCTAGTTCAGAGCACACTATAAAATCAGGTTACACAGTCAGTACCTTTTACAAAACAAGATTTCACGCTACCGATGCAACAGAAGAGCCTCAGAATGTATCAAAAAAGGGTAGATCAGCTTTAACTGCCTGCTCACTCTTTCCAGAGAGATGAAGTCTTTTATTACAAGCATCCCAGCATGTCACTGAAGCGTTATCTTTATTTAAACCCCAAAGTAAACACAAATAGCCACTATAAATTTTATCAAACAGACAGGAGAGGGAGCTCTCTCTTCATCCCACTCGATTAGGAATAGATTTTGCTGAATTTATTAAAATCTAACCACATTTTTACTGTCACATGTTACTTGTCCCTCTTTTGCCCTGGGACTGTCTCCTCTTAGCAAACCACTCTAGGTCAAACATTCATGTGTACCATAGAAAAATGTTTTTTTAATAAAGTCAATACATAGTTCTGTAAGGCACATTTAATTTCGGTGTAAGAAAAAATGAAGATGTAATTCCTACTGACAAAATTCTGCTTCCCTACTTACTGATACACACATAAAGGCATGTGTGCCTGCATTGTAGGTATACTTTCATATTTTTCAACTTAAAATACCAAGCAAGTTATTTTTTCGGAGTTATCATCCTTTCCATATTCACAGATAATTTTATATTAATCCTGAGATCTATCAGCCTAAGAATTCTGGTAGATCCAAGTGCATTTTTAAGATAAATCCCTGAAATATCAAATTCACCTGAAATACATACAGGCAAAGAAACTACAGCTGACAAAAACCCAGGACAAAAGAAAGTCACAGTAATCTTAATGTCTGCATGTCCTCACTGGATTATTTGAAATCTTATTGGAATAGAGCCTTGATTCCCATTCCCAAGGCACAATTCTGACAGCAGAAATGCTTGTATCAGCCTCTGGATATAATGCTAAAAATCAAACTGTGAGTTACGTCTGTCTTGCAAAGGCTGGGTAATAAGATTTACTTAATCCATTTGAAAGAAAGAAAAATGTTTTTGTCCCCCAATTTGTTGCAACATCTGAAAGTCCACAAGGTTATGACCCCTCTTTAAGAAAGCATCTTCTACCACCTGCAAATACCCCAGGAAAGCAGTTGGAAACAATAAAACACGTGCTAGTTAACCGTTTCCAGGGAAACAGTTATGCTCCAGCAACTGGAGGTTTCAGCCCTACAGTGGCTTTGTCTAAAGAAGACATGGCCCAGCTGTTACTGAATAACCATTGTTGTAGATCATTGGGAAATAACAGTCAGGGCACCAGATAAGCCCTGTGTAAGTTTTATTTTCTTCGCTGCCAGAGGTACATGGGGGTGAAATGACAGAAGAACAACATAAACCAAAACATAGGGACAAACGTGTTGCCCTGTGCACTTTTAGGATGGTCATTTTTCTAACATAACATCCCCTCAAGTCACTAGAGGCAAATATTAACTATAAAAAAAATAGTGAGAGAAACTAAGAAAGTTTCAGAGCCTGAGGATGGAGTTACTCTTTGTGCTTAGAAGTGAATCAGCACACACAGCCCATTTTTTGTTCCTTACATCAAAGGGATGCAGCAACAGATTGGTCTCCTGCTCATTATAGCATTTTCCAGAGCTACACAATAGTTAATTTCATTCTCTGGAAACACAGCATCAGAATTTGCAGCGCAAATTTTCATTCCCTTGAACGTGGAATTTGGCTGACTACACTCATTAATTTGCAGAACAGAGTGCATCATTTAACTAGGGTGTTCTGCAGGTTTTGTTTCATTGTTTGAAACAGGGAGAGTCAAACCCTCAATCCCAGGCAGCCAGGGCAGAGCTCTCAGTAACAGCAGCAGCAAGGTTTCCTTCTGTATTCAGGAGAGTTTTTCCCTCATATATTTTTTATTTGCTCACTCTACAAGTATTATTACTGGCTGTGTTAAAGGCTGCTGTGCTGAAAGGGACCATGCAGAAAGTGCAACACAGCTCCATTAATGGTGCAGTTCCTTCCCAGCACAGGCAGGATGAGATGACTGATGGGCTGAGCACAAGAAACACACAAAAGTTGCAGTGAAACTGAGATGTTCCATAACCTAAATTTCTTTCTCCTAAATACAAGCTGATTCTTCTGGTGCTACAGGGTGTGGTGAGAGGAAAATGTGTTCTCTGAGTGTTCATTTCCCCTTCCCTAGTGCTCCATGACCATTACAAAAAGTGATGAGAATGACTTGTTCTCTAGAAAGAACCTTTTCAACCTCTCTTGATAATCTGCTTAGCAAGGACACAAGCTGTTTCTCATTTGTTTATACTGTTCAAGCAGTCACAGTGAGTCACATCTCAGGGACACCTTTTTGCATGGATTTTTCAAGAATTTGCTACAAAACATCCTTTCACTTCCAAAAGACAAAGGGAAACAAATAGTGGTCTTTAGTTTCCTTCTAAAGCACATTAAAGGTTTTTCAAGGCAAAAGACACTAAAGATCTGTTCCTCATCCTTCAAATTCTTTGGATCACTTAGTGTTGGCAAAAACAAATCTCTTACAATGAAACTCCACTCCAGAAATGAGTAAATTAAACTGAGGCTTTTATAGCCTCCTTTGCTGCTCACAAAAAGAGTATTAAAGTAAGTTAAAGTAGGATATTTTTTCCTTTTTTTATTTTCTGTGCTTACTGTTTGGAATTAGAAGGTTAGAAGCTCTCCAGTCCTCTCATTCATTTGTATTTTTCCCCTTTTTTAAAGCCCTGTACAAGTCTATTCATAATCTGTGCCTCAAAGAATGCTGAATGTAAAAATGCACAACAAGGCATAACAAGTGGGAGAGTCATAAACGAGGTGAGAATTACATGGACCGAAGGAGAGAGGTGTGTTCCAGAGAAACTGCTTGTGGCTGCAGCCAAAGGGATGGTGATGGCCCCTAGAGAACACTTGAATTTTCTCTCCTTTCTTTCCCAACACCAAAAATTAGACAAGAAAATGGACAGAGAGAAGAGGCTATAGAAAATAAATCATTGCCACTTTATTACAAATAGAATGTGTGTTATGAAGGGGAAAATTACAGTTATTCCAGTAGAGGCCAAACAAAAGTAACAGAGTTGGGCGAGAAGTAACGAACCACAGAAATTTCGAGGAAAGGTGCTGTTCTCAGTCCCAGCTGATTGGGAGGTATCCAAATGCAACCTTTGGTAGCCAGGGTTCCATTGGGAATGCAGTGTCAGATCCAAACAATATTGAAATTATCAATATTATTATCTAGTTTTCTTGAGTTATATCTGATCTTTCAATGAAAAAATCTTCTTCAACTTCTTACTCAAAATTCAATTTAAAATATTACACAGAATAGCAGAAAGGAAACATTCCTCTCTCTTCTTCAACCTGGATAGAAGTCACAGACCAGGAAATCTCTGCAGGCAAGTGTGATGTCTTCTTAGCAATCTCACAATTACCTGTAGAGATTCCACAATCTGGCATCTTCATGCACAGTAATTATAAACTATTCACTTCTTCAGCCTCTGTACCTCTACTGAGCTCAGCTGAATTCCATCCAAATTGCCTAAGTAGCATGGAGCTGAGTGCAAACTTTTTACTTAATAATTTTCATGAGTCAAAATTCGAAAACAAAAGCATAAAACCTACATAAATTAACCAACTGGACACTGGAAAAATACTAAAGGACAAAGTTATTATAGGCTATTTTTCAACTACGAGGGCTTAATATTCTATTCCTAGGCTACACCTACTACTAGCTGAAGCACAACTGGGTTTTCACGGGTAATCAGTTCATGCAGCACTAGACGAGTTCAGCTTTTTTAAAGTGATGATGCTTTGAAGGGCTGTTCAGCTGATGAACATTCTCAATCAAGCCCTGGACATGGTGGAAGAAAGAATAAGCAACTGTGAAAGAAAAGACTACCCAGCAATGCAGGCCTTCATAGGAAGAAAAGAGTAACTTTTTTTCATTAAAGGGGTTCCTAGATCTGATATTCATGAAGTTTTAGCTCATCCTACTTCAATGACATTGAATAAATTAATTGGACAAATATGTGTCAGGGCTCAGAGAAAGATGTTTGTTCCTGAGATGTCCAGGCATTGATCCTGCCCAGAAATGTATTCCCAGGTCAGCTCCCAGTCACTGCAACAGAACCTATGCCTACACACTCCAGGAAACTCATTCCATCTGAACAACACCTACACAAATTTTGGCTAGAAGACAATTTGGCATGAAAGGAAATCAGTGGTGATGCTGAGCTTTTTGTGCAAAAGACAGACGAAGCGGGATTACAATTTTACCAAGATGCAAGTGAAAGACCTGGATATTCTCCATTAAAGCTCTGCTGGAGGACTCTCAGACAACACTTGTCCCTTTGAAGAGCCTTCATATCCACTTGCTTCCTGCTGAGAAGTCAAATATCTCCCTGGGATGAAAAGCTACCACTCAGGCTGTGTGTCAGCTCCTTTAGGCACAGGGGAAGCCAAGCTGCCTCTTTGTCAGGGTTGCAGCTCTACCAGCAGCTGCAGGGGAAGAGAGCAGGAGAGGCAGCGTGGGTGTTTTCCAGTGCAGGAGCGTTATTCCAGGGGGAAGCACAGAAACATAATTCTACTTGGATATAACAGACAGGAACACAACAGTGCTCTTGGAAGGGTTTAGAATTTCATTATACAACTCCACAAAATCCAGCAGGTGTGCTCCACCCCTTACTGTAAAAGGATTTGTGATTTCCACACTTTCTTTTACCTCCTTTTACCACTTAACATCTCCTCTATTCTCCCTGTTTACAAGAACTATATCCTTAGTCTGCACAACCTTGCTACATTCCCAGTTTCCTAGTTCCCAGCACTTGCTAGCAAACCACTACTCTTCCAGAAGAGTTACCACCTTTATTCTAGATAGGAATGTACATAAAGACTGAAATAAGGCCATGAATTTAATCTGTTCTTCTCAAACAAGTGTTAATTGACAAATGATGATGACAAGCATTTGCAATACCATGATTACACCTGACAATTGCGCACGTGGGTATAATTGACTTGTCAGCATCTGCAAATAAAACCTGTGGTGACATCCCAGAATAACTCCAAACAATGACAAAGCCCCATTCATTTCAATACCAAGTTTGTTTCAACATAAGCTTTATGTATTAGTTCTGGACTGGAGGAAAAATTGCAGCTGGAACAAATGCATTGTCCCCAGTCAGACCCTTACAATTTATCATTGTTTTAATTGAGCCAACTTGCTCTTGTCTACTGAGTCTTCACTGCTTGAGTGAGTCATAAAATAAATGCTTTGTAATAAAAAAAAAATCAGTTACCTTGTATAGTTTTTAAAAATTTATCTGACTACTCCATTCAAATATTTTAACTCCCTCTTCAATTATTCAGCCAGCCCAAGCCCTGCAGAGACATCAACAAAGTGCCACACGTTTCCCAAACTGCTGTTGATGAATAAGATGCAACCTGTCCTTCCATTTGGATTGATAAAAAATGCCCCCCAAAGAAGCTATGCTGGCAAATCCAGTCCTGAGAAAGAAAGCAAAGCTCCATTCCAAGCACTGACTCAAATCAGTGCTAGAATCACTCCAGGCTAATCTCAAATTTTAATCCCTTGATTATTTTGTATGACTTTCTTCTTATAACTGTTCTAGTTAAGAGGCTCTTTTGGTTCATCTTATATGCTTTAAGTTTCTGACATAATTTTAAATACTTCTTCTCTTGTCATCCTGCCAGAATTACCTTTCACATTTGCACCTTCAGAATGCTGCCACTGCATTAACCAAAACAAGAGAAAATAAGAGAAAAACAAGTTTTTCAGCAAGTTTCAAGAGTTCATCAAAAAACTGTAGTAATTACACCAATGACAATAATGTGCACTTATTATTTGCTGGATAAAATCCTGCCTTGGTGAAATCAAGACAAGTTTTTGCATTATTTTCCATGGGATTATTCCAGAAGCCTTTCATCCTTCTTTTAATGACTTCTTTCCATCTCCTTGTTTACGAGAAAATCTTTTTAAACAAGACATACAAATGAGCACTACAGCTAGGGAACTAGTTGGAACTCATCATGCTGCAATAGTGGAAAATTAAATAGCACAGACTAAAAAAAAACCTTTTTGCAGAACAGAAAGAAAATTCCTAAACACTTTCCACCAGGAAGGAGAGTGTGCAAACTGGTAACACAAATCTGCAGCTGAGCAAGTCACCAGTGAATGGAGAGCTCTTTTCCTGGTGAGCTGCCCAGATTTCAAATATTGATTATCTCTTAAATACTGTTTTTTAAAAAAAAGCCTGAGTCTTCACTTTTAGCAACATGTAAAGCTGGAGCACCACCTTCTATTTATCCAACTCCAAATGTAAGTAAACCTTCGTTATGTCTGAACTTTTCATTAAAGGTTTGCACTGCAAATTACAATATTAAAAAAAAATTTTGAAGATTCATAGTTTGATCTTTGAGCTGGAAGTTCTAAATTCTCTTTGAATCAGTCTTGCACTCATTCCATAATCTTATATATCCATATATTAAAAAAAAAAAAAAAGCTGTGCCATGGGTTCATCAAGGCTGAAGAGCTAAAGAGTCCAACAATGAAAAATTAAAGTGCCAGGACTAAGGTTGCCTGGATGCAATTGTTCTGTCCCCTCTGTGCCTCTGCATTGTGAGACAGAGTTTAAATTACAGGATTATGTGTGTTAGAGAAAGATTAACATTCTTCTACTATAAGGCTTTTATGCACCAGAGATAACAGAAATGATAGTCCAACCTTTCCCTTCTCACTCATAGGGAAGCTATAAGGCAGAAAATGGATATTTAGCCTTGGAAAAACATCTAACCTGTGCAGGGACCTTCTGTACTATTAATCCATATCTATTTACCATGTTGTTATAGGGCTTGTCTAAATTCCTGTCTAGAAATGGTCTCCTCCCACTCCTTTGAGTCCTCTGCTTCCACAGAAGTTCCACAATCATACATTTGGAGGCCTAAATTTGAAAAACTCCCAATCTAAGAGCCATCCTCCACCCACAGCAACCTGACTCTGCTTTCAGTGCTGTGCCAAAATGGTATTTTCCTGATGGCCAGCACTGCATGCAGGGCTGGCAGCAAGGAAAGGCACTGGCAAAAAAACAGTGAATAAGAAGAGCAGTTACAGGAACTGACCTACACAATTGTAACTCACTTGTCACCAATGGAAAACAATAGAAGCACGACAAAAGAAACACGAAGAAATCAGAATTCTCCCCAGTGCAGTGTTTAGTAGCCTGCCACACAAGAACCAACAGAAATGATGCATCTCCTGCTCCTTGTGCCTTCTCCTTTCCCTTCATCCTCCCAGATCTGCAACAGATAAGGAAGTCTGGTCATGTCTGTGTTCATCTGGAGCTTTGTTTGGGACTTTCTGTACCACCTGATGCCTTCTTTTGATTGGCAAATACTGTGAAACTGGCTGAGTAAACATAATCAGACCACCTGCCAGGCCTGTCTCTGGTTTGTTCCAGTGGAAGCTTGGTGTTCCTGAGGATTTTCTGAGTGGCTCCCATGCCAGTACACTCCAAGGCTGCTGGGAACTTATTACAGTGATAATCCAACAGCTCCCCATCAGTGATTGCCCAGGCTCTGCTCTGTGGCCTCATGGCTTTAGTGGGCAAGGTAAGGAAAGCAGATCAACCTTGCACAAACCCCTCATCCTAGCACATGCCCTGTTGTTTACTGGAAGGCTCGAGCAGAGCAAGGATTTCCCTGGAATTGCCTATGGGCCCACAGTTGCCCCTCCAGCAGCCAGAGGCTGCCTGCAGGGAATGACCAGTTGGGTCTCCTGGCTTCAGTGTGCTGCTCTTGCAGCAAACCACAATGAAACACACAGGGAAGGATCTTGTTATCATGTCCTGCAGATCAACAGCTCTAGGAAACAACCTGATGTTTTACTTCATCTTCCAGAAAACTTTTGAACAACAATCTCTTAATACCTGCTTTTGTTCTAATTTTATCAGATGTCTCCAGTACATCCAAGTTTTTTTGATTCTTTTCTTGTTTGCAGTTCTGGCACTTTATCCCTAAACATATGAGATTTAGTGCCCAACAGGAAAGCAGGGCTTGGTTAGAGCTCCCTGCCCAGGTGTGCTACCCGGGCTTGAGGGCACTGCTCAGCAGAGTTCCAGGAGCAGTAAAGGAGGTAAGTGAAGGAGCTGAAGAAATAGGCACACCATTTTGGGATGTTTTACATAAATGGTATTTGTTCAGAAGTCAGAGAGATCCCTTGAATGGGTATTTTATTGTATTCCTTTTTATACAAGGGGAGCCAAATATGCTGAACCAGAAAGGACAAGTCTGCCTAATCAGTTTACACCCAGACTGGAGCATGCCAAAGATCACCAAATAAACCAGGTTTATTCAGTAAATTGCTTAATAATTGCTCTCTCAGAGAAGATGCAGAGAGAACCTAAATGTTTTAATGACAGATATCCAAAGCACCAGGTGTTGTCTGTGGAATTATGACATTTTTTCCTGTGTAGGACATTCAGGGAAGAAATTTAGCTGACATGAACCCACTTGCAGGCCTAACCTAGATGGCTGTGAGTTGGCTTAATCTCAGCTGGCAACTGTGAGCAGTTAATAACTTCCTCACAGTTGTAGCTGGGATTATGCTAAACACAGCAATTTCTTTGCTCTAATGGATTAGCAGACCTTCGTGGCACCTTCATCACTGACCCAAGAGACACTTCTGCAGTACACAAAGCCCAAACATGCCATACACACAGGATGAACCTCATGGCTTTATCCAGACTATACACTGACCTCCAGGCTTTGCCTTGCTACCTCCTGCCTTTCCCAACTTCCCTGGTGCAGCATCCTGCAGCAGCAGAACAATCTCTTAATTAACTGTGTTCACAACTTTTTCTGAAGTCATATCTCATTTCAACCACTCTGAAACTGTTACTTGTCAGAATATCTCCTGAAGCTACTGATTTAGCCCTGAACTGTAGGGCTGATGATGACTTTTCTGCGTTTAATCCTTTGCATCTGCATTTTTTTTTAAGAAACACACAGTTCTGTGTGCAGACTTTTCACAAGTTCGAAGACTGTTGTTCTACCAGAACCACCCTCTAAGCTGAATGTTCCATTACCCAAAATAATTGCAATCCACTTTTCCCATGTTTATGACCTTGGTAACATCCCAACTCAATCCTCCCAGTCAGGATTCTTGTAACTTGTCTACAGTTGAAATTCCCCTGCTCAAGAGGAAGAATTCTGAGATGCAGAAATCAATACAGGAGTCCCATAAACGTTAGATGGCTCTAGTCAGCCTGTGGATACATAGCAGAAAGCAATATTATATAAAGTCAGAGCACATAAAATATATTTATTACACCCCAGTTTTGTGTCTGAAAGCTCTAGATGGCCAATCCTTAGAGATACATCCCTAGGTTTTATTTATGCATGAGATTCCAGGGAGCATCTGGAGCCTGACAGAAAATATTCCTGTTTTACACTAGGCATCAAAGGAACCTGCTAAAATATGGCTCACTCTGATGTACAGAAGTTGATGCACAACAAGACTAGGTATGACCTGAGTTCTTTTCAGTCCTGCAGAATTTTACAAGAAAATTGTTCTGAGATAAAATTGCCTGTCTGAAACAACCCTATTGAAGGGACACCATTGGTGCCTCAGGAACTGCTAACAGAAGTACCCCTGATGTAAAAGTGTAGCTTGTGCAGGGCATTTATATGGATTTAGCTCTCATTCTCATTAGAGAATGTAGTCTCATGACACTACATGTCACCTGACACTCTCCTGTCCACTGTAAGCATCTGTCCTCCATACCCGAAGCTGAAGTTAGTGAAAATATCTGTGCGACACAGATTGCACAGTATTTTTGGAAAAACCATGTGTACCATGAAGGCAGTAACAAAAAAGTTACCAGTTAAATACAATGAGGGCACCCCTGCGGGAAGAACAGCTTCATTAAATCATCAGTCACATTTCAGATAATTTCTTTTAGGCCTGAAACAGAAATACAAACCCCAACTGTCTCAAAATCACTGACTTTCAAACAGAAGTGGGTGAAAGCAGAAATCCTGATGTCTGAGGGCTGTGATGACCATATGCTGCTTAAGTGGGGTGCACAATTTGCTCTCAGTACACCCAGACCTACAGAAAATGGACAAACATCCCTGGCACACATCCATCCAGAGGACACTCAAGGCTCAGGTCTGGAACTAGATTATTCCTTTCCAATGCAGTATTTTCTCTAGATCCAGAACAAGTTTGAGAAATGGGACAGGAACATTAGGTCTATAGTTCTCACTGCCAAAGTTCCACACACAGAAAGCCCACCCACGCTGGCACAGGGCTGGAGTTTCTCCTGAATTTCACAACTCACAGTGAATTTGCAGACTCGCCCTGCTGCAGGCCTACATCATTTCCTGCCCTTCTGAGAAGCAGAACACACTTGCTGACTAATTTGTGTTCAAGTATTCAACCAGCAAACAACAGGTTTAAAGAACTAAAAAGTAAAACTTGCACAAGATGTATAAAGCTCTCCATCAGTGCTACCTAGAGTGATTCTTGGTAATATTTATTCTTTGCATTTTTTAGATAAAAAGTATAAATTACCTAAAAAACCGGAGTGGTGCAATTAAGTTGGAGGTTTTTTCTTCCTAGTAGTACACTGACCATGTTAAGATTCAGCATTTGAAGTTTAAAATTTTAAAAAAAAGTTTAAAATTAAAAAAACAAAAACCACTGCAAAGTTTTTGATGTCGCAGATACTGCATCAGGAACTGATTGGATAATAATCAGTCACCATCAGTTCCTAATGCATTGCCTTCAGCATCTAAACAAGCATCCAGGAGTTTCTAACAGGAACAACTGCAATATTATGATGGTGACAAAGGAGCTAAATGTCATCCCACCAAAACCTTGACAGCTCTCCTATAAAAACACAGCCTTACCTCGAGGGGAAAATCTAAAGGTACTGGTGCTGTTGAGTGGGACACCTCATTCCCTCCCAGATTAGGGTGCTGCAATTAGAACCAGACTGGGAGAAAAAAATGAAAGGAAAAGAGTTGTGTCTTTGCCTCCAGTGGTTACTTCAACAATGTATTCTCTTCATACAATGCTTACAAGACATACCTAATATTTAAAGACAGTGATAAGGGCAAGAGTCACTTCTGTCCAAAGGATTTCCAAATTACTTGAAATTATTTCACAATATTTTACAAAATTATTTACAATCTGTTTTGTATTGTTATAACAAACACACAAAAATATGCCTATGGATTTGTATATATGTTTCCATGAGATAAATGAAGACACAGAGAGGAACCCTTTGTTTGCTGATGGAGCAGAAGCCATGTGGAACTGGAGCACAGCGAAGGGCAGTGTGTAACGTTAACACCCAACAATTCCCTCAGGGACTGAACAAAACTATCCCATTTTAATGGGGTGTGACACCTGGGCAAGTGCAAAGTATTAATTTGACAGACCTTTGGGTTCTTGTGTCTCCAAAAGAAATCTGAGCCTCACCTGCAGAGCACAGACCTCAACAGCACAGTTTCTATTCATACCACAATTTTCCAGCTAAGCATTGGCTCAGAGCAAAGCACCTGGACTCTCCAGTACATCCGTTGGATGTCGGAGGATATGTTGGAGGTCTTGTATCTGCATTCTGAGCATCCCAGCCCACATGAATTTGTGACCTTGAAGCTGAAGGAAGCAGCAAGATATCAATTCTATCACAGAACCTGCTGGTATCATCTGCTTCTAAAGACCTGGCAAATTTTACCTGCAGTTTGACAGACAGAACATCACCTCCACAGCTCTCTGAGGGACAACGGGATGTCTCAGAACATAATTAGGATATAGCAGAGTCAACAGACATTGTTTTATTTATTATTTCTATTCAGACCTGAAGCTCAAAAACTAAATGCAACCTCCTGGCTGTCTCCACATGAGTTTTACCCATTTCTTCTACACAGAGATGAGTCTGGCCACAAGCTTTGAATGAGGATCTAGAACTCATCTCCATCCCACAGATTGTCAGCATTTTTTTAACCAAAGGCGTGTTTCATTATGTTCCATTGGCAGGAAGTTAAATCGGTATTCAGATCCTTAATCCATGTATTTGGAGATGAAAAGTGCTGGCACAAGTGCACAGGTCAAATCCTCAGAGTGAACCACTTCCCAGAGAGAGGAATTTGCATATCCCAAAGCTGTCTGCAGGTGCTGCCGAACGTGCAGAGACACAGAGCACCTTCCAGAGGCAGGAAACATGGCTGGGGGCAAGAGGAATTCTAGGAGTGAGACAAGGAGCATGAGTGAGCAGATGTTGTCTGCAAGGTTGGAAAGGTAAGTGCCAGTTTCATGGCACTGCAGCTCATGCAGTGACACTGAATTCACTCCAGTCCCTCCAGAGAATCCACACCTTGGTTTGTCTGGGAGCACATAAAACAGGGACCTACAACATCCATACAGAATCTGGATTCCTGTACATGGAGACCCACATTGTCTCCAGCTGGCACTAAGGTTCCGAAGGAAACCAAAGTGGTTTCTTAGCCCCTTTTTTTCTCCATCCTGGGAAAATAATTCAAGGCTACCAAGACCTAGAAACACTGGTCTTTCACTATTTTTTTTCCCCTGCTATTGCTTATAATTTTTAAACAGTTGTATTAAAGGGGAAATACACCAAACATCTTTATTTATTGCTTTACTTTTTTTGACCTTTACTACTGCCAAAAATGCCTCCAGCACATCATTCATGACTGAATGGCATAGCTCCACAGACCAAGCACACACAAAGTGTGAGGAATAACTGCTGCGGAAAGGAGATAGCAATGAAAGGATGGAAAAAACTTTATTACTCCTTGCAGTTTTTTTTTAATTTACAAGACTTGAAGGTGACTATATCACTTGACAGTAGTTCTGAAGTGCTCTAATTTTGGCCTGTCAGACAAATGCAGTTACCGGTGCAGTTCAATGTGCAGCTCTCCGTACTCCTGAATTGTCAGTCGTGGGGATTGGGACTGGCAGCTCTGGCCCTTTGGACCACAAAAGAATTAGAATTTTATTATGGATATCTTCAGATCCTGATCAGCCTAAGCAGAAATGCCATGAGAAAGCCAATGGGTGGGAAGGCTGAAGGGAGCTGATGTCATGGAGTTCATATTGTAATCTAATTCTAGATTGTTTAGGCCTCCCATCTCTTAGGCTCCTCTTCCTGTTTCTAGGAAAGTAAAGAGCCTCCACCCTGCTAATGATCCCCCAGGGGAGGCAGTGTCAGGAGGCAGCACTTGCTGCAGCAGAGAAGAGCCACGGCTGCTGCGGCACATGGTGTCAGGCTGAGAGCAGCCACAGCCCAAAGAGATCAAACCGGTGAAGGGGGAGGAAGGAAGCATCCTCCCGTGGGAATGCAGCTGATTCAGGCAGGGAGGGGAACAGCTTCCCAGGGAAAACAAACCACCAAGCTTCTCAGAACCCCAATAATGTCAACGCATTTTCCAGGGAGGATTTGCCGAAAGGCGGGAAGAAACATAAACAGAAAGATTTGTAGTTGGAAACACCACTTGAAAATGACATTTCACAGCAAAATGGCAGAGCAGAGTGTTCCAGAAGGTGATGGGGTCCTCACACTTGGTTTTTCCATAACTTCTTTGCCTCCCTCCTCCCTGCTGGGGAGGATGCTCATGGCCAGCTTCGGAGCTCCCTCACTGAAGCCTCACCAGAAAGAGGATAGAGGCAAAAAAGGGCCTATTTACTCCTGCATATTTTTTCCTCCCCTTTCACACTCCTATCCCAGTTCAGCTACTGTCTAATCAGCCTGCAGTGAGAGCCATAAGAAAATGGCATTAACTGTATTTCTCCTTACTTACCTTTTCCTCACTGCCAAGAGAGTATTCAGCAGTTCTTGCCCTGGAATTCCTTTGCCATGCCAGGGGGAAAGCTATTAAATTATCTTTCCATTGCTGCCACTCCTCGGTTCAGCCTCTGCCAGAGAACAATGTGCAAATGAGATGCTGCACTTTAACCACTGAGCACCACATTCACTTACTAGAGGACAACCTGGGAGAAAAATGAAGAGAGAATAGGGAGGAAGCATTAATTAAATACTAATGTGTTTAATCTCTCCCTCTGCTCTCACTGCACTTGAAATCAGACTGGTATTTCTTAGGAATTTTCTATACAAATAAAAAGTTATCTGAGGCAGGCATTCCCTACAACAAAATTTATCTTAATGATAACAGACCAAAGATCCAACTAATTCAACTGGCAGCAACTAAAACAAGGTGCAAGTACAAGGTAAGTCAGTGGCATTTTCCCAAATGGTCTCCAACAATTTGTGGCTCATGGACTCCCTAGGACATATGTTTCCATGCATTTAGCATCCCTACAAATTGGTTTTTCATAAACCTGTCTAATATCCCCCCAAACCCACATAAGTTGCAGTGTCCATAATGCTTGAGGCAAGTAGTTCTACAGCTTCATTACATGTAGTAACAGAAATTCACTTCTCTTTGTACCTCTGCTTACTTGGGGTTCCTTCAAGCTTTACCTTAGTGGAAAAACTATTAACTGAATGGGCATATGAAAAACAGTAATTCTTCCCCCAAAAATAATGTAGATTTTACCACACTATTCAACAATTCCTGCTGTAAATGGGAGAAATAAAGAAACAACAGAACATCGGTGGGAGGAGGAAGCCTTGGCAATGAGGAAAGAAAATAAGGTGACTGTGGTGAAACAGGTTATGGTATCAAAAGAGAGAATCTGTAATTCCTCCTTTAAGGACCCAAAGAAGACTTTCAGATAACTTTACACATCCTCTGAATTTCAGCCCAAATATCTCAGCAAGGAAGGGATGTTTAATATGACAGCCCTCCCCCCCCGTCCCCTGACTGCATGCTTGGAAATGTTTAGATGCCATGTTTATTCCATCAGGCTCATGCAATCAGTTACACCCAAAGCTGTGCTCCAGAGATGCCCATTGCAGGCAGCAGGCTTTGAGTAACAAGCATGGAGGTCCACAGGCTCCCAGTTTTGGTTAATCCACCTCCCACTTGGACCATTCCTCAGCACAGACAGGGAAGAGCACAAAGCTGTCCACCCTTTTGGATGACTCCACAGTCCTGATGGTGCAACAGCTCAGGGCACACGCTGCAGTTTAGCCACCCACACACATAGGTTAATGCACTTTTTGATGATTCATAAACCCAAATCTAACAGCAGAATCAAGGCTTTTGTTCATTATTTTGGAATGAAACATCCACTAACATTTTTTACAGATGACTGTCAAGGCAAAATCCTGGACTGCAGAGTCCTGCTTATCTGAAATGATTTTCAGCTACGCCCTTCCAGGCAAAACCATGTCTATTAAAAGAAATACAGAAAATCCCAAAATTATAAGCCTGGAACATTCAGCTGTGTACTGTACTCCGTGCAGTTCATTATGTTCAGATTTTGCAAGGATCCTCCATACAGAAAATGCTACTCCTGTGCTACATAATCCCTACCCACTATGGACTTGTTAAGGATGGATTTGTACAGTCTTAACTGCAAATTCTTCTACTTTGGGGTGTCCTTGCTGAGTCTTTAATAACAAAGCTTTGAAGTTAAATTGCTCTCTTAGCAGCTGCAACCATCATGCTTGAGATATATACAAGGCAAGTAATAAGGTTGGAAAGTAGGAGTTAACTTTAATCAAAAAGGCAAATCATGAGGAAAGTTTTTCTTATGAATGGGTTTGACAAAATTAACTTTAGAGTCACACACATCTAGGCCAACTTTCAAATCAGCAGAATCTGCCCTCTTGCTCCTTCCAGCAAATTCTATTCAATGCCTAATTATTAGAGGCAGAGTTGCCAGTCAAGGGGGGGCAGAGGGCAAGAAGATTCACAAGTGCCAGTTCACTCTGCTACTAGTATAATGGAAAAAACATGTGCAGAGCAGCCACCCAGAAGAGGAGCTGCCCACAACATCCTGAAGGAAGAGTTACATCAGAAGGAAAGACGCCACACTGGCATGACTCCTGTGATGTGCAGCTCCTTTCTCTGTCCAGTGGGAGACCCTGGACAGAGAAAATTGCTCTGACATATTGCCATGCTCCCTTTTTCAGGGAAAGGCAAATGATTAACAACCCATGTGCCAGCTACCAAGGGAAGCATTTCCAGATTATTTTCTATGATTGATCAGCTTCTTTGACCTCCCCACCGTACTGACATCCCCTCAGAGCAAAACTGCTCATGTTTACAAAGGGAACACAAAGGAAGGCACTGGAAATGCAAATCCAACTAGAAATCTCCTTTTCCATCATTACTGTTGTTTGCCTGATGACATAGACACAGTTTCAGGTGGTAATGTACACAGATAGAAGTAATATCCCATCTGGATCAATTTTTCTTACTCTGCTTATTTGTTATATACATCATATAAATACCAAATACAAACTTTTTTCCTCCTGCCATTTTCCAATCTATTGTGGCAGTCATGTTATTTTTAAATTTAGATCACATATTCTATTGGTTCACATCAATTTATATTATAGATGAACACTTACATTTATAACTACACCCCTAAAAAAACAATGCTGAAAGAATGTTAAAGTTGCAAAGTCCAAGCTCCAAATGTCACAAAGTGGCAAGATTCAACCTGTACATTTTACACACTTAGGAAAAAAGTTGTTTCTACCTCACTGGTGTCTACAGAACATGAAGGGGAAAGACATCAAGGTTATTTAGAACCCTTTGATCCAAACAGCTGATATAATATAATGCCTGCTATCAATTAAAAAAACAAACAAATTCAGCACTTTCATATTTTTTCTAACAAATTCCCTAAATGTCAGAAATCTTAAGAAAATTGGAGAGTTTTATCTTTCTCAGTGCAGTACCTACAGTTGATAGGGTACTTGTAAATTCTGAGAGACAAAACATGAGGGTAAGACATGGTTTTAGCCAATCTACCCTGACTTTATAAAATGAAAAAACACCCTCTTTGCCATCTAAATACATCATGTCTCGTCTTTCACCAGAGAAAAACACTGACAGAATTTAGAAATTGCTGTCACCTAAATATTTCTGTAGAAAAATCACAAAAATCACATTCTTATTATTTGGTAACTTGACTTTTCTACTTCCAATCTCCCTCCACATCAAGATACTACAGAGAGGTTTCCAAACTTGCTGGCTGAGAAGTGGAATTTATTATCTCCCCAAATCATTAATTTTAGGCTCCAAAAACAGTACAAGGTCATTAGTGATGTGCTAGATTATATCCCATCCCTGAAGTTGCTAAATCAACAGAAGGGGCATGCTCCAGATCACCCTGGCCAGAGACCACCAGGTTTAGAAGCTCTGCTGGGAATCCTTCAACACTGCAAGGGCTCCAAGAGCTGCTTGCACACTGTGCTGGCTGCGACTGCAGCCACGGAAAGCTCCGGCTGCCTGCGCCAAAGCCCTTTATGCAGATGCACAACTGGAACTTGTAAATGACATGGAGAAACAGCTAAGGCTCATGAAACTCCAAAACATTTCTGCTTCGACCAGTGTGGTCAGCAGGGTTGTAATTTCTGTGAATCCAGTATCTGGGCTTCTTGGAATTTACCAGCCCTGCTGGCAGCGCAGTCACGTCCTGTAACTTCCATGTGGGCAGAAATGAGGCTCAAGGAACTTACAAGCTCCCCAGGGCAGCTGGAGGAACTGGCAAATTCAGTTCGACAGATACCTGGTGTTTGTGGGGATCTGCCAAGCCTGTCGGAAAACAACTCCTGCCGCTCGTAGCTTTGCGCCACTGAAACGACAGAGAGCTCCGCTGCAGGGGTTTTGCTCCCCCTGGAGCAGGAGAGGGAATGGCTGTGCTGGGAAGCGAAGTTATGTTCTTGGCTCTGTAGTTACAGGGCAGCAGGAACTTACTGAGAGATCCAACTGCTCTGTCTTCTACCCGATGCCTGAAGGATGCTGCAAGTGTGGTTCTCATGCAAATTAACCTCCGCAGGTAGTCTGGGAAACATCCTTGACACAGATTGTATCTCACACAAAATAAAACAGACACCAGAGGGGCCTGCAACTACTTTGCATTCCAGCCTCAGAGCAGCTCTGCAAGGCTTGATGAAAGGTGAAAATGTCCCTAAGCACAGAGCAGTTGTTTGCTCCTCTGTTGAGTGTTTTTCTTCTGTTTGAGATATGCCAGACTACCTGCTGAACCAAAGTAACACAGGGGCAACACTGAACCCTGGAGAGCCAGGTGAGGTTATGGGGATGGGACAGATGGGAAAGCCAAGGAAACAGCACCTACTCCTGGATATGTTGTACTGTGTGATGTGGGACAAAATATCATGAAGCAAAATATTAACAATTTACTATTTGACTGTTGTTCCATATGTAGTAGCTTCAGCTGTTGTGTTCTTCAGTCTAATCTTCTGTGCTCAGAAGTCTGATAAAATTTAAAGCCTCAGGCTGTCATTATAAGACTATTACATGTACATCAGTATTGTGGATTATGAGTTAACATCCATATGAATTAACATCTATACGAATTGATATGATATTTTACTCCCTGCCCATGGATAACTGGACTTAGTTATCCATGGAATTTTCCATCCAATTTGCCTCCAAGTGTCTATAAAATCACTAAGCAGTTTCTGCAGAGCATCTGCATCTCCCTACATCAAAAATCAGCATCAGATACTACAATCAGCCTCTGAATTCAACCAGATTCAGGACAGACCAAAGAACACCCTGACCAATGGAATTAAGCCTCAATGTCTAATCTTACCTTAATAGAAGAGAGTATCCCTTGGGGGGGAAGAGTCATCAAGATGAGCCAAACATCAGCCCACCAAGGAAAAGATTTTGCCTCATTCACAGCAACTTAGAGAAGGCCAGGATTTCCTGGAGTGAGGTCTTTGTGGCCTCCAGCACCATGCTCTGACTTCCTTGTTCCATGTTCAAAGGAGCTCCTCCTAACTCCTAATCCCAGAGCTAACTTGCAGCACCTGCTTTGTGTATCTTACAGAGGAACCTCTGGAAAGAGAGCAGGTGCCACCAGAAAGGCCCTCACACAGCTGCAATTGCTCTGTGTGTGTGTGAAGGTATGTGTATGTTCATAGGTCTGTCCATACTTGCTGGGTTTCTGCATCCACAGAAACTGATTTTTATCTTCCAAGCAGCATTGCTTTCATTAAGAGCAGAACAAAAGAGATTGTAGGGAATATGAATAGGAAGGAATGTGCCTGATAAGCATGGATAAAGGGAAGCCTGATTCATCAGTGCTCCTTAGACTCTGCCTATTACACTGACTTCCCCAGCAGAAGTCCTCCCTCTCATTTGGGTCTTTGAAGACTCTGCACACTGATCAAAACTCTTTGCCATCAATGTTATCTTTACTTCTCCTTTTATCTACACTGATATTAATACACACAAAGAAACTTTTCAACAAGAGCCTTTCATACCTTCCCCTCTGGATCTCCCTCTTTCCCCTCACGTGTACCATTGGCATCTCAAAACACACACTGGAGTAACGCAACCCCTCCCAGATTCCTTTCCGGTGCACTCTGTGAGTCTGAAACAGTCTGGTATTCCCAGAACCTCAAGACAGATTGTTGTATTTAGGATTCCTAGTCTTGCCAGGCTCAGATTCTTTTCCTGAATTTGTCTTACACAACTTTAACCAAATGGAAACGGAAACCATATTTTGCATGGAAGATGAAGATAGGGCAGCAGCCTTCAGAGTTTTCTGAACACCACATCAGGGCAGAAAAGTTTAACCCTCACTACACAGCCCTGCTGCTGTTGCTAAGATCACAAGGAAAGACACCTCTCTAGGCATTCCCTAATATTGTGCTACCTGTGCTTCCCTTAATACCATAGAGGGATTGGTAACTGCTTTGGCAAGGCAACAGCTGAAGCCTCACACAGGACACAAGGTTTGTAGGTAGCAGCTTGCTACATCACTTATATACCTTACTCTTTTCTCTTTCTTGCCGTGTTTAAGAGGCAAACTGACTTAAGGGGTGTGGAGGGGAGTTATTACCACAGTTTAAACAAGAGGAAAAGGAGTTTAATTGCACATGTTAGACTATGCTGGCAAACTCCACAAAGACATTATCTCCCTTTTTAAGGTGAATCTGCTCAGACAATTCATAATTTTGGCTCATTTCATGCACAAACACTCCCTTCTTCATGAACTAGAGCAGAAGACTTTGCAAACTACAAGTGAAGAGGATTAATGTAGCATGCAGGGAAGAGTTCTTTCCTCTGGTTGAGAGTAACTTCGGACAAAGCCAGCAGTTCCAGACTAGGGCAAGTTCGCCTGTGTCTCATATCCCCTCTTCTCCACTGTTGCCCTCACATTTGAACTGTAACTGCCCAGTCCTTTCGGAAATATTTGCACGTTTCTGTTTGCCTTCCAACCATCTTGCGAGCCCTGGAGACAAATCCCCTCATGCTGCCACTGGAGGGCAGCACTACATTTCTAGATCCTTTTCCTTATCTCCCAGAGGGATTAATTTCATCACATTCCAACACAATGGATCCACAACTTATCACTTCGGCTCAAAACTCTCATAAAAGCCGAGAAGGCTTTTTTTATTAAACCCTTTGTTTTATCGCAAAGCACGGTCATGCCATTTAATTCCCCACTTCGCTGTGCATTTTTCTTTGAGAAGTCTGGAGTATCCCTGTGTGCCAGGTTCAGAAGGAACTCGGCTGAGCTTTTTAATGGGGACCCATTGACAAAACGTCTCTTTATTTTGCCAGGGTGCTGTGTGTTTCCACAGTGCATTCCCAATCTCTCAGGTTTATGGTATTTTCTGCTGCCTGTAACTGCATATGCTTTAACCAGTAACAATAGCAAATCATCTAAACTCACGTTTTAAAGGTCAGCATTCTTTTAATGTGCATGTTTACTTAAACACACAAATCTAAATTTAGGAATTTTCACCCCAAAAGGACTGGATCATTCAAATTTCCTCGGCTTTTTCTTCTTTTTCATTTTCTTGCTATCAACTCCCCTATCATTTGGATAAATCTCCACCAGTGTTACATGTGAACATTTGCTTTTAGATTTCCTTGTTTGCACGTTCTCCCCTGGTTGCTGCCGTTGGGGAGCGCAGTCCCACTCACCACATCCTCACTGGCATTCCCTGGACAAGGATCCAGGGATGGCAGCTGCACAGTGCCCTTATATATGGCTTGAAGTGCAGTCCGGTTTCCACGAGGGGGTAGCCACAGATGCACATGGACAGAGCCCAAAACATCCACCAAATAAGCTCCACACAGAGGTTTTGCCTTCCCACCTTTTCTGTTGAAATGGCTAAAACGACAATGCATCACGTTACCATATCTCTCATTTACCTTGTAAGTTCCCCTCACTCTGGTCTCTTATTTCTCAGAAAACTCTGCCAGGAGCTGCAAGGATTACTGGGGCTCCAAAGCCAGCTGTTAGTATTATGCCACCACAATCTTGGGAAGCATGGATTGAATTTCCAGCCTCATTCAGGGACCTGGTCCCACTTCTAACCCCATGTACACCCACCTCACACAACTGCATGGCACTTGGGGCAAGGCAAAAGGGGTTTTTTTCTGGCACTGCCATATTAAATTGCTATGAGAACACCCCAATAATAAAAACAATATGTTGTACAAGTTCCTTTTACTATTAGAAGCCCTACAAGTCAAGCCCCATAACTAAACACTTGTACTGGAAATCTTCCAACCATGACTAGAAAAACACGCTGACACAAAAGTTTATTTTATAAGACACCAGAGGGGTCACTTCTAGATTAGACCAGACTGAATTCTCCTCACATTTTGTGAAACTCTTCAGGAGATTTGTTGGGGCATTCCACTGTTCTCCACATCAAAAAACAAAACAAAAAAAAAAAAAAAAAAAGCGCCAAACCTCTGTATAGAGGTTGCAGACGCAAGAGTTGAACACTTCTTTTTAGAAAATACCAACCTACAATAACAAATAATTTTGCTATTCACAAGAGAATCATTGAGTATTGCAAAACTTGATAATTACTGATTCATGACAGATTTAGGAAAAAACATCAGCTTAAGTAATCAGGTCAGGGCACTGCTGTTGACCATAGTGTTGGCAAAAGAAACAGTTTCTGTCTTCATATCTTTCATCAAAGTTGAACATTTTACAGTATTTAGCTTTTAGCACTTCATTGGTCCAGACTAGTAAACAACTGATGGCTTGAGAAGCAGAAGTTCAATTGTGAGCAAATGTCTCGAGTTAGTATTATCTTGCAATTCACTTACACCATTCACATCTTTTTAAATTCAAGCTTGTAAAATCACTGAGGATCCCTGAGAGCTCTAATTTTATTTATTAATGCAGCTAATAAATTCACCAGATGATTAATCCGTTTTGCAGCCTGTCACCAAAGGTATGCTTTGTCACACATTGCCAACTGGGAATAAAGATTTCATTCAGATCTCAAGGTGGACAAGAAAAACAACTCTACCTTTTTGTGAAGGAAATGTGTGTGAACTTATTTCCTCCTGGAAAATTAGGAGGTTTTCTCTAATGAAGATTACTGCAAATAAATCCATTCAACTTTCTTCCATGCCTCCATGATATTTTTGCCTGACACTGGAAGTCATTCTGAAAAGGCAGCAGTGCAGTGAAAGAAGGCCTCCTGACTCCAAATGAAGTATTGTAATAGCACTTTTTCCACTTTCTAAGATTCACACTAAAAATCCCAGATTTCTAACAGTGATAAACTGTTAATCCACACTAAGTAAAGATTTGTTTTGCAGTGGAAAAGATCCTGTCCTTCCCCTTCACCTACCAATGCTAAATCTGACTGATACAATGAAGTGTGTTTTAGCACTTTAAACACCACACCTTGCCACACTTCAGGCCTTCCTCACAGGTACATTTCCTGCACTGTAGAAGGCTTTTACTAAATAATGACAGCCCTGCTGGAGCTGAAAGTCAGTTGAATGAAGAATCTGGAGTAATCCTATCCAAAAAAATGCATTTTGACATTCTCTATATGGAAATGTTTTATATACATATTATGTGACTGTTAACTTTAAATCATTATTAGCGCTAAAGGAACCTCCTCAATCCTCTACCTTCAGAGAAACAAAATTATATTTCTCTTTGTGCTTTTAGCTAATGTCCTTTTGAATCCCCTGAAGGAAAGCACGGGAAAAACAGGGAAAGGCCCTTCTTAATACCTGCAGTGCCACAGTCCTGAGGCCACAGTCACCTCCTCTATTTTTGTGCCCTTCCTTTTAAAGCAGCAAGGAACTTACCAGCAACTGCAGAACCTGTTCCCCAAAAGCTACATGCACAGCTATCCACAAAAATGGAACAGGCTCCCAACCCACTGCAGTCAGACCACACAAGTTTTGACGCATCTCCAGTGCAAGGCAGAGAAAGAATCTGACCCTTAGTCCTACAGTAACAAGTGCCAAAAAAGCTTTTTTACAATCACACAATCAAACAATCTGCTTCAACAGATTAAAATCATCCATCTTCAGGATGACATATCTCCATGTGTCCACAGCTTCCTCAGAAATACCAGTCAGGAGCTCCAGTAACATGCAGAGATTTGTATATTAAAGGCCTTCCTGAAAGATTTACATATTCCAGGTACTTAAAAACTGAGACAGATAATTAATAACTCAGCCACAATTTGCTAACAAAATGCTGAACCAAGGGCTCTCCTTTGATTTAAGCTCAATCAATTCTGCTTTTTCTGCTCCGGTGTTTTCTTGCAGAGGTAGAATTTCTATGGTAAAAGCTCTATTAGGAGATCTACATCTGAAAAATGAATGATGAACATGAGCAGAAACGACCAAGCCCTAAAACTCTGACACATTCTAAATATTGCCTCTAGAAGCCAAAATTTCTACAATCACAGCTCACTGTTTAAAGTGCTGTCAAACATTACAGTGAGGAAGGCACTTTTTTCCCAAGAATAAGGGAGCTGAAAATCTACATAAAAATGGGATAAAAATTAATAAATAGCAAGTCTGGAAGTAAGTGCTAGTAAGACACTGAGTAGGTATATCCACTCCCCTCCTCTGCACTGATGCAAGTGGCTCTTGCCACATGCCTCTTGCTGTTTTAGCTGAGATTTTATAAATGCATGGAAAGCCACAAGGACACAGCACTGTTCCAACTGCCGCTTGGTCTGCACAAAGCATACAGTGCTTTTCTTAAAGGATCTACATCTCCTTTGCCTGTTGTTCACTGAATTCTTGCTCATCAAACCTCTGTCACCAACCTTGTG
Organism: Donacobius atricapilla; assembly: GCA_013397315.1. Lineage (NCBI taxonomy): Eukaryota > Metazoa > Chordata > Aves > Passeriformes > Mimidae > Donacobius > Donacobius atricapilla. Next base: position 83,928 of record WBMY01000877.1, read on the forward strand.
GAGCCTTCTTCAGGAAGTGGGAGCCTGGAGCAGCAAACACTAGCTGGCTGGCAGAGGAAATGGCAAACCACACCATTGCTAAGGACAGATCCTCACGTGGGAAGCTCTTGGCGCATGCTCCATGCAGCACCTGACAGCCCTGGGAGCCACCAGGCTGCCTTGGGAACACGAGGCAACACCTCAGGCTTTGTTGTGCAACCCCCAAAGAGGCACATTTTAATATCCTAATCTCCAGAACTGCATTTATGACCTGCAGCTGTGGTGCCAAAGAGGCCCCAAGGCCCCTGACACACTGAGACTATTGTTGGCCAAAGAGAGCTCTGGGGTTTCCGGAGTGACATAAGAGAGTGAACTGAACTGCACTGGGCTGATCTGCATTGGGGTGGAGAGGGGTATTGGGGGTTTTTTGTATCCATCAGCTCATCTTGGGCCTTTATCACTCCTAAATTACAACAGTTCAAGCACAATAATGGGTGAATGAGCAGGAATTAATTTGCCAGGGCTTTGGGCTTCCAGAGAATGAGAACTAGAGCTGATTAATTAAAACAAGAATCCCCGTGTTTCACATGACTTAAAATGAATATATAGTAAGTGATGCGTTATTCTATGACAAAAACGACATATTGGGGCTGTTCTGCAGCCTCTCCACCTCAATGACTTGGAGATGTGGTGTTCCCACTGCCTCACTCCCAAACTGAATTTTTCCCTCATGTGGTTAAACTCCTACAGAGCATATTTTGGGAGCATACAGGGTTATGGGCGTTTCTGTGCCAGCTTTCTGTGGTATCATCTTCCAGCCTTTTCCAGAATTTTGATCCCTTTCAACCACAGGTATCTGCAAAGAGGGGTGAGAGGATAACCCCATCAATCTCACAGAGAGGAAAATCTCCACTGGTATTTGGATTCTGCTTTCTGTATGACAGCTTGAAGACAAGCACTGAGCTTAATATTCCAGGGAATTCAAATGTTCTGATATACATCCTGTAGTATTAACAGATATTGAGCAGAAAAGTTGTGTCTCTGGACAATAATTAATAGGTTAACTGGGCAGGTTGTTTGCCAAGTTCACCCCCACACAATATAATCAAGAAATGTTCCTGCTTTTCCCCTATTACTTTTTTCTCAAAAGAGAAAGAAAGGAAAATTCAGAAAGTTCAGAAGATGCTTATGGAACAAAATTATTGTTTAATGTATCTACAGATCCTGATGTTCCTGAATTCTAAAAAGCAAAACAACAAGAGCTCTGCCTCACAAATCGGTTCCTCTAAGGTTCTTTTCAACAAGAGCATTTTTAAGAGGTCTGAGTGTGGTTGTGCTGGAAGATCACAGCACTGTCACACTCGGGTTTAGGCCCACGAGGCTCTGCAGAAAGCTTTGGGTTAAAGGTTTCAAACAAGACTGTTTTGCCTTGAAGGGTCTTTAGCACTTTCTGACAATCAGGAATACTCTAAGTCCTCTTAAGAAAGGTTAAAATATTCAAACTAATTCCCAAAATTTGGAGCTAAATACAAAGCTGGAAAATTGCAAAAATGAAAACTAGGGCTTGAACAACCTGCTGGAGTCAAGCTGCTGGTCAGAAATCCATTCTGGTCATACACAGATTTTCCCTTCATACCACATATCACCACATTTACCCTTCTCAGAACTGACAGAGGAAGGGAAATGGATTTCCTGCATGGAGGGAAGATAAAGAGAGGGCACAGAGTTTTTACTCATCCACACCCATGAATGTTGCAGTAGATGAGTTCCGCCTGATTCTCCTTTCAGCTGATGGGATGCTGAGATGCCCACAGCAGGCCTGAAGGCAGCCTCACAGACAAGCATCCAAACTCCTGAACTTTGAATGGGATCTGAGCATCCAAGACAGTCAACTGTGTTTGGTAATCCCAGACAGGTAAGTGAATGCACCCACCCTGCTTCTCTGGGCAAAAGTCACATCTTATTTCATACAGAGTGTAGCAAGAAATAGATTAAATGATTTGCATAAAGCTTCACAGGAAGCCAAAACTAGAGCTGAAAGCTGTCTTCAGCATATTCAGGGTGATACTGGATTTGAATTCTGGCATTTCTATGTTGCCTTTTAGCCAGAGCAAGGAACTGCACTGACACAGTTTAATCAGAACAACAGTATATATTCCAGCTAGTATTTTGAATATCAGAAAGGCTGTCTACTCCTCAGATGGGTTATATTTCTGGGAAGAAGTTCTCATTTTAGCCAAATTAGTTGAAACCTAGTACAACATCAGACTTCAACTCCTATGCGCAGCGATGCTGGTTTTCCAGAAGAAAAAGGAGAAGAAATGACAACTCCGGTGTTACAAAAACCACACATCTACACGGATGAATATTTTCTGGGCTGCTGTTTCTCTTGTCTGGCATGAGAATGAGGAAAAAAGAGAAGGAAAATCACTGATAGAGAATGCAAAAGAGTTGCTGCACACTATAAAAAGATGGAAAAAGTCAGAAATACAAGCTAAAGAGAAGAGGAATATTTAAATTGCAGGTACAGTTTCTTAGCAAACGCAAATCATCACAGTGCAAGTTAAGCTACAGCCCAGATTTGCCATATCTGAAATTCTTACCACATCAAAGGGTCATTACCTGTATGGTTAATCCATAAAAACAGATATTCTGGGGTTGTGAGTAAACTTGTGTAAAATGGACCTCAAAGTTACAGCCTTGAAAACACTGAGAAAACATCCATTAACCATATTCTCTCATTTTTCAAAGGGGAGCCCAAAATCAACATCACCCAAGAGTATCACCAGGAGACTTTGCAGTCCTGGGAAATCCTTATTCCTTGAGATGCAAGAGGTGATGAACCACACATCATGGGTTCAAAGTGAAATGGGTTCATCCTTCCCCCACACCATCACACCCTTATTTCTTGTGTTGTTTTTCACCTGTATCTGAAAAACTCACCCTTCCAAAGCCCTTCAATTCTCAATAGATTAGGGCTGCACAACTGCACCAACAAAAAAGATGGACAACCTCTGGGAGGTGCCTTTCCCACTCACTCACTCTCTCTCTCTTATGTTTCTTTTACTGACAACAGACTCCAGTGGGAATAGTCACCACCTTATCTGGGCATCCAGATTTCTGCTGGAGTCCACAGAAACACACAAAACACAGGCTCACATCCCCATAAATTGCAGCAGACAAGCAAATTGTATGCTTGACAACTTGTATGCAGACCACAGGTTTGATCTTTAGCAAAAATCAAAATAAAAAATGGCAACAACGTTATACTTTAATATCCTCAGAGCATTGTTAGACATTTAAAAATGAAAGCACGGGTTAGCCCAAGTGAGCCAGAGGTCTCAGCATAACAAAACTCATGCAAGATCTCTCATACAGGAGATAACTTGAAGAAAATAAAGGCTGAAATTCTACTATAGATTTTTCTAATCCAACTCGTGTGCCTTTTCTTTGTCAGTTTTCTCTAATTCTGTGTTTGCATCATCTGTCACCTATGAACTCTACTGCAACCAAATAAACAAAGAAAAACAATAAAAATATGTTTAGATTGAATGGGAGGATTAAGCAGAAGGAGAGAATTTGTTCTCTGTCCCTTTCTATTGACATTTTGGTCCTTTTTAACTTTTTCTCATTTCAACACCTATGATAAGAAACTGATATGGTGAATTTTTACGTCTATGTCAGCTTTCTGTGAAAAGTGAGAGTAATTTCCTCACACAGATCTTCTCTCAAATTAAGTTTACAGTACAGTAACACCTCATGGCACATACAATATGCTTAGGATACCTCCCTTGAAGATAAATAAACTTGTAAAATATTACTCCAAATAAAAATTTAACATTTGTCATGTTTAATCAGCAATAAAAAAAAATCAGACATCTAATTCTTCACAATTTATTGTTCACCAACACTGTGTCACTTCCAAGTTGAAACATGGAAAAAATTTGACATTTGCAGACAGCGTGGCAAAAAGGCAGCCTGCCATGTTATCAAAATAATTTATGTTCTAAAATTCCCATGAGTCCAACATGAAAATAACATCTCCACCATTCCAGCTCTGAGTTTAGACAACTGCAGTGTTACTCAATATGACACACTCAGGGACAGAAATCATTTAAAATTGACATCGATGGCCCTGGGAGCTGACAAACATGAGCTGCTTAAATTCTCCATGTGCTTCATTTTCTGTTCTGGGAAGCAATGTTTGAAACAGGAAAAGGGGGTCAGATCTGGGAGTAGAAGAGATTAAACTGCAATTTTGTTTTCCTTCTATTTGGGCTAGCCTCTAGTATCAATCTCAGCCTGCTCTAAATTATGTCCAGCTGTCTGCTGCCCCCAGGGACGATTGTAGCAGCCAGAATTAGTTGGGAGTGCAGTGACATTTTAACCACACACAGTCTTCCTTCAGCCTACCTATCCTTGGGTTTTTGAGGACAATGGGGGGTGGCAACACATCCTGCCAGGAAGAAAAAATGTGAACATTGAAGTCATAAACACATTCGAGCCAAAGAATTTATGAAAACTGTGGGGTTTAAAGAAAGCAAAAACTGAGATGTGACAAAGAGTTCACTAAAGCAGTAGGGAGTAGAGTGCACAGGTTTCAGAAGGAGCCAAAATTTTGTAAGGAATAAAGGAAAATTAGGGAACAGCCTGACAGGGCTTCTTCACTTGTTACAGGGGTTGGCCTCAGCAGTGCCAAGCTGCTTGTGGTCAGCATGGAAGGAAGGATGGTTTGACCACTGGGACATCTCCAGACACCCCACATATGTAAATAAGTTGTCCTTCAGCTCATTCACATACCTCACACTCCCATCAGCATTTCCAAGTGTTTCAGTTCTGCTCTCCCACACCAGGCAAGTTTCCAGTTGTCTCAGCAGGGAATATCTGAACTACCAAATCATAAACTGAGTCTCCTACCTCCATTTAAAGGACTGACATCCATCCTTGGCAGAAGGGGGCATTTCAGCAAATGTATAACACTATCTGAAGCCAAGGGAAGGGGGTCCCTGCTCAGCCAGCATTCAGACATCCTCCAAAATGATGTTCCTGCTGTTCTCTGCTTTGCGGAACATTTTTCCAGAGGGAAAAAAAAAAA
>WBMY01000877.1:89028-127732 GCA_013397315.1 Donacobius atricapilla
AAAAAAAAACAAAAAAAAAAACACCCAAAAAACAATTGCAGTCCTGTAATACAGTCAGTGTTTTCCTTTGCGGTACCTTAAGACAAGACTTTTTAAATTTTTTACTTAATCCAGAACCCAACAACTTAAATTCTGTTCTCTTTGTGTGGCATGAATGACAATGCCACAATTCAAATGACAATTCAAAACTCACTAAGAAGTCTTGCCAAGTAGATAAAAGCAATTATGATGCTATTGTGTATTCATTAGATTATTAGAAACACCTGCATTTCTTTCTACAAGCAAGAAACAGTAAAGTTTAAAATATGTGAGGGGCTATATCATAAATAGGAATCCAATTTTTACCAACAAAAGTGAACAATTCAGAGCCAATCTAACACTGTGAAGCTGTATTCCTAAATAATGAGATGCAGCCTTTAAAGTAATCATTTTGGAGCAGGAAAATACATGTTAAAAGATAGCCTGTTAAATATGAAATAAATACACACATGAAAGTACATGCAAAATGTCCTATAATGTAGTCAACTTAGATTTTCTTTATTACACCATGTTGTTGCTTCTGTTCTTTATTTACCAGTGAGGTGTGTGGATTGTAAGTACATTTTCTGGAGTCTCACTTACCTGTAAGCATAGAAACTGCAATGAGGGTGAGAAAATCCTGCCTTCTCTCAAAACCACCTAAAAAAATAAAAGGCAACATATGGTTGCAGCTACAAGTATTCTAAAATTACCAGCTTGGCTGATTCTAGAACAGATAAAAAGTGATTTGATTCAGAGACAAAATTAATGAGCACTGTGTGGCCATCCAAAAAAGAACTCATGCTTTATGTAAGATAACTATAATTTAATGTTGAGAATTTAAGGAATTGTATAGGAAAGCCATTCTCTAGGACAGCAGTGTCAGTGGTCTGCAGCCTAGTAAAACATTTTTTCAGATTTCCAGTTCTCCAGGCCCTTCAAGGTCTACATTAAGGAGGCAAAAACTTATTTTAAAACAAAAGACCTCCTGTTGAACTACAGGAACAGAATAGAGCTGCTCTACTGTGTCACAGGCCCCCCAGAAGCCAAACTGGGGAATTAAATAAAGATCCAGTGAACACATTCCTGGACACCTCCTCCTCACCCAAACCCGCTAAAGCTTCTAAACCCTTGCAATGCCTCCTCATCCTTCCTTCTGTCCATGAACTTTCCCCCGGGTGGGGAAATAACAGCATTTCACAACCTGAAAAGGTTTTTAGAAGTGATGATTGCTGAACTTAGGTGGTGTCTGAGGAACAGGCATTGCCTTATGGAGGGCTCCTCATGGTTTTCATCTACTGAAATTTTAACAGCCACAACACATCAGTGCTGCTGCTATTTTAAATTTCCAGGGGAGGTTTAGATTACTGGAAAAAAAAAATGTCAAGGAAAGGGGTGCAAAGCACTGAAAGAGGCTGCCCAAAGCAGTGGTAGAGTCACCACCCATGGAAATGTTCAAAAATGTGTGGATGTGGGATGTGAGGGCAAGAATATTGGACATAAGTTCTGTTTACAACCAAGAGAAGGGCAACAGATCTAAAGGCCTTTTTGTAAGTTTATTTTCTTTTAAAAATAAAAAAAGTTGTGTTTGGTGTTCAGCTCGCATAATGCACATCATGGAAGGAGAAGAAATTACATAAGCTCGGACTGGGGAAAAAAACAGTTTTCCAGTCTTATTTCCACATCTGGTTAAGGTTGTAATTGAGAATATGGCAGTGATGGACCTGATAATCTTAAAGGTCTTTTTTTCCCAACCTTAACGATTCTGTAATTGCATGATTCACGACAGACCCCAAAACGATGGCCGTGCTGCGCTTCCCTGAAGATCCCAACCGGGACACAGCCGCGTGTTTACCGACTGGCGTGAGGGAGCGGCTCCCGGGGCTGCGGCCGCCTTCCCCTTGCCCTCACGGCCCCAACCGGGCAGCGCGGGCGGCTCTGTGCCCGCCGGCCCCCGGGCGGGGCTCTGCCCGAGCGGGTCCCCGGTAGAGCCCGGCAGGTGGGGGTTGTCCCCCACGCCTTGCTTTGACAGAAAAATTACTTTTCCGCCCCAAAGCGTGAGCCGACCGGGCAGTGCCGCTGCCCGCGCCTTGTCCGGCGCTGCTCCCGGTGAGCGCTGGGATGTTTTAAACTCCATTGACTGGTTATTTCCGCCCCTCTCTCCCAGCTGGATAAAATCCCCAGGCTGGGAAGCACGGCTAAGCCTCACCCTCTCCTTACGGGAGCGAGCGGGCAGCCCCCGACCGCCTCTCCCAGGTAGGGGCTGGGTGGGCTGCCCCGAGCAGGACCCGGTCCCAGGGGTGCCGCAGCCTCTTCCAGCAAAGGAGACCGCTAAAAGCATTCCTGCTTGATTTGTTTTTCCTTTCTTTTAAGGTTCACGATGTTGACAGCTATGTTCTTGGCTGCGCTCATTCTTATTACAGTGCATTCGCAGGAAACTGAGGAAACCATAACGTACACGGTAAGGTTAAATAGACTCGGAGATAATTAGTGCTTTGCGGGGATTCTTTGTTAATTGACCCTTGGGAAAAACCGAATTACTTGCCAATGTATAGCACGTGCTACAGAGGTCACTGAGTTCGAATGTTAACCATAAAATGAGCTGTTCCTGCACTCAAACGGTATTTAAAAGTCCAAGTTGACAAGATTGAGCAAAATACATTATAACTGCTTGTTTGGAAAAGTTTGTTTATGTAGTCAGTTTGAGGCACTGAACAAAATTAGGAAGTTTTACTATTTTTTTAATCCATTTTCATAAAGACAGGGTCCCTACAACCTTCAATTGAAATATATGTAGTTTGACAGATAATTAGGTCAAACATTCTTTTGTGTTTTCTTATGCGTGTTTCAAGCTGTTTTTAACAAAATGTAAGTACTTCCAAATTTGAGGCTCTTAATGAAGCATCTGAATCCTGGAATGATCATGGGACTGTTCTTTTCTAAGCTGGATTTGAGCAGTGGTTTTGCATGGCTTGATAAAATTGTTCAAGAATACTGGAAATAGGTTCTGCGTGCAACCAAGTGACAGGCTGAGAGATTTAAAGGCCTTTTTGTCAGGCTTTTTCTTTTCAATCTGCTTGTGTTCAGTGCGTGGCTTGCATAATGCATGTTATGGAAGGAGTGGCAATTACCTCGGCTAGGGCTGGGGAAAAACCCGCATTTTCACAACTGATTACAGCTGTAATCCCTGCAACTTGCTTCATATGGGTGGACCTCTGGATATGTGCACACATATCAGCCCAATGCCACACAAGCAGAAAATTCTGCACACATGCAAAAAGTAAGAGAACCACGGCCAAAGCCCAGGATTGTGTCTTATACAAGTAATCCCACTGAAGTCAGTGGGATGGCTCAAGCAAGTAAATATTGCAGAGTTGAACCTTCTTGTAGAAGTCAGGGCTTAAAGAAGTCTCAAGTGAGCATCAGGAAGTCAGTAATAAAATAACACTGGGCTTTAGAAGCATTAGGGTTTTGAAGGCTGGAAGTAGTTTTATTTAGAGGCTCCTGTGATTTACTTTTTTTTTTTTTTTAAAGTCCCTATATATAAGTGGAAACTGAAGATGTAAGTACCTTTTGAAAATTTGGACTAAATGGGGTTCCCACTCTCCTCCTTCCCCACAGTTATTATATGAGGGTGGTTTTAATTATGTAGCATTTCACATAATTCTGATTATACCAGTTGAACATTTCTAGCAAACCCATGTGACTTGGGTACCTATGCTCCATTTTTAAGGAGGTTTTAGCCTTTAGATGCTTCACTGATCCTTAAACGCTGATCATGTAAAATGAAACAAACCCCACCCCCCAGCTATGGGAGATTTTGCCCTCGGGATGCTACTGTTTCTCATGCACACATTGTATCCATGGAAGGCCAAATCCTTTGCTTTTGTAAAAGCGTTTGGCTGCAGTAATAGACGGACTTGGCTCCTTGCTGTTAAACAGAGAGTACTTCTGTTGTGTATTAACAGGAATTGGGTGATTCAGTAAATGCATGAATTAGCTGTTTGCCTTTGGGTTTGCCTTTTCATAGCTATGGTAACTTTGGAGTTGTCAACTCAGCATGTAGTCAATCCTTTAGAGAGTGTCCACTTACCCCTTGGGGAGAAAAACCCTTCCAAACTACAACTCGCTGCCACATTTGACAAATCACTGGAGCCACCTGCAAGAGAAGAAAATATTTTCAATCCTCCTGCTGAGTCAGAGTCTGTCAGTAATGAGTCCCTCAAAATAACTTGAGGATAGGACCTGCAACAAGTGAATCTTGGCATCAGGAAGTCAAGTTTGTCACTTGTAAGTCCCTCAGCAGCAGAGGAGTTACAATAAGATTTAGCTTGCTTGGCTGTGACTAATTACAGTAGTCAATTCCATTCTTTTTTTGTATGGGGCTATTAAAGTAATACCATGAGCAGCCCAAGATGTACCTACACAGCACAACCTGGTTGATTCAATGATATTTTAATATTTTAAATGTTTCTGCTGCAGTTGGTAGCACCATGATACTTAGCTAATCAGTCTCTGTAACTACGATCTGTGATTAAAATGACTGCCCTCTGGATAATTTCATGGTTTTGGGCAGAGGAATAATGAAGATGCAGAGCAGACTATTTAAAATCTTTCCTGAACTTGCTGGTGTGCATTGATATGAATAGTTGCTGAATATAGCCTTGTTTGATGCAAAGTCTTGTATAAATAAGTAGTCCTGCTGTTATAAATTCTAACAGTTTATTGTGTGTCTCACAATATGAATTGTCCTTCCTAGACTGCAGTTCCTGGAGTCATATGATTAAAAAGCATGTGAATGAATTTCCAGCTGTCATGGGATCCTTCCCCATTGCTAGAGTGCTAATGGGAGAGAGGATGAAGTCCAGGGGCATAGAGTCCTCTTAGTCCCTCTGGCAAACAGAGTCTGGAAAGAAGAGAGGTTCACCTGTTGGAAGGCAGGGAATGAGATCCAAATTCAGAAAAACTTGTTGCTTTTCATAGGAAGATTTTCATTCTGGTCAGCCTGGTCACACCAAAGATCATCCAAGGATTCAGCCAAGGAGATATGGTGTAACACATGGCATAGGAACAAGATAAGGAGGAAGCAACAGTTTTCTCACTTTGCTCCCCAGCCTGCTCACAACAGACAATATCTTGGGAACTTCCCGAGATGGAGGTGCTCTCTGTGTATCATAGAGTTATAGAGCATTCTGAGTAGGAAGGGACACACAGGTTTTGCTGTTCCTGCACAGCAGTGCTGTACCAGTTGCCATTTTTTTAGCCTACCAAGGTATTGCATTTCCCTTTGTGTCACACTTTTGAGTTCACTAAATACATTCAACTGCTTTTCCAAAAAAAAAGAATCCCAAGTAACCAAATTTATTTCTTTTCTTCTCCACAGCAATGCACAGATGGCTATGAATGGGATCCTGTTAGGCAACGGTGCAAAGGTACAGTAAATAATTTTCAAAGACAGACTTGCCACTGGTATTCTTTAAGTATTCTCATTGCACACCCCTGTTTAGGACACAGAGGTGTGTGTGCATGTCTCGTCGTGTTTTTTGTGTTAATGGCTGTTGCAGAAGGTTCGACTGTTAAAAGCATGACTTGTGTTGTTGCTAACCACAGATATTGATGAATGTGAAATAGTCCCAGATGCATGTAAAGGTGGGATGAAATGTGTTAACCACTATGGAGGATACCTCTGTCTACCCAGAACAGCGCAAATTATTGTAAATGAGCGAGAAGAAGCAGCAGCTGAATCCACAAGTGGTCGAAACAATGTCATTCGCCGGACCCCAGCCGATCCCCAGCGTGCCCCTCCCAACCCAACCCACCAAATCCAGTGTGCAGCTGGGTATGAGCAAAGTGACCACAACGTGTGCCAAGGTAAGCCAGTGCCTGCCTCTGTTCTGCTTCCATTGCAGTCACAGTGTGGGTGACCCCAGACCCAGGGGAATGACAGCCTCTAACCCTTGCTCTGACTGGCAGGGCCTGTTGCTCCATTAACACCTTTAAAGATACAAAAATAAAATACATGAATGTCACTGTTGTTGTTCAAAGTATCAGAATGTGCAGTTTGTTGCAGCCTTACAGCCTGTTCCATCTATTTTGGGATAACAAGTTGAATTAATTCCGTTGTCTGTAGCTCCTAAAAAAAGTCTTAAAACAACTCGAGTGAAGCATTTTGTGTTGTATTAAGTATGTCTAGGAGAGAAAGTGCTCTGAAAAGAGTGGACAACACAGCAAGGCATAAACAATCTGAAAAGGTTTGCAGAATTCTGTATTTTTCAGTGAGTGAATGCTGAATGAACAAAAAAACCCCACAGGATCAGCTTTTGCCTAGAGCAGGCTGTACGAAGGGTCTTGTATTTTTATTGTGGATAGTATTCCTCCAGCAGTAGGAACCCAGGTTCTGAACAGCCTGTGCTCTTCTACTCTCTGTGGAAGTAGCCCTAGGCAGACCCTGCCAGCCAGTTTACTTCCAGTCCTAGCCTGGCCACTCTTTGAAACTATAGCAGTGAAGAGCTTTCATCTGGGTGTACATAAACCACACACAGTGCCAAAAATTCTCAGGGCATTAGCAATGTTAATTGTATGCATTCAGGAACCAGCCTCACAAGCACTACTGTAAACTAAGACTGTTTCATTTATTATTTTATATAAATAGTTTACTCTTCTACTTGCTGAAGTAACAAATGTTTCAGCCATTGTTTTGTTTTCTTTCATATATTCTACCCCTTGCTCACAAACTTGCTTTGCATGCATATTGGAGGGACACACGTGTGCAGATAGGGCAAAACTTGACCCCATGGTTCATCTTTTCCACTTTGTGGCCTGTAACAGTGTAATCACATAAAATAGTACTTGAGGGACTGTAATCAGAGCAGGCTGTAATACACAGTGGTAGTTTCCTTCTCCCTGGTATTCATGTACACAGGACATTTATCACTAGTAAGTAAATTCCCTGTCATTCTGGAGCACGGTAATCATCATGGAGGCTGGAGGAGTTATTTTTGTAGGCAAAGCATCAGAGTTGCATTTCTGGCTTATCTGCTCATGTCCAACCTTTCTGTCACTCTGATTCAAGAATGTCAAGTACAGAACCTACCACAGGAGGTTAGATGGGCATTCACTGGGGGTCATCAAGGGAAAATCAATGCTAAGGATGGAAAATTGGCTTCTTCCTTAGTTTAACTTGGCAAAGCAGCAGCAGAACCAGGAGCAGAAATGCTGGGTTTGGTCTGGCACTCCCTCCTTCAGGTGATGCTGCTAGCACTACTCTTCACTGGTGAACAGTAGTAAACTGTTCTGACTTCAGCACATCACATTCTTATTTGATAAAAAATGCAGGTGTCCTAGAGTGACTTTATGATGCCTGTATCCCCAATCATCTGTTCTGTATATTTCCTCCCATTCCTGGTTTGCCCTAAACCAGGACAGCAGGTCATGCAAGAAAATTTCAAAACATGACCATCCCTTTTGCCATGCTGGCTTTAGGAGTATAAATTTGGGATACAGTCAGGCAGTTTGACAGCACTTGGTACCCACAGTTTGTGCTCCAAACAAAGGTTCTGGGTTAGGTTTAACTTAGAGACTGACAACTGGTTGAGGTTTCTGTTTTGTTGTGGAGAAATTGGTGGTGATACGTTACTATTACTTTACTCCATGCTCTAGCTTCCTGGAACTTGCAACTAAATATTTCTATTCAATTCCCAAAGCTTTGGTTAATTTATAAGAACAACAACTGTATGTTGTTACAGTACCAGAACTTTTAACCAGCAGGCACACAAACTATGGGGAAATCTTGGGCTTTACTGAATCAAGCTACTCATTTCCTCATGCCAAAATTTCAATCTAAATGCAGAAAGCATGGAAATATTAGTGTTTAAAAGCTGAAATGTATTGTACTGAATGCATTCCAGCTGGAAAAAGGGTAGTGGATAGTGTGTTTGAAATGAACGATAAAAGAGTTGTGGAGCACTTAAAGCATGCATTCAGCTTCATGATCTTCATGCTTTTCACTGCTGAAAATATCTTATAAAAAAGAATCTTGATCAGCAATGGTCCCGCTGCGGATTTATTTAATTATGGTTAAAAGACTTTGCTATGATAACTGCTTGGGGCTCCTAGGGAGTGTAACTTACAGATATAGTCACACTTAAGTTTGTTTTATTGTTTAGTAAATCAAATATGAAGTCCAGCTCCTTCTAATTGTTTGCAGATGTATGACATTTTCCTTCCAGTCCAGCAGCACTAAGTATTTTATAACCAATGTGAAAGTGTGGAGACCTCTGTTTCAAACAATAACATGCTCTGAGGAGCTCAATTACTGACATCATGCTGCAGTGTGAGGGACCTTCTGTTTTAACACAAATGTCCACTCCCTTTGAAACATGGAATAATGGAGGAATGACAGACCAAACACACTCCTTTGGCTCCTGTGCTTGGAATAAATGCCCATAAATGACAATGGTCTTGGTGAGTTTCACTCCAGTGATATGCTGATACACATTTTTATAACTACTAGTGAGCAGAAACACATTCTAGTGTGACCACACTGATGTTAGACATGAGGGTAGCAAACATTTCCCAGGACATTCTTAAGATACTCTCTATGAGCAGCGATGCCAGGAACCCCCAAACTGAAGCAAGGATGAGGGAGGTTATTTTGGAGGAAGATCTCTGATGTGGAAAAAGTTGTGCTTCAACATAAACACTTGAACTGTACTTTAAATTCTGAGTTTATGACCTCACCTAATCCCCTTCCTCCCCATCCCAATCAGTTCTCACTTCATTGTCACTCCTAAATTTGATCCCTAAGGGAGATTCCTATATGTGGCATTTGGTCACACTTTCAGGAAGCCACTTGGATGTTCAGCCCTGCCACTGTGAGGGTATCACTGTAATGGGGAAGAGCAAAAAAACAGAGCAAGAAATAATTTGAAGCAAATTACTGAGTTAACTCATGTTCCCAGACATTTTTTTTCCTGATAAAAACTATAAATAGCTGCGCTCTGTGCCTGCATACAGGACTAAGTTGTATTTTACTTAGTTGTTAGACTCTCTGTGATTTGAGTCTGCTCCTATTGAATTCAAAAGAAAATCACCCAATTAATTCAATTTTGTCAAACACGGTCTGCAAGAAAGTACTAGCTTCTTGTAGAACGTTAATGACTTGAATGAAAAAAGGGACCATAAAAGGTACTAAATAACCTGTAAACTTGAGAAGGGAAAAGAACTTCTTTTCCTTAATTCTTATCATGATGGCAATACAAGCAATAAAGTAAGCAAACATTTTTGCTCCTCAGCTAGATTCTTTTGATATTTCTCCAGTCTGTTTGCAACCCTTTCTGCTGCTGCAATGTCAAGTAAAGGAGGGAGGCAGATTGCAATACAAGAGATCAGTGCTTGCTTATGTGGGAGAAAGACATTTTTCCAGAGTTCTGCCCAGACTTGGTGGACACTGGTTGCTTGTTTCCTCCTCCGTGGAAGGAGGAAAAAAATGAATTTGTTTTCTGGGCTGTGGTTATTTTTCCTCCTGCAAAATCATTTTAGGTATCTTTACACTGGTAGAGGTTAGGGTTGTTCTGTTTTGTTTTGTTTTTTGGTACTCTTCAAAGTAACTTATCATACTCAAGCTGTGCTTTAACTCAAGAAGTTAATTGTGAATATGTCAAATAAGGCTAAATTTTGCTTCTGTAGAATCTTTTTTGTTGTTGTCCGATTAAGGAGGGAGGGACAAGAGGGAGCAGTTAATGATGTCTTGTTTTCCATAGAAAAATCACTTAATATTATATATATTTACATATGTCAAGGATGTGCAGCTGGCATATAAAGGACATAAAAGATGTGTGAGCGCAGGTGCGCTTGGCTGCCCTTGGCAGAGCCCGGCTGTGCTCTGGCAGGAGGCTCCTCCCTGACATTTTGGCTGGGGCACTGCAGCTCCTAATGAGCTCCACTCACTGTGCTTTTAGTCCCCTCCCTGAGAGCGCCTGGAAAGTGCAGCTGCCTCCAGCCCAGCTGGAACAACCTGAAATGCACCCCAGGGGTGCCACTAATGTGCCACAACCAGTAACGAGCACTCAGACTCCAGAGAGCTTCAGAAGTGCATGGACTGGGATTTTGGAGCCTCTGCACTAAGTTGGGCTCTGCTCCTGTGGGTTCAACTTATTTTCTAACACATACATAGCCTAAAACACAGCTATAGAAGTTCCTTAACCATAGAAATGTTTTGGAGAGCTTTTTGCAAAATATTGCACCATGCCAAGTTTTCCCCCTTCCTGTAGGTAAGGAGTACTTCTAAAAATGCTTTAGGGCTACTTGTAAAAGAGCCTGAGGTGTGATGAGTTTAGTTCCAGAGCTGTTCCTCTCAAGGCAAGACTATTTACAAGGACATGCAGTGACAAGACAAGGGGGAATGGGTTTAAATTAAAAGGAAGTAGGTTTAGATTAGGTATGAGGAAAAAATTCTGTGGTGGTGATGAGGCCCTGGCAGAGGCTGCATAGGGAAGCTGTGGCTGCCCCATCCCTGGAAGTGTCCAGGGCCAGGGTGGAAAGGGCTTGGAGCAACTTGGGATGGTGGAAGGTGTCCCTGCCTATGGCAGGGGTGGAACGAGATGATCCTCAAGGTCTTCTTCCAACCCAAACTATTTTATGATTCTGTGAACACCACTAGGCCTATTGAGTTTGAGGATAGGGTGAGGACAGAGCCTATGGCAGGAAAAATAAAGCCTGGTTCTGTGGTTTAGGATGGCAGTAGCTCGGTGCTCCCTCAGGCCGTGTGTTTGTGCAGCACTCCAGCAAGTGGGGAACACTTGTTGCCAGCTGTTGCCACTCTAAGAGACTGACCTGGTTACATGTCGTTCAGTACTGGTTACTGGGACAAGCCTTAGGAATTCTGCTGGTCTAAGAGGATCCACAGAAGGACACAAGCTGACACTTTCATGGCTCTTTGTTCATAGCTTCCAATTAATTCCTTGTACATTTGGATACATCATGCTGAGATAATCTTTCATCAGCCCATCCTGAACCAACAGTTCAAGCTGTTAATCTGTGAAACTGCTGCATTCTCCTGCAAAGCAGCATCTCTTAGTAGCCCTGAGAGTCTAGAGGGGTGTTCACAAAAACCCGTCTTGTTTTGAGGGCCTGGTTTTGGGCATTTTTGAAACCTGGCCACTCTGAATCATCTTCCCATCTGTGCTATTTGCACAGCTGCGGGTGTCAAGTCAAGACCTTGGAGAGATATTCTCTGTTCTGTCTGACCATTTTACTGTTAACATCCATCACAACCATAAATACTAGCAGCTGCTTTCCTTTTCTGAGTTAGTTACTTCTTTCCATTGTCCTGACCCCTGCAGGAATACTCTCAGTGTGCTGCAGCTAAAGATTCCTCCCATATGCTCACTGGGCTGTGTGCTAGAGGCAAGCAGGCTTCCCCAAGTTGTATTTACCTTAGCTTCCTGAATTGGGATTACGCAGGCAAGCACTGGACTCCAAGTTTAAGTAAACTCATTAGCAGTTTTCATGGCTTCTTGCAGCAGAAGAATGGGATCACACAGTAGTCACTGCGGCTGTCATCCTTGTGGGCTGGATTTGTTGATTTTAAAGCCTGTTGCCTTAGTAGCTCAGAGGAGGCTCATGTTTTGACAGACAAAACACAGCAAATGGATTCAGAAGGCACATGACCTGAAGAAAGTCCAAACTCCAGCCATCTGTCCTCCAGAATTCCTCTCTCTAAGCGGAGGTCTTTTCCACAATGCAATCAGGAATAACACCAGATTGCAAAGGGGAAGAATGTGCTTATGCCTGATCCTGACTTGGCATCCCAGAGTACTTGGCACCCCATTAAACAGCTCAGTGCACTTATCTCTCTCTTCAAGGAATTCCCTGTACCTGTTGCAGACACTCAGATCTAAGATTCTACAAGTCAGGAGAACCACACCAGGAGTGAGGGCTGTCACTCCGCAGCACCAGAGGGCACAAAACAGGACTTGGGGCAGCACGGGCTGTGCTCCCTGTGCCAAAACCTGCTCTCAAAGGAATATATTCCACAGCATCACAGTGATACAGACACTTCCCCCAGCAGTGCCAAGGCACCCTGGCAGCTGCTTTTAGCACTTCTCTCAGGTAATTTTAGAGTGACACTTTTGCCACTGGGATGTTCTCATTGTGCTTGCTCTGAGTGCTTGTTTCCTCCCAGTCTCCTGCACCGTCACTCATCAGCCTCCTGAGAAAGGCTCTGTGCTCCTCCTCTCCCCAGTGTTTTGCTCAGGATGACTTTCTCTCAACCACCATTTTTCCCCTCTATTTTCAAACCTGATTCCTACTTCAGATTAATTAGTGTATAAAGGAAATGCTCTTACCTGTGTTTTATTTTCACTCTTGCAGTCTGAATTACTGAGTCACCTTTGCCAGAATGTTTCTAAAGGATCTCAGCATTGCAGACACATTTTTCAAGGGTCCAAGATTTTTCTTGAGCATCTCCAGTGATGGGACACAAATTTAGGAAGCTGGAAAACTAGTTCAAGAGCTGAAATTTGCAACTTTTTTTCCTCATTTTATTCTCTTTCCAAGTGATATCTCCCTTCCCATGCTGGCCAGGGAAGATGATAGCTGCTGTTTCTGTGTGCCAAAACAGCCCTACAGGAAGAACGAAACTTCCTGCAAAGGGAGCAGAGGCCTGTTTGATTCTCCTCTGCGGGACCCAGGGATGCCTGTGTTCCTCTCCCTGTCCTTTGCTAGGGAATCCCATCTGCTGCCCCATGTGCAAGCACACCAGTCTCCAGCACTGTGGGAATTAATTCAGAGTGATGTTTAGACTTGCTGGTTTGCCATTTTCCTACTGTCAAAGACAATGGCAGTGTTAGAGGACTTCCTTCTAGCACGAGATTTTTGGTCTGGTAGAAACCACGAGGAGAGTGTAATTTTTGAGTTCACCTACCACGTTGCATTTTACTCATTCCATGTTTTTTGTGGTGTAGTCAATTCCTCTTGTGCAGCACTTTGTCATGGCAACCCCTTTTGTGCTCTATGTTAACTGGGATTAATGTAAGCTGAGCTTGACCGCCTCCTTTCATTACACTTAAAGAATATTCTTTTTTCCTCTCTGTGATGCTTTTTGAGCTACTTTTTCTGAGTTTTCATCATTTATGCATGGTCTAGAATAAGTCACATGAAATTTAAGCCTCCTTTGGGCTGAAGGGTTCTTATCAAAGGGAATTTTGTCACATACCTGTCAAAGTTTAGATGCTTCTATCCACAAGGATGGAAGATCTGAACTGGGCTTGTAAGATCTTTGTTCTCTGTATGACAACAGTACATGGAATAGGTAATCAGATAAAGTTCATGAGTAAAAAGTATGAAATTTTGCAAAGAAATATCTGTTTCACCTTTAATTTGCTAAGTTCTGTTTTCATAGCAGCCAGAAAGCAACAGTTTTGGAGAGAAAGTTATTTGCCATCGTTCAACAGACAGCAAAATTTAACATGAAAAAACCCATACTAAATACACAAGAATGCTGCTTGTACCTTCTTTCATCTACCTTTTAACTTTACCAAAAATACAAGAGGGATTTGCAAATTATAGAGCTCTGAAGTATTTTAGCACACATAGTTATTATAAATTACTTTTAATACCCATTCACATTTGTGTCTTATTTGTTAATCTGAAATCATGTTAGAGGTTGCTACTGTTGTAAGCAGAGTAGAGAAATGTCTAATTTTTTTAGGTATAATTATATGATCAGAGCTGAAAAGAGTGACTAAGAAAACATTTGTTACACACTGTCATAAGCTACAGTGCTAAGAAAAAGTTCTTGAGGCTCAGAAATGAATTAGACCTTTTCTGGGAAAATGTATCGCAAGCTCTTAATTAAGCATTTTTAAAATTAGATATTCAGTAGCCCCATGTACATATCTGTTACTGAATGGCTCAATTAAATAACTTTAAAGGAAAATTCTTCAATGGAATGACAAAGGATTCAGTGTGTAAAAGGATGTTTACTTTGGGAAACTCCAAATCTGGCTTTATTGACTCCTGATTTAAAATATCCATGCCTTTGAGTGGACTAGTTAATTAAGCCTGCTTTGATTAGCTCTGAGGAGGAGAAAATATTGCTGAGCCTTCCTTTACAAGCTGAATTTAACCTGAAGGAAACTCCTGGTCTGATGCATGACCCGGTATGAGATGATTTAAGCAAATCTGACACTGCTCATGAGCATGTGCAGCCCGTGCCTGAACAGATGTTCCATGGAGATTCCTGAGTACAAGCAGAGCTTGTTCCAGGGTTTTTATGTGCATCTGCCTGCACAGGTGGGATTCCTCTGAACAGGTAGCTGGGTAGAACCTGTGCAATCAAACCAATCCCACTATCAGATGGAACCCAAAGACAAACTTTGCCACGGGCAGATTGCTGTGCAAAACTGGGCCTTATACCAAGAGTTACATTTGGGTTTCAATTTCAATTAAAATTCACCAGAGTTAAAGAAACTCAAGGAGAAAAAAAGAAAAAAAGAAGGCATCATATGGGATATAAACCCCAATAATTTCAGAAAAGCAGTAATTTGGACAACCAGTTCCTGAATATCATGTAGCATTATAAATTTAGAAAGAAATCCTTAAAGAAGATCCTGTAACAGCTGACTCTTGACAGCAGTGGTTAGAATTGGGAAGTGCAAGGACTTTTGACAGGTAACAACATTCTGTAGTTTTATAGAGGTTGCCAATAACAATCTTGCACAGAGGAAAAGGAATCAAACATGGCAAAGTGAACAGGAATTCAAGTGTGGTTTTAGCTCACATGGCCTATCTTCAAAAAACAAAAACTAAGAGAAACAATCTCTTTCTTATCTAAACTTACTCTGGGGAGAATTTTGAGCATCTGGGATACAGAGTAGGTGGAATTAAATACTAATATTAAATACTAATTATTAAATACTAATATTAAATTTTGAGTGTCTGGGATACAGAGTAGGTGGAATTAAATACACTTTTAGAAGCAACAAATACTTGCTTGTAGTTTTTAAAGCACTTTCTTCATAAATGGATTTGTTCTCAAGGGACTTTGTTATCAGGAGCCAGTTCTCTACAGAACTTTGAGATGATAAAACGAGGACTTGCGTGTCATGCCTGCAATGAGTTAAAAGCAGGTATATAGGAATATTTCACAGGACAGTGAGCACAGAATCACATCAGAAATAAGCAGTGCTTTGGAGCAACCCCTGCTGTGCCCCTGTGGGTTGTGGATGATACCTGACTTCATTCCTCCCAGAAGTTGTTGGAGACTAAATCAGGAAAGTGCAGAATCCAAAAGCCCTTCCCACTTCTCAATGGGAAAGAAAAAACATGTTCTTCTCTGACATCATCCTTCCTGTATGTGCTCTGCATCCAGAACTTCCTCAGTCTTATCTGTCTTAACTTGAAGCAGCAAGACAGATTTTCTTTCCTTATGTGTTACTGGAGTAGAAAATAATTTGAGGATGGTTGCAATACCCAAAGATATTGCTGACATTTCCAGCACTTTTTCCCTGGAGCAGAAAGCACTATATAAGCAGATAAAAATGATAGACTTAAAACCACTGAGCACCTCTTAGGTTTCTGGTGTTTGCAGGAGCAGTAGAACTTTACAGCTTGAATTAACCTGGGGTGGAAGAGAGTTAGAACCACAGTTCTGATAGCATTTGTGCAGGAAAAGTTGGCTGCAGGAAAATTTGGGTGCAGGAAAAAACCCCACCCATTTTAGCATTGTGAACACTGACCATTATTTAAACAATCCAGAAACTATATTTATAGGTTTTAATCTATTAATCATCATGTGGAAAAGGATGATTTTGGGGAAGGGGAAACCTTTTTGTTTGTGTTCCATGACAAAGTAGTCCTCTGTTAGAAACTGTGGCTCTCTATGCCTATAAAAAGAAAAATTCCCCATTTCTAGACAAGATATTTTTATCAAAAGGTTCCTTTATTATGTATTCAAATCAAAACATTATCTCCATTCTGGTTACACTCAGAGTTCAGTATCCACTGTGAGGAAAATCTCTTCCTTACTATGTATGCAGATTTATAAGGCTCCAGGCACCTTTGAAATAAATTGAAAGCACAGCCATGTAATAGAGCCAAACCCCCAAACCAGCCAAGGAGATCCACCCAGCAACACCCTCGAACACCCTCAGCTCTTCCCCTAAGCACAGCTTTAGAGCACTGGTCTTGATCTCTCTCTCCTTTCTCCACCCTCCTAAAAGCTTCCTGGGGGATTCCCCAGCTCTGGAGCCATGCAGGGGCTGTTTGGGATGCAGGAATAGTTCACTTGCTTGGTTTCCTTCCCTCTCAAACAGCTCAGGAGCAGGGCAGCTGTTTGCAGAGCCTGGGACAGGGGTATACTGAAAAACAGGAGCAGCAGGAGAAAGCAGCAGCTTGGGGATGAAGAGTCGTTTTAACAGCAAATCAAAATGTAGCAAAACCATACAGAAATAATCAAGGTAGATTAGTAGCTGCTTTTTCCCAATTTTGAAATTCACTGTTTGATTATTTGTGATGCTGGAAGGTGGCATGGTTGGAGAAGCCCCCAAAAGGAAATGCTTCCCAAAATCTCTGCCATGGGATAGGAGTGAGACCAACACTCACTCACTTTAGGAACTTCATCAAACAAGGGTTTGGACATTTTATACAGTGAAAGCAGAAGTTAAAAAGCAGCAACTTTTAAAAATGTTAACAAACCTAATTTGTGCTTAGGGCAGTCCTCAATTCTTAATGAATGTCAGGATGAGGTTGATTGTTGAAAAGCAGATTGGTGACATCTGTACTTTTCTGCAGTATCTCCCAATGCCCAGTTTGAAAAAGCAGAGTCTGAATGTTTTCCATCTTTCTGGATTTGGTGGCTGTTACCTCTGGGTTGAGGAGAAAGCCAATTCCCAAAAGCTCTGGCTAATCAGTCTGGTGGACATCAGATGTTCAGTCCCATAATGAAACCACTCCTGGCCCTACAGGCTGCAGAAGGTTGAGCCTTTTTTGGGAGAGCACAGACCGGTGTAGTTTTGTTAAAAATTAAAAACACTGGGAAATTCAGACAAAAGTTTCTGTAATTCTGACAAAGCAGTGTGTAAATAATCTGATTGCTAGCTGTCAAATGCAATTTCTATATCAAAAATAAATCAGGTATTGATATCAGAACATTGTCATCATAGGAATCAGGGTTTGTTATTGTGGGGCAGAGCAAGCAATAATGAAATTCAGTGACACTGAGTACTGGCACAGCTTCCAGGGGCCCTCCAAGGCCCCATTCTCCTGAACAACATTTACACAGAGAAGGAACCATCCTTCACTAAAAACAGCCTCAAGGGGCATCCACTTCCCTACCTTAAGGGTCGGACGCAATGATCTCTTTGAACTCAGAATATTCTGTGATATGTGGCTTAACCAGCATATCACACCCCACAGTTGCTGTGTTCTGTGGTGCATTTGGGACAAAAGCAGCAGCACGTGCAGCTTATATCATTCCTTGCATTTGATTCTTTGTTTTAGTATCTGTCATGTCCAAGCCAGCCAAAAAGTGGCCTCAGCACATTCTGGCTGGTGGAGGCTGAAGGAGCCCCGGGGGCTCCATTCATATGCCTCATGTGTGACCAAGCAGTGGCTGAGGAGCCATTGCATACCCTGGTCCTCAGGGTGGGGTCCCACTCCTGATGCAGCCGTGGGCAGTAAGCTGGAAGAAAGTATTAAAGAGACCAAAGGGACTGGTTGGGATTTTCACATACTCAATGGCCATTGAGGGGTTCAGCCAGCAAACACAACCCCAAGTGTGTAAGAACAGGAAAAACAGCAAAAAAGCAGCACAAACCAAAAAAGGGTTTTTAATTTGGCTGTAACATTCCAAGTGGGACAGCCGTAAGATCTGCCTGGATGGAGCCCATCCCTGCGGAATTCACCAACACACATGCACTCGGCTTTACGGCCCAGAGTTCCAGAACTGCCTCTGTCACACAAAGCCAGCTTCAAGACAGCATTACTGTCCCGTTGGGATGCACTTGGGATGGGCTGCACAGACAACAGGCCTTTAAAATTGAAATGATAATATGCAGGTTTTTCCATTCCTTTCATTTGTACTTAATTTGAAAAATTAAATGCTTATGTCCCATTGTTAACTATTCTTAGCACTAATTTCACAATTTAGCCCAGTGGTGACCAACTGGTTTCCTTACAGTTGTTCTCTTAATTCACAGCTGGGCTGAATTTATTTAGTTCGGTGCTTAGGTTGCATTAAAAAAAGATGCTGTGTGACAATCTCCACAATCAGAATACCTTGTTGCACTCTTCCTGCCTGAAGAACACTATAAAAAGTCAGAGGAAAGAAAGGTAGTAGAATTTTCCATTCTGGTTTATAGCTTAGTTTATGTTTACAGCAGCCCAGAATAATTCAGGTGAGAAGGGGCCTTGGGAGGTCTCCAGCCCAACATCCTGCTCAGCTCTAATATCAGACCTGGGAGATTTATCCAGTCAGGGCTTGAAAAGCCACATGGAAGGAGAGCACAGAATTTTTCTGGCCACCTGTTCCACACCTTGACTGCCCTAATAGTGAAAAAGGTTTTCCCAATACTCAGAAGCCCTCCTTACAATTCACTCTGGATTGACACAGACAAAAGAGATGTGCTAAAAATGCAGGCTTGGAGGGGAAAAGGGTTTATTTTCTTACAAATACATAGGTGAGGAAGAGTTCTTCATAAGGCGAGGTAACAACGGGCAGCCCTAGGTTTGAATGAAAACCATTTCCTGAGGAGCAGACTGGCTGAATGTAATTTCCAACCTCCCATGACCCAACTCCTGCTACAAGGGAATCTCTGCAGCTTTTTCATTTCCAGTTTAAAACAAGCAAAAAAAAAATTAATAATATCAATGTGCATCCACACACAAGGAAAGAAGTAAAGGTTTACTGATCCATGACTGTGCTTTCTTGAACTCTGAATAACTGCAGTTATTTTCATAACTAGTGCCCACCAAGCTTCTCAAAGTACTGAGAGAACATCAAGACTGATTATAATAAACAAAGCCACTGTTTGTACTTTGAAGTGTTGGACACCTTCAGTTGCATTCCAGCATTTAAAGCACATGCTTAGATCCCAGTATTTTCCCTGACATCTTTGCACATGCCTCAGTTTACACAACTGCTCACTGCTGGCCTCAATCAGTCCTTCACCTTGTTGCTAGGAACTTTTATTTTAAAACCGCTCAGTAAAAAACTTGCCAGAGCAAGCCTGCAATACCAGGCACAGGCTGATCTTGCTCATGGGTGGGTAGGAAATGCTTGAGAGTATCGGAGGGAGTAGCCTTGATCTGGAGGAATTGGCTGTTTACTCAGCTTGCAGTTCCATTGCTGGGATAGTTTTCAGATTCCTCTGCTGAATATCCCAGCTTGTCTCACGTCTACCAATGCTGCCCCTTTTAGATACCCTTCAATTCTTGTTTCTGTTTAATTCCTTACTCTCCCTTCCTCTTTTCTGTACTTAAACTCTTGGTGAGGAGGGCCAAAACCTGACTGAAAACAGCAGTTCACACCATGGTCCTGGATTAATTATGGCACAATTAGCAACATCACTTTCAAAATGTTAATGAAATAAAGCTGCTCCTTTAGGAAACCAGATACTTTACAGCTGATGATTTATGATGACTCCAAACAGGACTGTGAATTTGCAGTGCCAGATGAGGCCATGCTGTCACTTCTACTTGCTGAATACTTTGTGCCACTTCTCTGGGAAATGAGACCTGGCTTGGTTACAAGAACCATCTCCTCAGTATCTTCCCTGTAAAATCCCTTCTGGAAGATGAATTTCCATCTTGTTGATGAGCTGCAAACCAGATCCATTCTGTCCCTTCTGAGGAGCAGATGGATGCAGGGGCTAGTTTGGGACACAATGACATGTAACTGTGCATCCACAGAGATCTTTCCAGGAACCCCTCAGATTCCTTTTCTGGCTCAAGGGGCCTTGCTCTCTACCATTGGACATTTTGAGCACATGTACATGCAATAAGTGTGAAGTCTTATGGGGTAAATAAAAATTCCTGCACAAATAAGGGGGATAATAAATCAAGCCAGAGTTTTAAGTCAATATGAAGAATTAATCTATTTGCTGAACTTTCTGTAGATAGGATGTCATTGTTCTTTGCTTTCAAGAGATTTTTGGTTTTAATATGTATTTAGCCTTGCTTATCTATTATGCTTTACTTCCTTTTTATTTTCCTTTCATTGAAAACAAGACCTTAAAAATCGTTTGGACTTGATCCTAAAACACATTGAACATTTCCCAGTCCAGAAAATAACAGGGTACAAGAACCTTCATGACTTGGATTTCATTTGTCAGAGGTGTTTTTGAACCTCTGAAATCCCTTCAGAAGACCCTCTGGTTATTAGCTGAGACATTATTTCTTTTCTTTCTGCTGATTTTTTTGCCTGTCCATGAAATCTCCAAAGCAAACTCAGAGTCTGTTAGGTCCTAAATAAATTTAGATAGAGATCTCATTACAGAGGATGTTCAATTAACTGCTAGAAACCAGTCTTATAATTTGCCTTCCACTGGTGTTTTGCATATTTACTGGTAGCTTCTAATTAATTAAACCCAGCCTCTTAATCAGGGAAGTTAGTTAAAGGCTATCTATGAAAGTTTTCAAGCTACCAAAGCCCACATGTTTTCAGTCTGCCAAAAAACTTCCCCTCCTCTTCAGTAGTCCCTATCTGGAAACTTTGTATTTTGAAAAAGCTTTTTTTAAAAACAAAAACAAACAAACAAAACCACACACACAAAAAAACCAACAACAACAACAAAAACCCAAAAACAAAAACAAATCTTTACAACCCACAACTTTCATTACCTGGTTCTTCCTGTCTTCTGAAATGCCCCCCTCTCTCCTTCCTCTCTGTTTGCTGCTTGAACGTGGTCCTGGGTTTTGGCTCAGAGTTGGAGCAGCACAACCAGGGAATCCTTCTTCACTGCCTCTGAAACCCAAGAGCACAGAGAAATCCAGGTTAGATCTCCCAAATTTTCACAATGAATTTGAGGTTGATTAGCTTGGGATAAGGCTTAATGTTCCACACATTGGTTTGGGTTATTCCAGCTAACAACTATAATTGCATAAATAATAAGATTAGTAAATTACTTTTAAAAACTACTTTAAAACATTTTAGCTTTAGAACTTTAAGTGATTCCCCCCTTTATCCCATAAGTAAGAAATGAATGCGCTCATAGATATTTATTCTTTCTCTACTATAAATAGACCATCTTCCTAATACTCAGCTACATCTTTCTTTGCTTCACCTTTCCATTCTAGTCTTTGCTCTTGGCATTAATTACTTGGATATAATTAGCCTTTCCTAGATTCATTTTCTGCTGGTTCACCTCTTGCCGCATCAGTTCCTGGAAGGCAGCACTTCCATGAGGAAAGAGCCACCAGTCAATTTGGTTGCCATCCAGCAGCTCAGTGATGATGGCATGGACTTGCCCCAACCTGCTCCTCTGCAAAGCTGAGTGGACAATCAATGCACTGAAATTAAATCCCTCTGGAAGGCATTTGAAGCAGCAAGGCACCTCTGAGAACCCTGAGTGTGACTGACTGCTTTTTCCAATAGCCTTGATGAAAGTCTAAGTTGAGAAATCTCTTCTCCCATCCTGCAAGAATTTATGAGCAGAATTTCTTTTAACCAACCACCGCCTGTGTTCAGCTGCATCTGAGGCCGTCATGTTTCCCTGTGGATCCTGCCCAGCCGTTAACCTCTATGGTGGATTTTAATCACACATTCATGGCTGTCTGCTTAAAGCTCCAGACAGCCAGGCAGTGCCAAATAATGTACTGACAATGTCCTGGGTATCCCTCAGATGTGCCAGGATGCAGACAGGCATCCCTGGCACTTGGCTCATACATTCCATTTGCAAGAGCATAAGGATCTGGGAACTCATGCCTTTTAAAGAGGGGAATGAAACACACAGGGAACCAGGAAAAGAACCTTTTGGGGGAAAAAAAAAGATGAAGAAAGCCTTCAATGCTTTTTCAGGGAGGATGGCTACAAGAAAGATAAAGAGGGATTTTTTACACTTTACTTTTTCACATTGAGAGAATAGGCTTACATAAGATATTAGGAAAAAAAATCTTGGCTGTGTGGGTGGGGAGGTCCTGGCACAGATTGCTCTGAGAAGGTGAGGCTGCCCCATCCCTGGAAGTGTTCCAGGCCAGGTTGGACAGGGCTTGGAGCAACCTGGGACAGTGGAAGGTGTCCCTGCCCATGAAATGGGGTTGGAATTGGATGAACTTTTAGACTTCTCCAAACCCCAACCATTCTATTATTCTAAAGCTTCCCACTCATCTTTCTTCCTGGGGCCAGAAGCAAGAGAAATATCTCAAGCCACAAAGTATTAAAAAACTTGTCCAGTGAGTCTGTCAGGGCCTGTTTCTTCCCTCCAGTAGCTGCAAAGCCAGTTCCTTTTATTCTTGCCATTCTCCAGAGGCAAAAAGCTCAGTTTGGATGGGCATCAGCACTAATGATTGTCTTACAGATCTTCTCCCTGTGTCCTGATCTCCATGCTGTTGAAGCTTTCCAACCCCTGCCAGTGATCCAGGACTCTCCTGATGTGGAGCAATGGCCCAGACTAATGTTCCCTCCTTGGAGGGGTTCATTTCTCCCTGTCCTTGGCTCGGCTGCTCATGGAGCATCAACACGTTCTGGGGAGTGCCTGCACTTGGTCACAACCACAAATGGCTTCAAAAGCAACAATTTTCTTTAATTTGGTTCTAAAGTACTCTTTCAGGAATTTCATAAACTTACAGGGAGTAGCAGGGAATACCAGAGGAGCTGCTTCTCCTCGCACAACCACCTTGCAAAAGCTGATTTTCTCACCAGGCTGTGTCCTGACAAAGCCTGGTTGTCTCCCTGTGCTCCCTTACCTGTGTTCTGTACATTTTAAGATCATCTGGAGATTTGCAGGGGGCTGTATCTATTTTAGAGTGTTTTTATTGGCAGCTGGTGCATACTGCCATGCACCCACGTGAACAAAATTACAGAGTCCAGAAAACTTTTGCACAGAATTCCTTTGGCCATGGTTTCTCTGTGGCTTTCATTTGGCAGAAGTGATATCAAGCCGAAGTCTTTCCCTCAGCTTCTGATGTAAACTAAAATACACCTTATAAATAGAAAACACAAGCATTAGGAGCAGCGCCTTTAGGCAATCAGCCACCTTTGGGCTCTGGGAAAAATTCAGTTAGATATGATTCATAAATATAATGAATAGGTTGCCATGAACTCGCCTTGCTCCTCACAAACAAAGGCGCATTCTCTGCCTTGAAGAATTAGAAGGGCAGAACCCAAAGGAACAGGGAAGGAAAAACAGAAGAGTGGGAGATTTAAGGGAGAGAATGAAAAATGGGGCTTCAGTTGTCAGTGGAAAGTATAATTTTGAAGCCCACCAAACAATGTGTGGAGCAAAACTCTACTGCATCCCTCCATGCCCTGCTCCTGCTGAGCTCCAGCTTTGCTTTACAGAACTCACCGTGTAGGACATTTCAAAAAACAGTCAGTTTGTTCCTCAGGCTCTGGTTTAACTGAAGGCTCCTATTGATTACAGCTGGAGCTGGATCAAGCTGGGGCTGCCTGTGTTCTGCTAGCAGCCTCTGGTTTGTAAATACCTTCCATCTCATCCAGCAGTGATGATGATGTGCTGGGATGATGTGGCAGCAATTATTTATCTGTTGCATTGGGTTTTCTCCTCCACGCTTGCCAAGAGCCCTAAAGTCAGGCCATAGAGAGGGATGCTGACATCTTTACATTTCAATTAAATCTTCCTGCTTCTTCTGAAGGAATTCTAACAGCTCTATTGTCATTTCAGCAGGCATTTCTTTCCTCACTGTCACACTGATAGATTTGAAAGCACTGAATCTATTTCACCAGATTTAGCAAGTTCAAACTTGTAACAAATAACCTTGTTATCTGATCGCACTCCCCTAAAGGAAAATCCCCTCCAAGCCTCCCTCTTCCCAGGTTTCAGAGCATCCTGTCTATATCCAAAGATGAAGCAGGAAAAGCAGGCCTTGGTTACCCTCCGAATGGATATACACACTCACTTAATACCATGTAAATACTGACAAATAAAGCATGGATCTTGTCAAACTTAAGAACTTAGCAAATAAGGAGCATTAGAAACAGCAAATAGAGCTGAAGTATCTACTGCCAAGTCAGTGAGAGATCCCACGTCTTGCCTGGCAATCACGCTAAATACATCCTTTCTCCCACTTCATGTGACCTTTCCAGGTCAGCAATGTTGTGTATTAGTTTAATATTTTAAAACTGGAACTTTACTGGTATTTGGCCTACTTTTTGCTATTTATTTTCTAAACAAATGATAGCCACTCCCTTCTCAAACTAACCTTTTAATCTTTGCCAGGAGTCTGTGAAGATCACAAGGTATTTAAAAAAAAAAGGAAAAAGAAAAAAAATCACATGCTCAGGCGAACAAAACAGGTTGCTGCACTTCCCCCTCCCGCCAGCCCTGCAGCTGGATGTTCAGGATGCTTCAGGAGTTCTCCGCTTACTCTAGGAAACACTGCTGAAATCTCATTTTCAGTGAAAAGTGCCAGGATTATGGTAGCACAACATCTATTCTGAGGCAAACCCATGTAACTTCCCAGCCAAACACCAGGGAAAAAAAAAAAAGAAAGAAAGGAGCAAAGCTGTCCCAATTGCTACTTCTACTTGATTGCTTAAAGGCAGCTGGGAAGGCAGGTCGTGAGCCTGAGAGCAGAGCACATCCCAATTTTTAGGCAAAGGAAATTTGGAAGAAAAAATAACTCTCTCTTCCCAAGGAAACTTCTGGTTTTTAGAATATTTATTTTTATTTATTACTGACTCATTGAAAGAACAAAGTATTTTTTGGTGTCTTTTTTTCTTTTTTTTTTTTGTTCCCAAACACAGAAAAAAAATGTGGCTAAACCCCAGAAAAATCTTAGAGTAGGGCCAAAAATAATAATAATTTTCAGTTTTCAGATTTTTTTTTGTCAGGTTTTTGAAAGAACAACAAATACTTCCCAAGCACTGCTCTCACTTACAAACTTCAGTGGGCTGCACACCCTCAGCTTATTTCAGTTACCCCTCTCATCCATCTCCCCTTTTCCACAGTCTCCCAGCCTCCCCTGGGCTCCTGTCTTGCTTTTCCCATGTTCATTTTCCTTCCTCCATTAGTATCTATACTGCTTTTTTTGTTGTTTGTTTGTTTTTTACCTTCAAAGGATTGGGTTTTTTTCCCCTGGTCCCTCTGCCTCACTTTTAATCCTGCCTGGCTTTTCCTCTTGTATCTATTCTCTTGCAAACAAAGAATTTTTAAAACTTCAAACTCAATTTTAAGCCCTCTTCATGTGAAGAATTACATGGAAAATTGAATTTTCCACTTGAGTCCTAAGGAGAAGGACAAGAATTCTTAGGGCAAAACAGACAAACAAAAATTTATAAAATCCAGTCCCTGATGGTTTTGTTAGATCAGAACTGTCTAACACTGCTTGGTTTTGGCATAGTCAAATTTATATTGCCGCAGAAACCTTAACTTCTGCACATCCTGTCACTTCATTTGAACTGTGCAACCTGAACATTGTGTTTTTCTATCCCAGCTCTTCCTCTCCCCTCCCATCCCTAGAGTATATTTTGAACCAAATAAACTGATGTGTCTTTTTTAAGTACTATTTCCATAATTTGCTTTTATTCTTCTATCATTCATAAATTGTAGAAGGCGTGAAAGTGAGGATTTCTTTTAGCCATTTCTATTTCACAGCCCAGCGCCTGCAAATTACACTTCAAATACATTTTAGATAACATTTCTACAAAACAAGGCATCTGTGGGTATATCTAGGCCACATGCTAAACGTATCACATAACCACATAGGAAAAATTCAGAACTGAATAATGCCTTCAAAGGCATTTCTGAAGCTGGAACAGCATCAGGAATCTGCTGATTTATGTGAGGAGCTATGGAGATTGCAGCATGTTGGTACTGCCAACAGATAGGATGATTAGTGCTAAAAACAATATCATCATTTAGATTAGCCCTCTCTTTCAGAGAATTACTATTGAACTCGGCTTGAACTTAAATGTTCTCAGCTTGGAAACTGGAATTCCTAAAAAGGCTCATTCAGCCTGCAAAAGCTGAAGGGGAATGAGATGGTATTGATAAAATTGGTCTCATATCAAATATTCTAGGTCACTTGTCCTACATCTGAAGTTCCTTCTAAAGGTCCCATGTTTCTTGTGTCAGCAGAGTTGCTCTGATCAACTGCACATCCACTACCACCCAAATCAGGTTCCTGTACTTCTGACTGGGACTAAACCAGTGGAGGACATGGCAGCATACAAGATAAGCAACATGTTTTGCAGGAGCTGTTTTCTGAGCAGTCTCAGAATGAAAGTTGATTTTTGAAGTGGGCTCTGAACTTACTTTGTGGGTAGATATTTATATTTTCCTTTACAGGGATCCAGCAGCTGCCAGTGTAAGTGCTGTGAAAAGGCTTGCGAAGCTTTAATGAGCTTCAACTTCCTAATTAAAAACCACAATGAGCTTTCAGTCCTTGATTTCCCCAATATTACAGGTTGTAGCAGTGATATTTTGTTCAGTCAAGCCTAGCTAAAGGAAAATGCTTATGAGGTTTCCAAGGGGAGAAATAAACAAAATGGAAATTAAGAGGGAACTTGGAACTTTTAAGTGTACATAATTAAGAAAAAAATACATCCTTCAAATAATTCTGGAAAGTATTAGGAGATATTCATAATTCATAAGCAGTTGTTTGGTTTTCTTTCAAGCAAGGGGGCAGCTTTACATCAAACACTGACTAGCTTTTCCATTAACTTAAGTAAACAAACCAGTATGCTTCAAGTTAAGTGAACATTCTTTTTCCCCCCCTTTATTGAAACTTTTTTAAATAACTGTGTGAATTAGAAATAAGAACAAGACCTTTATTTTCAAATAGGAAATTTGTTTGCATGCTATTTCTTCATGTTAAAAATACTTTGGAACACTCACAAAAACAATGTTAAGCTGAATTTATGGAAATGTTCCATATCAGTTTTGAAGATGATATGCCAGATGTCGGGGAGAGCTCTTTCATCTGCAATAATGGAATAGTTTAATCCACCCTTGTTGTTTTTGAGCACAGTCCAAGTGTATTGGTCATCATGGGTGGGTGATCCTCACTTGGGCAGGCATGAACCAAAAAGTACAAGTTGTTAGACCTCTAGCATAAAATCACAAGAAAGAAACAGCAGGAAATACTCTAGTGAAAGTAAAAATAAGCTATTGCAAAATGTAAATCAAAAATATTACAATTATGACAACTCATGTTTTGAAGCACTCAGAGACTTGCAGATACATTGCTCTGAATTATTGGATTGTAATGACTCCATTTACAGCTCCAGGAAAAATAAAGCCAGCAATACAAATTTTAAATTAATCTAGATCCATCAAAAGCATGGAATACTTTTCTTTTTGATGAGTGGGAAGACTAATAGTTAACAATGTGGTCTTCTAATGATTAAAGTGCGCTTCCCTTTGAGAAACTTTAAAGACAAGGACACATTATTGTCCATGTTCTTTTTTTAATGATACACATTGTAGTAACATTGGATAGAAAACCCTTTTGGGAATAGTTTGTGGCCTTGTATCAGACTAACACCATATCAGCTGTACCACTCTCACTCGCAGGTGATCATTTTAATTTCTGTGTTACCTGGCCAATGTTTTATGTGTCCCCTGACTGATGTTTTATGTGTCACATTCATTTATTTCACTGTGGCTGTGGTTGGATAATGAGGTGTATCCATCTAATTCCAAAGGATCTTGGAATTAGGAGCCATTTCCCATGTGCAAGGCACCTCCCAGAGTGCTTGGTGTGTGCTAGACAGGGAAGGAGCATCTCACGCAGAGGGAAAGAACAGGAAAAAGGAAGAAATGCATTTCCAAATGCATCAGTTCAAGACTTCATTCATTTTTTTCCTCCTTTCTCACATGCCTGCCACTGGCAGGCATGTGAGAGATGTTCTAGTGCTGAAAGCTATGGTTCAGTCCTTTATTAAGCTGTTCTGTGTGATAAGTCAATTTGCTTTGGACATACCAGAGACAATAGATAATTGTGACAGAAAACTGCAGGGCAGACTCACTTACAACAGCTTGTTAACTCTGTTCTGTTAATAGAAGAATGCTTTTCCTGTACCTTCCCATTCCTGGAATCATCATGCTTGGGTTGCTTGCCCAAATCCACAGAGGTTGCTCACACTTTTGCAGTCCAAATACAAAAATCACACAATGAGTTGTGGTGCATTCGATTCTCTTTTTGCACATTTACCGCATCAATACTTTGCTTTTCCTGTGTTCTGTCATGACATCCAGGAGCCGTAAGAGCTGAATCCATAAGGAACTTGCTTTGCTGTAGTCTCAAAGTGGAGAGGGGAAATGTTTCAGCACACCAAAGGAGTCGTGCCGTTTTTCAGGAAAATCTCATTAGTTTAAACATTCTACCTCACCTATTTGCTTAAATGTAGGTCTTGGCTCTCATGAGTCTTTTTCCTGTGCAAACAAGTATTTGTGCAGGTTACCTTTGCTCAACTGTGAAACTTGTTACCAAGACAATCAGGCCAATATACCTCACATAAAAGGGCAAAGGAAAATTTAAAAGGGAAAAATCAGCAAAAAGGGGGGAGGTTTTGGGCTGCTGCAGAACTGTGCAGAATTAGAGAGGGTCCTTCATGACACCACTGGACAGTGACAGCACTTGGAGTGAAGATCTCTGCATTAGCAGGTTTTGCCACTCCAGGAATGGGAAATTTCTCGAGCTATTTCATCTTCTGCTGCCTCCTGCCCTGATGTTATGTAACAGATTTTATGCTGGGTTCCACCACCACAAGGCACAGCCTCCCAACACCAATGAGTTAAAAGCTGTCTGGGCATCCAGCCCAGATGAATAACATCGCAAATTTTGAAGGAAGTAGCAAGGGAAATAGAAAAGCCTTTGACAGAAATTGTTGATAGCTTGCTAAGGCTGGGGAGGGAACCAGGGAATTTGGAGGTTGCTAATGTTGTTCCTATGTGTAAGAAAGGATCAGGGAGGATCCAGGAAACAACATAGCAGTGAGCTTGGCTTCAGTTGCAAGAACAATATAAGAAACATAAATAAGGGACAGAATACTTAATTTGGTCAAATAAAAACGTCCATACTCATGGATGAACCGGAGAGGTCTAATTTCTCCAAGTATGTTATCTTCAGGTGGTTCTTTCTGAAAAATGCCAGTATAAAACATCTTAAAGACAGAAAAAAAGTTAATGAAGTGGGCAGAAAGGGAAAGTTTTGACAGAACTCCGAGGTTAAGTAAATTGCCAGTGATGCTACAGCACCGTGCAGATCTTTGTGTGTCTAATATCAGACTGTCTGGTGCCATTGCTGACGTGGGAGCTGATGTTTGCTCTTCAGATGAATCCATTAGAAAAATAGACCAAGTTTTTTTCTGGCCTCGCTCACACTGAGAACTCAAAAAATTTAAACCCATTAAGTAAAATATTTATGGTTTACATTCAAAACAAATTGAGAACAGGTTCACTGCAGTCCATGACAAGTGCAGCACTGACATCAGTGGGACCATCATGGATTTGTATTTCTGTGAACCATTCAGAAGCTGCTCCACTGGTGCTACTCAGTGGAGACAGAAATATGAATTTCAATACCATTAAATATTTTAAGAACCTTCTTTTTTTATGTGTTGGAATGTTAAGATTGCTATGGACCAGGATAGAAAAAAGCCACCTGGAGACATTTTGTTCTGACAGAGGAGGATGTACACAGAGAGCAAGAAGATGCTGTAATATATTACAATATTTTGAGAGCCAGTGAGCAGCAACAAGCTAAACATTTCAGTCACAGGAGCAAGACACACTTGAGTTAGTTAAGAAAATGTTTCTTCAGCTTTGAGCACAACATACAGGTATGTGCTGGAAAGGAGGAGAAAAGTGCTTTAAATACAGTGAAGGTGGATGTGGATAGCATCTCTAAAAGTCCAAAGCCCTGGTGAAATGCATCTTCTGGTTTTATGTTCTGCTTCTTATGATATGAAGCAAATTGCAGAGATTAAGCTGTTACATAAGTGAGCGAGCAGCATGAGTCAGGGGGTTTGGGAAAAGTGAGTCACAGCAGGAAGGGAACGGAGCCAGGGTTGTAGCTTAGAAAGAGAGACTAGTAAGAAAATTTTGAGGATCTAGATAAGAGCCTGAGAGAATGGAGTGCAGGAGAGAAGCAGAAAAAATTACCTCTAAAAGAGGGAGTCATACATGAGGGTTAGGGAAAGCTATAGCTAAAAAGCAGGTCAGGCAAAATTTTTATACACAACTGGTGGTTGAAATACAGAGCAGGCTACCAAAGTCAGTGGTGGAGGGACTGAATTGTGTAAATCACTTCAAGAGGCAGTGTGGGCACATTTTTGGAAAATGAGGGAATCACTGGGTACAGCCATTAGTGAGGCTTGTGGAATTAAAACTATGAAATGCAAGTTGATTTATATTTTGAAGGAATGCAGGAGCAAGCTCTGCTGCCCTCCATAGTTCTTACACTGTGACTGTAGCACCCTGCAAACCTCAGACCACTTGCCTGTGCAACTCAGAGCATGATCCTAACTTGCAGAGAGTTATGATGGCAAACTCTTCCAAAAGGAACTTTCTAGAACAGCCCCAGAAACTGCTGCAAAAGCCAGTATTTACATCAGGGTGAGTCACTGGGGTCTGAAGGCCCTATTTACCGCAGCACAGTTGAGGACTTCCATCCACATTTCTGGAAGAGCAGTGGAGCTCACACGTCATTTAATTGAGACATGGTGTCCTTAATTGTTGTGTTTCTGCCCCACTTCTCCTCAGACTCTGACCTTGACTTTAATTTAAGGATTTTGTACAGCAACTTGATAGAGGCCCACACCACCCAACCCATTCTGGGCACAGCAAGGTCTGACCAAGCACAAGCCAGCAGGAAAAACAGAGTGAGATTAAAGACTCTGTCATGATGCTTAATGGATCTGAATTCAAGTGTTCAGAAAACCTGACTTCTGTGATTTGTCATGTCCTTTCAGTGCAGTATTCTGCTTGTAATACAAGCAACAGACAGAAATTAAAGTACTCATCCAAACCCATCTTGCAAATATTTTTTCTAACCAAAGTACAAATAAATCTCTCAATAAGTTTGGTTTTGAGTGGCCTACTGAAAGACTACTAATTATCTGGGTTCAGTTATTACAATAATCAAGACACTGAAGGTAACCCAGCTCCATTTTCAAGTAAGATTGATCTGCCAAAGGGTTGTTAAAGACACCCAGACCATTTCAAAGAAATGTTCCACCTACACAGGATGTAACTGTCCAGAGGAAAACTGTCTAGGAATAAAAATCTGAGTAACATCATTGGTCAGACTCAGAGACACAGAGTTTAAGAACTAATCTATATTTCAAAGGTTGTATGCATCAATAGTCAAACACCATTCAGGTTTTTTAACTACCTAATACAAACTTAGAGCCCTTGTTTATGTGGTGTGAACAGCACAACCTTCAGATATGTTAGCTGAGATTAGAAAATATAAAGAAAAAGAAAGAGCAGATCACTTTCATTATTAGTTACTGGTACAATTTATATGGATTACCTGGACAAACAAATGCTTATACAACATCTAGAAATTAAATTTAAACCAAGTTGGTGAGGAATGATTTTGGAGTGTTTTCAGGTGTTTTCTTATCAGGCAAGATATTTGCTTAAGGCAGAAGCCTCAGCTATGGCATGAGCTGCTGAAACAGTTCTGGAGATGAACTTTATCATGATGACACTAAATTTGGAAAAGAGGATGTAGAGGAAAGATGCTCAAGAATGAGCTTGTAAAAGCCCCATATTTTCTTTCTAGACCTGTTTCTTATACTGCACTCATCATTGTGGTATCTTGAGTGCTTTCCAGTAGTGCATTAAGCAACATGACAAACATCTGTCACATATTTGTTCTCTCACCCTCTCCCCAGAGAGACAAGTGTGTGCAGTTAAGAGCCCTGTTTTAATTTTTTTAAAACTATTATAAATACACATGCACGTAACACATTATTAAACATTCATGCTAGAGAGGAAAGGTCAGATAAATTTATCTTGCTCTCAGGATTAGAGCTGGTGAACTCTGTGATGTTCCTCTATCACACCCTTGCCCCAGATTGCAGTGTCTTCTCAGACACCAAATCATGGCCATGGGTGCACCAGGCAGAACCCAAAAGCTTGGATTCCTAATGTCTCATTTACTGTCCACACTTAAGCCAAGGGATTCTGTCAAGAAATATCAAATGGAATGAGGTGGTAGAATTTAGGGAAGAATATGTGCTTCATATAACTCCCATCTCATTCCCATATTTGATACAGGCTAAAAGCAGGATTTGATGGAACCTCAAAATCATTGTCAGGTCAGAGGGCACTGCGAGAGTCATGGTAAATCTAGGAATCTCATGGACTGGAAAATCTGATTTCAACTGGAAAAATAAGTCCTTATAATAATGGAATGAAGACCTGGGAGTGAATGATTTCCCTTCAGGGTGGACATAAGTGGGAAAACAGTCTGGAAACTTGAGTTTGGTAAGACCCTGAATAACTGCAGATAGACAGTTTACCCACTCAAGAGCCACAAACACATAGTGGGAATCCCAAATCAATCCCCAGTCCCCAGTGTGGGATGGTGCCATTTCCCATGGGCAGAGAAGTATGTGTGCATTGGTAAATGAATAACTCTGCCTCTACCACCTCAGAGAGAAATGGAGCTGCTCTGCCACATGCCAAGGAAACTCCAGTGTTGCTGTTTCTTCCTTCTGATGACTCCCACACCTCTGTTTCTCCAGTAACTCTCTGGACAGTTAGGAAAAAGACTGTTTCTGTAATGGACAGTGATCTGGGTCACACTGTGTGCCAAGAGCTGGAGTCTCCTCTCTGGCCTTGCTCACAGGCAGAGCCACAGCATCACTGCTAAATCCACCAGTGCTCCTTCCCCTACTCCATGTGGACCGGGCTGCTCTGGGATTGCACCAACACAATCCACATTTGGCACTGCTTTCAGCACGGAAATCTTCGCTCACTTCCTCAGCCCTTTATCAATCACAACAGTAGGACACATCTGTAACTACTGCAATACTGGAGATGCCAGCACTAAAACCTTTCCAGGTGCCTGGTGTTCTCCTACTGCAGTGTTTCCCTCAAACACAACCTTTAGGCCACCAGCCTTGCTCTACCAGCACTCATTTCCCTGCACTGGTGGGAGCAGACCCACTCCAAGTATGGCAACCTTACCACCCTTCCCTAGGGAAAGCAGGAGGCTGCTCTCCTGCCCTCCCTCACTTCCCACCTTTTACAAACCCAGGTCTTGGCCAGAACATCAAAACCCTCAAAGGGTTTCCAGATGGGGAGGCAGCAAGCAGGCAGTAATTGCAAATAACTGTTTTTCTGTCCAGCTGAACTTACCATCAGGAACAGCCAAAGACCATGAGTACATTAAGTAAATCTATGAGTCATTTTAGCTGGAGTAGCTTATTATTCAATGCATTTTAACTAATCCATCTCTAAAGGCTTCATATATGAAGCTCCTAAATATCAAATAAACTTTCTTTGTTCCAGCACAGCCAACAACAAAAAGGATTGGAATTGTACAAGTATTTTATTTCCAGCTTTTGAAGGAACCAGGAGTACAAAGCTCACAAGGCCCCTGCAAAGACTTGCCTTGAGCTGCCCAATGTTGGGGTGGAAGGAGGTAGCCAGTTATAGTCTCCAAAAGTCTTCACACCTGGGAATGTGCTTTTCAGTGTCAGGACACAACCGTGAACTCAGCAAATCCTGCACCAGCACAGCAGCTTCAGCACTGACACTGTGCAGAAATGCAAAGAGCAGCCTAACATAAGAGACCTTTAGCTTCCTTGTTGAATAAAGGGAAGATGTACGTAAAATATTTGGACATTTGGGGAAAGGGTAAACATTGAGAATGAAGTCAAACTGTTGATGGTTTATTTTTTATTGAATCTTGTGGTAGAAATTGTTTTCATTTGTTATGAGAAAGAATCCATCATTTTTTCCAAAGCACCACCCAGAATCTGCCACTGGTGATGTTCTAACATCCCCAGCGCCTATACAAATAGAGAGGTCAGCTGAGATTTGTAAACTAAAGATCATAAGTTTTAAGGAATTTGTTTATTCAGCCTAGAGTCTCCAAATTGTGTACGATGCCAAAATTAAAAAGTCATCTCACTGCACTGTGTCATGTTACAATAAAAAGCTCTCAACATTTTGGATGTTCAGATGAGAAAGCAAATTGTAATTCATTTGTCAGCACATGCAGTTTAATTATAATTAAGTACCTCCAGCAGTCATAATGAGCAGGCAAAATGAAAATGCTGTTTTTATACTTGTATAAACCTGCATTGAGTGCAAACTAAAAGCTGCCTGAATTACTCTGAAATGTATCGGGCTGGAATTTGCAGTTTTAGCTGTACTGCACAAATACAAACATACGTAAACTGTTTCCAGAGACTTAAACAGATTGATTGAATTAGGGGAATTTTCATGGGAATGACAAGAGGCCGATCTCTTCCTGATGAGAAGGCCACTACATACCAAGTTCCCTGTCCAAAGCATGGAGCACAGAAACCATGCAAGAGATCAGCAGAGTCCTTTTAGTACCAGCAAAACAACATATTTCTAACTCCTCTCCTTCTTGAGAAAGAGCTGAATTTTTCTGGAGTAATTCAGCATGAAACATCCATCCAGTGTGGGAAAAAAAAAAACCAAAGCAAAACAAAACAGGCAAACTATTCAAATATAATGAAGCTGCAAAAGTTTACAGAAAATTCTAGACTAAAATATTAATGGTATTTGAGAAACAAATGTTTAAAATAACCATATCTGAAAAAATCTACGAAGGCAGTTTATGAGAATCAAAACGTTACGAGATTTCTGATAGCTGCAAGCTTTGAGATGACATCTTGGGAGTGCATTTGAATTTTTCTGCCTGCACTTATAGATAGCTTGAAGATGTGTTAAGTATTTCTACAGGCTAAATACCTTAAGTAAATATAATGACTAATATTGAACTTTTCTTTTTTGTAAAGATATAGATGAATGTGCAACTGGAACCCACAACTGTAGGGCTGACCAAGTGTGTGTCAATTTAAGAGGGTCCTTCAGCTGCCAGTGCCCTCCAGGCTACCAGAAACGGGGGGACCAGTGTGTTGGTAAGTGTTGCTTTCCATTCAATGGTTTTCTTTCATTATCTACAGTTGCAAACTTCATATTGGTCATAGAGTAGATGGGTATGTGTGGTGTGAAACAGCTGTCTCACTTTGAAATGCAATGGAATTGTCATTTTACCACAGTAATTAATCACTAAAACATGGGAGGAGGAGTTATTTTAAGGATAATCAACACTTGGAGTTCACAAGCTGAGTTTTGCTAATAGTTCCCATTGTGTGATTGTTTGTGTTGGGGCATTGCCCAGTGTCCCAGATATTGCCACGAGTCTCCAGTGGCAGCAAAGCACATCTTTCCCCAGAGATTCAACTCTGGGTCCGTGGGATACAGCACTCCTTCCCCCAGCCCTGCTCCAGGACTCAGCTTTATAAGCACAAATGAAGAGATGCAAACTCTGAACGCAGGTACAGGAGAGCTGCAGCCTCTAAAACCCAGCAGGTTTTTTTCTCCATGCCAAGATAAGCTATTGGCACCCTTGGGAACCATGCCAGCATAGCATGGAATTAAATCCAAGTGCAGGGCAAAACGCTGCATTTCTCCTGTCCCATTCTCAGGTGGGGATGCCAAAATGCCATCACCCTGTTCCTTCAGCCTACATTTCACGCCTCTTTAATCACCATTTCAATGGATAAATTGCTTCTAGAGGCACTCTAGCCTTAAGCCTTGGGTTTGTCAGATAATAAAAACAACTATGAAGGAAGAGAGTCTCATCTACACATCAGGAGGTGATATTCAAGACAGCCTCTTCTAAGACATTGTACTGGTTTTACGCAGCTCAGGAGAAAAAGGTTTGGGTTTTTTTCCTCAGCAGAACTCATAGTTTTCCTTTTTCAGTGATCCTGCATTTCAAAGTATATGAGATTTTTTTAAAAAATTAATCTCTTAGGAAAGCCTTGCTAAGGCCATAGGTAAGAAACTGAGATTTTAGTAGACACCCAGAATAACTTCAATTTCTAGGCATGGCTCTTTCTTCAGGATTTCAATCCAGGGGCTGTAGAAATAAACCCAAAAATTCTCTACCTCTTTCCTTAGGGATGTAGATCAGGCCCTGAACTGTCAAATTGGTATTAACACAGGTGTATCTGATTTTTTCTCAGTTCTCTGTGCAGGAGTAGGATGACTAATTTGGAATATAGGTAGAGGAATAGTTCTGGAAGGTCATGGATTTATTTTTTTAATATCTAGGGTTTATTTGGATTTTTTTATATAGTAGATATATTATATTATTGCCATGCAACAGCACTTCTGATATCAAGACCCACAGTCCTAAATGAAAGTCTCACTGGAAAGCAGGACAGAACTGTGAAGAAATGAGAGTCCTAGACCCTTATACCTAAATGTGAACACATTTATCCATCTAAATCTATCCATGAATATGTCTGGAAAGTGAAATTTCCCTTCTCCTATTTAGGTCAAAACCAAGAATAACACCTGTGTTACATATTACACACTGACCTAAATTACAAGTACATCCCAACAGTTAGTACTGTCAGCATTTCAGAATAAAGCCTGTCTTTGGGGATTTTATAACAGCTTAGCCAGAAAATGTTCTTGGGGCCAGATCTTGATAGAGGTTCTCCATATGGGAGGAAATGTTTCTCAAATTTGAAAGAAATTTTTCCAGACTATTTTGGCTTGAAGGTATAGGGGGAAAAAAAGACACATTTTTAACAATTGGTTGATTTTAATCTAAATTCACTAACAATTTCTGACATTTTTCTAATTTTATTTAAATTTGCTTGTTCATATATTGCCAAATGAGTCTTTTCTGAAATGCATGACTGCAGAGAATGAATTGTTTTCCAGCGTCACTTCAAACAGATTTGGCCCAATTGATCAGATGAATCTCAGTCCTTAGATCTGCCCAGAGCTGATGTGCCTAATCCCACAAGGAAAACTCCCACTGAATAAGAGCCAGATCCTGAAAGCATTTATGTGTATAAATGTACCAAAGCATTGCTCATATGTATAATCCCATTTTTTTAAAGTTACTTAAAAGAGCTTAGTCCTGTAAAAATCAAGGATGGAAATCTACTGTGCCTCCTTAATTTATTCCATTTCCACTTCCAAATTTCTCTCCGCAACAAGAGTTACAGTGACAATTGCTACTGTGTGGATAGCCAGGAATTTTTCAGCATAAGCGTTTTCATTCAGAATCATCCAAAACACTCCACTAAGTTCAGTCCCAAATTTGACAAGGAAGGGGTTAACTTCTAAAGATTTTTTTTTTTCACTTGATATTAAAACAAACACTTTCCTCATTATACAAAAAAAAGTCTTGGCCTCTTTTTAAACACATCTATGGTGGAAACAGCTGGAGGTAGGAAACTCAAGATCTGGCATGGATGTGAGAAGTGCCTTTCTTTGTTCCAGTGAATACTGCTCTGATTTGTGTGAGTGTTGATCCTTTGAAATGACCCATTGTGTACAAGCCTGGCGCACTGTGGTGGATTTCTTCACCAAGCTCCAGCAGGCCATGGCTCAAGGCAGCCACTGCACACACACACACACACACACACACACACACACACACACACACACACGATAACAGAATAATAAAACATGTTTTCCAGGCAAAACCGGAGCCACTCTCTCCTCCAGGCTCCAGGGAAGCCTTTTAAAATGCAGAGGAATAAGGGAATGCGGTGGTGCAGGTTTTGTATGGCTGGCAGGTGAAAGCCCTGCTCCAGTGCACACCAGGAATGCTGACTCTTGGAAAGGCAGACTGCTCCACCTCAAAAGCAGGGCTGACCTGCAAGGAGAGGCTATGGAAGGCTCTCAGTGCCTGAGAGGCATAGCCAGGTGTTGTGCTGCTGGGTGGGAAGGTATCCAGGACAGGCAGCCGGGGGAATGGGAGCAATGGGAAACCCTTGGGGAGCAAAGCAGGGTCTGGGGATCCCTGTGGATGCACAACCACCTGTTTCCTTTTCCGCCCATTAATTCTCTATCCTTGCCATTCCCCTGTACTTGCACAGAAAATCTGGACTGCTCCTAATGGAGCTGAAAAGATTTAGTACGTGCCAGGAGTGCTGCATGCGAGTTTGGGAAAATGAGCTCCAAGCCACATTGGCTGTGTTGGTCAGCACTGTGTCTGATCATGAGGGATCAGGGAAAGCTGAGCAAAACACTGAGTTTTACCTACACAAAATAAACCAGACCAAGCACTACTGCAGGACTGAGACAATAAAATAAAGTGGAATGCACAGTGAAGACGAGCAGCATAAAAGCTTGCTACAAAATAGTCACAAGGAAAGTTGAAGTGTAATATTGTAATGGTTTGAAAGTAAAACCAGTGAAAGACTCCAAGTCAGAAATACAATTTAATAGGAGGGGGAAAAAAAGTAAAATAAAATAAGTTAAATAATACAACCTGTCAGTCAGGGCGCTGGTAGCAGTCCAGATGAAGTGGTCTC
>WBMY01000878.1:14831-30135 GCA_013397315.1 Donacobius atricapilla
TTTAGTCTTTGTTTGGGTGTTTTTTTTCTGGATATGTTTTGCCATGCTGCTTCTACCTTGTTTCTTTCTCTTTTTCTGTAAATGATAGTATTCAATGAAAGCCTTCAGCAGAAAGTGACAGAGACTGAGATAATGTTTCATAATGCTCAACAGAAGTGGGAAGAAGAACAGCAAAGACTTGCAAGGGCGAAGGATGACATCAGCAGAATTTATGGCAATGAATATGTATTCCTTCTTCAGGAAAGAAACGAAGTAGAAACGATTTTACTGGTATGGTGTATTTATAGTTGGAAAGTTGCATGAGATAATGGCTGGAACTTTTTTGGTGTGAAGTGTGTAGTGGGTTGAGGTCTTTCTGATTTAGGAAAAAATCCCCCAAGTAGCTAAGTGCTGCAGAGTATTTTTGAAGAATTTAGCCTTATTAAGTTACACTTGGTATGTCACAGTCTTGCTTTGATGAAATGT
This sequence comes from Donacobius atricapilla, assembly GCA_013397315.1. NCBI lineage: Eukaryota > Metazoa > Chordata > Aves > Passeriformes > Mimidae > Donacobius > Donacobius atricapilla. The sequence continues at coordinate 15,297 of WBMY01000878.1, forward strand.
CTTATGGCTCATTTTGATGGTAAATGCCTAAATCAAGTTACCAGTGCACAGTCCATTTGCACTGTCATGAAATACTGAGTTAGTAAAATCAGGGACACCTAACACCCACTGATTCAATTTCCCTGTTACTTCCCCAAGTCTGGCATCCAGTAGCCTGTGTCTTTGAAAATTGTAGATTATGAAGACCACATACTTTCAGGGAATGTGAACAGTGATGATGGGATTTCCAGCTCTGCATTATATGTTATTCACTCCATACCACATATAAGAAGTAAACATTGTTAGAAATTCTGCCATTTGGTTAGAAAAAGATCACCTAATATTAAGAGAAGGCCTTATAATCTGTTTGAGTGTGGGGTTTGGTTCTTTAGTAATTAATTTCATCGTATTTCCTGATTTATACTGATAGTTATATATCCTTTGAGTGATCTTGTTCATCACACAGACACACACACACATATTTTGCTGAGAAGGTATGAACTGTTTATTATGAAGGTCTGACTCTATTTTGTAGTATTTCTATAAAGGCCAGGGATTGGGGGAGAAGGTTGATACCTCTCCCTATTTCATTGGTCAAGACAACTGTCCATCAGCTGTCTATCTCTCTAAGAGGAATGTGAACTTTCCTTTGATTTAATGAAAACATTTCCTCTGTTTATAACACCCGTGCGTGAGAAACAACCTAACTATGAAAACTGTGAAACAGAAGAGAAGGCTGAAAAATCAGGGCGACAGTTTGGGTGTTCAATGTGTAAAAAGTTATAAAAGTACAAACTTGTTTTTACGTCTTTTTTGGACAGTCAAGATATTCTATGTTTGGGAATATGTTTAGAAGAAATCAGGCAGCGTTATGGTGTGGAAGTGCTGAGAGAACATACCTAACTTTTGCCTGCTCCACAGGGATACAAACAATTACACCTCTGTAGTTAAATTATACTTTTGTCTTTTTAAATGACAAGTTACTTATGTTGTGTCTTAGCTATGTAAGAAAACTATTTGGTGAAAAACCAGAATGTATTCAGCTGTAATTATTCTTCATAAAAAGAAGTGTATCCATAAGGCTGATAGATACTTACATTGCATTATTTATGTGAAAACAGACTGCTGCTAAAAGATTAACTTTTTAATATATTTTCTTCCTTTGTAGTCCCTTCTAAAATGTGACAGACGTGTCTCAGTTGGGATGGTCATTGGTCAAGAAGTAGAAAATTTTCTGGTTACTTTCTTCCCCCTCAATCAGCGCCAAGCCTGGGACAGTACCAGTCTTCCCAAATGACACTAAACCTAACCTGGCAGCTTGATAGCCAAATTCTTCATAGCATATTTACCTGTTGTACTATATTATGGTGCTGTTGGTCAGATTCTATATGGCAGCTGTAGAAGCAGCTCTCAAAACAGGGCAGAGACACTCCCTTAATTCCGTATATTTCAAAAGTACTGTGTACTGACTCTTCAGCTGTTTGAAGGCAAGATCAAGGAAGGAGGGGTGCAGTACACCTGTAGTAAAAATCAGGTAGCATATAGATATAGTGTTTTTGTGCATGGACTGCAAAAAGGAATTGCATGGTGTTGTTTATCTTAATGATGAAGAGACCTGATGATGGGAAAGGATCCTACTGATTTGCATTTTCTCTGAATGAAGAATAAAAAAAGAAATTCCCTCATCCCCTCAGTAATGTTGCAGATATGTTGAACACTACTTTGAGGGACTAATTGGGAGAACTGTAAATAAAGAGAAAGAGAAGGTTTCTGAGAAAAATATGTGAGTTCATAGTCAGGTGATACCCTAAGGTCCTTCTCAAACCAACAGAAACCTGAGTCAGTTTTCATTCAAAGTCAATGCTTAAAAAATGGAGGTTAGGTTTAGGTTATGAGGAAACTTACTCTTAGACCCAGTTTTCATATTAAGTTGCCAGGTAAAGCAGGCTAAGAGTGGCGCTTTGGCTCTAAGAGTAGACTTAAGTTGAGGACAGTTTGTAATGGACTTGTCATCTTTTCTTTATAGTGTTTAGAAGTGTTTATTCAGTGTTTTTAATAATTTATGAAAAGACTGATGTTTCAAGAAGTATTCTATACTCTTAGAAGTAATGTTTATCCTCAGATCAAAAGGAAGAGTGGATTGCTTGGGTCATTGTGCTCTCTGTCAATGTATGTTGAATTGGAGAGGAAGGTGATTTGTAGAAGCAGGGGTTTGGTTGGAGGAGTGTATTAAAGATACATAATTGTTCACTCCTAAAGTAAATGTGATTCACTACTAGGTATCAACTACTAGTGTGCCTTGAATAGTAAAATTTTCGAATTTAGTTCAATTGCAAATAGTGCAGTTTTTCTGCTTTGTTTTTGTAGTGTTCCCTTGCCCATTACTCTAGTTATAGTTACATATAAAATTGCAGGAAATAAAAAACATATACATAAATTTTAAATCTGGACTTGACTGTCTTAGTTGTTTGAAAGATTAACTGATTTAACTTTCAGATAAATACCAGACGGGTCTAGGTTTGTAAACTAAAACTTCAAATGTGTTCCAGTCTTTTGTGCTGTATATTTACAGTCCTGTTTTAAATAATTTGTATTTATTTTGAGTTAGGAGATGAAAGCTAAATAAAGTGGTCTTAATATGTACATAGAAGCAAGAGTCTAAGCATGCATGGCAAATCCTGGATTCCAAATCTGTACTTTGAACTACAAGTCTGAACTTAGCTATGAAAATGCTGATGTAGGTATAGAGATGAAGTCAGTTCAACCTACTAAAATGTGTCTTTATGATGTGAAATAAAAGTAATCCTCTCTGCTTTCTAACAGAGATAAGTTTGTGTTATGCAATATTGAGTGTGCTTGGCATAGTGTTTGGTACATGGTCAAAGATGTTGGAGTTCAATAGTAAGTGCAATAGCATCATCTTGTGGTAAGTCAGAATATAGTATGCCTTCACAGAAGCACTCAGTTTTTCTTTAGACTATTTGTGAAATTGTGTTGTTTATGCACACTTTAAACCAACTGACCAGCCATTTTTTGATAAGCAAATATGTATAGTGAGTGTGTCTATGATATGTAGATACACCTGTATATATGAAGGTGTTTTCTTTTTTAGCATGGTGAAATATGTTTCTTTCTGAACCTTCCAGGTGCAGGTAACTGCTGGAGCAGTCTGATGCAGTCATACCATGTCTGAAAAGTTCAGAGACTTCAAGATTCTGAAGTCATGTTGACTTGTTTAAGAAGTTGATGTATTATTCATGTCAGTTTTTGTCTGCTAGTGTTAAATACATTTCCAACATAAAATATTTTGAAGTCTTGATGTCGTATTTTTCCAGGAAACTATGTGTTACTTATTTCATGTGCACTTTTCACAGCTCATTTCTGTTAATATGTGGAAGATAAATCTGAAGAGAAATATTTCTATATCTTTCCAATATGGAGAAGATGAGCACAGTTGTAAATTTGAGTAAAAGTAACATTTTTTGCATGCTGATGGGGAGTAACCTCTTCATTGTCTAATTAATACAGGCAAAGTTAGAAGATACCTTAAATTTAATCCATATCAATATTTTGCAATATTTTGATTTACTGAGGTTCCTGTTTTTCAATTCCCTTGTTTCACAGGCATGCTTCTTGTTACCTTCTCAGAGAATGCAAAAAAATTGTCATAGTGCTTCCACATGAAAAAAAGAAAAAGAATTATTTTTTTCAGTTACTAGTTGGTAATAATGGAGTGGCACTAAATGTTAATATGGGAGTCATGAATCCCATAGTGTCATATATAAGTGGCCGAAACTTTCTACCTTCAGTCATGAAGAACTTTTAATTCATTTTAAACTTTGGAAAAGACTCATATTTCTTTGATCTTCATGTATAAACATGGTTCTGTGAAATTTCAATCTTCTGAAGAATCATTCTTTATGAATAATTAATTTTCTTTTCCTTCTCCCTGCTCTGCAAATGCCTTATGATTAGCAATTTTCAGGAACAAGATTATGTGATGTAAGAGTAATAGCAGAATTTGTAGACCAGGTTTATTTTCACAAAATATCTCTTGCCACGATAAATGATAGGAATAAATGAACAGGAGGACTTACGGTAATCTTTCTGTGTTTTGCGCAGAAAGTAATTGGCTCTCCAAAGGTCCTCCAGCTAAGTCACTGGATTTGTAACTTGTTTCTGATGCTAGTTATGGAAAAGCTTACTCCTGTCCACTAGACCAAAGCTATTCTTTTCTGATGCTTCTGGAATCTCCAGCTTAAATATGATCTAGGCTACTGGGGGCTCATTATTTGGCTACTTCCTCCATATCTAGTGTGCCATGAATGAGGATTTTGTAGTAGTGACTCCACAAAGCCGCTGAGTCCAATAGTGTTAGTAATTACACCAACCTGTAGCTTAGTTCAACTTCCAAAAGTAGAAATTGTGGTGGGGAACAGCTTATTTTATCTTTCCAAGAGCTTCACAGTTCACACAGCTAATTTTTAAATTCAGTTTCTAGACAGAAAAGTCCTTAGAATAGTAGAAATTAAGAATATTTAATCTATGGGAGTAGGTTTCAACAAATGCCTGGTTATTTGATTTGAAATTCTGCCAGTTAAAATAATAACGAAGTAAAACTTTCATCTGTGTATCATTTCATCAAATGCACTTAACTGTTTCCCTCTCTACCACCGCCATTGAGCTGCGAGAGAGAACAGATGCAGGAACAGCCTTGTACTTCTTTAGAGAAAGATTTCCTGTGGAGAATTGGCTCTGATTTTAGTATTACTGCAGAAGGTCATGTCTGTTGTGAGTTGTGAGTTAACACATATTATCTGGTGGTGAATGAAGAATATGTCTGTTGTTGGGTAAATGGTTGACATGTACCAATGTGTTAAATTTTAATAACCTGTTCTGATGTAGTCTTTCCTCTTTTGATCCCTCTGCTTTATCTTAGCAAAAGTAGCTCTTAATGCCTTATTTTTTTTTAGGAGCTGAATAATGAACTTCAAAATATACGCAAGAAATTGAGAGATATGGAGGTGGAACACAGTGGCTGTAATGAGGTACTGAGATGCCAGGCCAATGAACTTAAATGCAGCACTGAACGAGAGGAGAAACTTAAAAAGGAACTTGAAGTAAGGCTTTTTGACTATTGCTATTAGTCTCAACAAGCACTGACACTGAGGAATTCCATTTTTGAGTGATGGAACCTGCCAGTTGGTGTGGAATTGCATGTACTTGATGAACAAAATATTGAACATCTGTTTTGCAGAAAAGGTTGAACAGGTGAACGCCACTTTTATTGTGAGCCTGGCTTGAGACTCATTGTTTAAACAGCAAACAGGAAAAGGTTTATGTAAGTGTGAAAAGGCAAACTTTACTTTAGGAAATCTAAAGTTTTAATTTGTCTATCTTCTTATATTTTTGGTTTATTGGAATTCTGGTGGAGAATCCTCCAGAGCTGTAAAAATTGCCAGGTGGTGTGCTAGGTGAGGGAGTAGAATATTGGAAGATCACAATGTTCTTACAGCAGCCCCCTCCTGTCTGGAGTCAGTTACTGCAGGTTCAATTTTCCTCTCTGTTGAGTGACACCCGTAGTTGAGAAGTCTCTAATCTTTGAAAAGAATATCTTGTAAATGTGCTCTTTAGACTAAACAGCTGGTTCCCTCCAAAGTTTCAATATTTTATTTGTCCACTGATAGGCTTTGTAGTAGTTATGTTGTCTGTTCGTACAGTCTGGACCAAGATTTTCTTGGCAGAACATTTGTCATTGCAGAAAAGCTTAGTGAGTGGACATTCTTTATCCCGATGTATGTTTTCTACCAAACGCATCTTTAAGTATTTTCTGCAATGAATTTAAAGGAATTGTTGCTTCTTAAATATTGTGAAACCTTAAAGGAACAAGTGACATAGTTTTCAGCTGTGTTTTTTTCTGTTGTTTTTCTCTTAAAGGCAAAAGAAATGTTTTAAGTGTTGATTTTTAGGTAGGTAGAGTCCTGCATTAAAGGTGAAGCACAAAAGAAAATTCCTATAGGGAAGATCAAAGCTCATCAACTAAAAACACCGACTTATTGACCAACAAGGTAGACCTTTGCGCCCTCGAAGGATTCTACAGAAAATCTTTTGTCATGTATTTTGAGCTGCACTTACTGGCCAAGGTGGATTTGCCTTCAGTTGGAAAGTGTTGCATACTGTGAAGTTCCAATACAGCCCTTTTAAAAAACACCAAGTTTTGCTTCCCAGTCATTTGAATAAGGACTCTTCTTGTGGCTTCATGGCTTTTTGTATATTAACAGAGAAGTCATGAGCTGAAAGGAGGAGGAGCAAGGCAGCAAATAATTTATCTTTTTAAATATTTTGATTGGATATACCCAACATCTGTAATTAAAAGGAAGGATGCAGTTCCTTGAAAATGTACGATTGCTATACCCTAATGATGGTCTTATCAGGGAAATGCTACCTACTAACCACAATCAGAAAAGAAATTTTTTTTTGCTTCTGAATTTTTGTTAACTATTTTCTGAATATCTTAATAATGCAAGGAAACATATTCAGTCTACAGAAAAATTAGTCTCTTGGTATTTATTGATAAGGATAGTTATTTAAACAGTGATTAAGGAAAAGTACGGGATGAAACCTCTTGCATTTGAAAGTTAAAATTAGCACAAGTCTTTGAATCAAAAAAACCAAACTAGGTTGGACTTCAATACTTCTGTTGGCGGCTTGCATCTCACTATCTACCATCTTAAAAGTAAATTGCATATATGTAATTATCTGAACGGGCCAACAATCACCTTGTAGGTGGTGATTCTACCGCTTCCCTGGGCAGCCTTCTCCTATGCTTTGCAACCTTTGCCATGAGGAATTTTTTCTCATATCCAATCTAAACTTCCACTGGTACAAGTTGAGGCTATTTTCTCTCATTCTATCACTTGTTACCTGCAGAAAGAGACTGACCCCTGGCTGTAGCCTCCTTTCAGGCAGTTATAGAGAGTGATATGGTCACCCCTGAGCCTCCTTCAGGCTAAACACTCCCAGCCCTCTCAGCCACTCCTTACAGGACTTGTGCTCCAGACCCTTCACCAGTTTTGTTGCCCTTCTCTGGACATGCCCCAGCACTTTGATGTTCTTCCTGAATTGAGGGCCCAAGAACTGAACATAGGATTGGAGTTGTGGCTTCACCAGTTCTGGGTACAGGGGGACAATCCCTACCCTGGCCCTGCTGGCCACACCATTGCTGATACAGGCCAAGATGTAATTGCCTTCTTGGTCTCCTGGCTCATGTTCAATCACTGTCACCAGCACTTCCAGGTCCTCTTTTGCTGGGCCACTTTCCACCTAGCCCGCGGCACTGCCTGGAGTTGTGGCCAAGGTGCAGGACCCAGCACTTGGCCTTGTTTAATGTCATGGCACTGGTCTTGGCCCATCTCTCTAGCCATTCCAGCTCCCTCTGCAGAACTTTCCTACTCTCCAGCAGGTAAATACTTCTGCCCAGTGTGGTGTCATCTGCAAATGCAGATGCATTCAATCCCCTCATCCAGATCACAAATAAAGATAGTAAACAAGACTGGCCCCAATACTGAGCCTTGGGGAGCCTCACCAGTGCCAGCTGGATGTACCTCCATTCCCGCCACTCTTTGGATGTGGCCATCCAGCTAGTACTTTGCCTAGCAAACAGTGTACCCATTTACACCATAGGCAGCAAGTTTCTCCAGGAGTACACTGTGGGAAATGGTGTCAAAGCCTTCATTAAAGACTAGATGTATAACATCCACAACTCCCTTCATCCTCTAAGTGCATCATGATGCCAGTATCCCAGTTGAATTTCCATTCAGATATAGAAGCCTTAAAGTAGTATGCCCCAGACAGAATGATCTACATTTTTTCATGACGTAGATCTGTATTTTTTTAATCTCTCTTCATAGAATTTTTATCTTATAGATTGAAGCTAATGGATATAGGGATACGTATCTTCAATTTCCGTGCTGAGTACCTCATGTTAATGATCATTTGGTTAGCAAATGTGTACTCAAGTTCTTGATGATGAGAAGAAAGTTGTTAAGGTGATTCTGTGAGGATTACTGTAATTCTACTTAAACCCAATCTTAAAATATTTTATTATATGCTATGTCTTGAAAAGCAATGGAGATGAACATTTTCTGGACTTCACAAATCTGTTCTGTTGCTACCCTCTGCTGGACATAAGAGAGAAATCCATGGGAAAATACTTGGGTTTTGGTAATGGAAGGAAATGTTAAATTTATTTTTTCTTCTTTTAGTACAATGACACTTGTATAGAGAATTATATCCAACAGACTATTATAAAGAAAAGAATGTGCAAAAAATCTGCCTGCCCCCCCATTTTGTGTTCTTATTTTTTCTTTTTTTTTTTTTTTTCAAATATTAGTCTGGTTTTATCCTTCAGTGATTACTCTGATCATGGTTGAAAAGAGGAAATTTCTAGTTTCCAGAGTTAGAAATTAGGAGAAAGAATAATGGTAACTTTCTGTGGACTTTCCAGTTGAAAGAAAACTATTGCTGCACTGTATAAGCTGCTAGCTTTCCACTTTGCAGAGATATCAATATGTTCGTAGATTTGGAGTGCTTCTGAAGTGGAAAACACACTGCACCAGAAAAATTGAGATTGAGAACCTCAGGTATCATTCTGCATCTTTAGACTGAGAATCAGTAGCCAAATAAATTATTGATCTCTTGCTACTGAACTCATCAAAATATTATTTATGATAATCAATTTTCCAGCAAATAAAAGTGTCTTTTATTTTAGCCTTTAGCTCAATTGCTAAAGGCTAAAATGAGGATTCTTGGGAAATACTTGAAAAAGACTAGAGAAGAAAACTTGTCATATAAAAATAATGTTTCTTGTAATGTATCCAGCCAAAAAGATGGGTAGGAAAGTGGTTTTGCAATGAGAATGTGGACTTTACCACAAAAACCAACATTATTAGTTTATAAATTTCACACTCTTTGTCTTGTTCCTGTAAATGTAATGCTGTTCTGTTTTTGGTTGTTTTTTTTTTTTTTTTTTTTTTTTTTTTTTTTTTTTTTTTTAGTGTGTTTGAGGCTGCGAACTCTCAGTAAGCTGAAGGTCAAGGTCTCTCAAATTTTTTAAGTCTTTCTTGTGAGGCCTGAAAACTGTTCCATAACTTGGTCTGTTTAATTTCTGAGACTGAGTATATTGTCATGTTTCTGAGACTTCTAGTTTCCATTTAAATGCTATTCCCTTAGCTTTCACATTGCCTTTTCTACTTCCCTTGCCTCCACTATGTATATTGACATGCAGTGGCTAAGCATGTATGCTTGGATTAGCTTGGTAATGCTGCTATGATGCAAAGAGGACTTGGGGAATGGTTAATATCAGTTTTGTATGAGATACATGTATGTGCAATACTTGAAGGCTGTAGGCTTATTTCTCACTCTCTCTAAGTTAGTGAAACATGAAGTTTAGATTGCAACTGAAAACAAAACTAACCCCTCCCAAATCTGCAAACATATATTTTTTTCTCTTTATAAAGTGTACTGTTAAGTAAGTTCTGGTTCTTGTCAGAAAGACTTCCAAAACCTCCAAGCACTGTAAGAAAGCTCTCATTCCTCAACACTCTGTTGACTGTTAAACTGTCTTCTATGACTACACACTTCTGGACAGCCTACCCCTACTTAATCTTCTGCTTCCTAAAGTCTCCACAATGCATAACTGTCATCCAGGAATTCTAGCTGCTGTGACTGTCATATATTAATTGCTACATGCTTAGTACATAGTATACTTATGTATATATCTAAAGAGGTATACTTTCTCTAGATAAAAATATACAGTACCACATACTTAGAGGATTCTAATCACTACAGGTTTTGTAATGGGAGCTCTCTGGTGTCTCCAATGTTATATTTCTTGAGTGGCAAGCTCACTGACATAATGACTTCTGCAAAGCATTTGGCTGTCTTGTACAACATCTTTGTCTCTAAAATGGAGATGTCGCCCTGATTTTTTCAGCCTTCTCTTCTGTTTCACAGTTTCATGTTTAAAGTTCTTTCTTATGCTCTGGTCTGTAAACCCAGCCAATGTTATTGTAGTTTTCAAAGTAGTTTTCATTCTNCATTTCACTTCAACTAAAGGTTTTATTGTTTATTGTTTCATATTGTTTCCTTTTGTTAAATAAATAGTTTTTTCCACTTTTCTTTTTTTTGGACCAGTTGTGGGGGGAGGGGTTGTTTGGGTCCTGTTCGGAAGTTCCCTCCCAGAATTTACCCTAAACCAGGACACTGATCAAAGTGTGTGTGTTTATGTGTGTGTGATGAACTGCATCACGGAGAGATGTGGATTTGATGACTGCAGCACTTGGTACATAAGGAATTGGCTGGATGATTGCCATCAAAGGGTTATGGTTGATGGCTTGATGTCCAATTGGAGAGCAGTTGTGAACCAGGGATTGATATGGATGGTGGCATCAAGTGCCCCCACAGCAAAGTTTGCTGACAGCATTGAGCTATGTTGGGCAGCTGACACACTGGAGGGCAGGGATGCCATTCAGGGGGACCTTGACAGACTTGAGAGGTGGTCTGTGCAAACCTCTTGGAGTTCAGCAGGGCCAAGTAAAGGGTCCTGCATCTGCCCAGGGGAAATCGCAAGCACAAATACAGGCTGGACAGAGAATGGAGTGAGAGGAATGGAGTAAGAGCCCTGTGGGGAAAGACCTGGGGGGTGCTGATGCAGAGGAGAGGCTGGACATGACCCAGCAGTGTGCACTCACAGCCCAGAGACCCATCTGCATCCTGGGCAGCATGGCCAGCAGGGCCAGGGAGGGGATTCTGCCCCTCTGCTCAACTCTGGTGAGACCCCACCTGCAGTGCTGCATCCAGCTCTGGGGTCCCAACATAAGAGGCGCATGGACCCGTTGGAGTGAGTCCATTGGAGAGAGAGTCATGAAGATGACCAGGGGACTGGAGCACCTGTCCAGTAAAGACTGACTGAGGGAGTTGGGACTGTTCAGCCTGGAGAAGGCTCTGGGGACACCTTATAGCAGCTTTCCAGTTACAAAAGGAGCCTACAAAAAAGGTGGAGAAAGACTTTACGAAGGCATGGAGTGATAGAACAAGGGGGAATGGCTTTAGATTAGATATGAAGAATTTCCCTACTATGAGGGTGGTGAGGCACTGCAACTAGTTGCCCATAGAAGTTGTAAGCAGGGCTCAAGGCCAGGTTGGATGGGGCTTTGCGCGAGATGGCTTAGTGGAAGGTGATGTTCAGTGTTCTTCCACACGCAGACTATTTTATGATTCTATGCCAATGGATTTCATCTCAGAGAGAAGCTTCCTCTTCAGAATCTCCCCTGTCACGGTATTACTGAAGTCCATTTTCAAGTCTGGTTAGTCTTGTATTACTTTCAGACCAAAGTTGTTTCAATAGTGTTTTATGTAACCCTCAGGTGGAGTTAGGAACAAGTCAGGAGTCTTGTCTATGTGCTTGTATAGAGTAACAGTGTCAGTTCATGTAAAGGTCTTTACTATCTACTGAGCATGAGAACCAAAACAGACATCTTTCCCCCATTAGGGACTTTAGAAAGGGAGTGCAGCTCTGATGTCTTCTCCAGCTGCAACTCAGTAGCAGATTGCAATGGAGTTGGACTTTATCCAAAGTCAGCCAAACTGTATCAGTTTAGCATCCTAGTTGTTTTTGCCCTTTCTTTAACCTAAAGTCAAGCATATGGCTTATCTTCTAGCTCCCATGCTAGTGTAATTGTTTATCCAGTGTCATGCAAGTCAAGCATGGCTATTCTGTCACTGACACTTTTCTCTAGATTTTAAGTACAGGAAATATGTACTTAATAAGTGAAGGTTAGCTACATTGTCAGACTGAAAGAACATTTACTTCAGTGGTTAAAAATTGTTTGTATTTGAGTAACTTTATAGTTATTAAAGGTTGTTTAATTTCTGGACAGGAGATGGCTCCACCGTACCATGATCAAGAAGTATCAGCAATTCTTACACTAGGTGGAAGTGGTCAGCACATCTCCCATAGAAGTGTTTAGACCCCCTGGTTTGAGCTTTGAGCCATAGGGAAATGCATTCAAGTAGGAAAAAGATCTGAGTCTGAGTATATAAACACACAGACAGAATGGTTGAATGGTGATCCAGATATGAGGTACATGTGTGTCCACTTCACTTAAAACTGTCTTTGCTGACCATTTCACATAGTGGCTGGACCTAAGCCTTCAAAAAGTGTGAGTATCCTGATAACTAAAATATCTTGCAGATGGGGTTTAAACAGAAGCAGAAAAGAGAAAAATTACTTCCATTACTGTATCTAAGCTTAATAAGTGTGGCAAATAAATCTTCCTCTTTTTTCCCCTACTGTTTGCTTATCTGATAAAGGGTATTTTTTGTAAATGTAAATGTCAGACAGGAAATGTGGTATTCAATGTGTCATGTAGGATACTGAATTAAGGCTTTCAGTTTGGAGTACACCAGTACTCACAAATATTGTAGTATTTCAAGCCTGAGGGACAAAAAAGTGAAAGCCACAAAGGCTTCCAAAGCCAAAAGAACTGTTTGGAAAATGGTATTGCAAACTGTAAGCATGCAGAAAATGTCTTCCATATCTTAGCACTGATATGCAGTATTTTAGCATTGATATGCAATGTGACACTGAAAAAAGTGACTGAACCTCAAGAGATTAAACATAAAGGATGTTTGCCTACAAATTTAAATGCTGGCATTGAATTTTGCTTAGTCACTTTTTTTTACTGTTTCTCAAAAGTCAAAATTCTCTCTGTGCTATCATGGAAACTGATCCCAGGTATCTTTGTTCTTTAAATTAAGGCTGAAATCAATCAGCTTGAATATCTAAGGAAACTTCAGAAATTCCACAAATTTGTCTGCCCTCTTAAGTAAGATGTCTGCCTTCATATCTCTTGTTAGGTGCACATGAAACTAACAAGTGACTAAATCTTTTTGAATAACTGATGTTTTCTATGTTGGATGAACAAACACTTTGTAATCAGTGGAGAACTCACTTTTTGGTCTATCTTTGAGATGGATTTGGACCTGACAAGAAGCTTTCCATGTTAAACCAGTATGTGTTCCCATTTGATTCCCAGATACAAGCCTATGATCTTGATACCGCTGGTCTACAGGCTTACTCTGATGGTTTTCACACAGCTTCTCTTTCGTAGAAAGCCATTGTGTAAACTTCTCAGACATGTGATTCAGTAAGGATACTGATTCTCACCTTTAATTTGTTTCAAAAAGGTTTGCCTGTGTAACATGTTTCTGATGCCAGTATCTTTCCTTTTGTCAGACAGGAAAACAAAACTCCTTTCTCTTCTTGGAACTTTAATCGTGGTTTTACAGGTTAGACTCATCCCTGACATTTTTCTTTTACTCACAGAATGTGGAATAGATTTTTCTCACTGGTGGAGTATTCAGCTTCTCACTGTGAAGGGAAGTGCATATTTGTATCAGTAGAGCCTGTTCGAACCTTTATCAGCAAAATAGAATAGATTTTCTATATGGCATTTTGTTGCAGCTGTGTTCTTCCCAACTGAGTCTTCAGAGTCACGTTTGAATACAGGTGCAAGTTCTATAGCTGATGTACAACTTGATAGACTGAAATAGCAAAATTCTTTTCCTTAGAGCAATCTGAGGAAATCTGAATTTCTTTCTGTTATTAACTCTGTATTGATTAACCATGCTTAAGTGGTAGTGGCTAGTTTGATGTCTTTTATGAAGTTTGGGGGTTTTTCTGACAAATTTCTTGAAGATTTGCTGGCATCTGACTTGGTTTAAATTTGCTAGAGGTATAGTGAACCGTAAGCTTTAGCAAGGTAGTCATAGTGCGAAGGAAAAAGAATATTCAATGTTCCACAGTCAGCATCTATGTGACTTCCTCAGTTCACATTTGTAGTTCTTCTGCAAGCTCTTGTAAGCATTCAGTCTTTTGGGTATAGTATATAGACTGGTAAAAAAAGATTAATGTTTGCTTGAGTAATCTTCTGAGACTTTTGGAATGAACACAACTTACTCTTCTTCTTTGGCTTCTAATAATACAAAAAATTAGTGGTAGTTCTGTCAGATCTCTGACAGTGACTTATCTTGAATAAAAAGATTTGGTTTTTTGCTTGGCTCTTTGTCTTTTGGAATTACCGTGAACTAATTCAAACAAGACTGTAAAAATCAAAATTGTAATCCACTTCTGAGGCAAAGCTTTAAAGAATCAAACTCTAGAAGAATAGGCACTTCAAAAGCAAGAATAGGGCATTGATGTGTTTAGGAAGAGGCACCAGTTTTGAAAAGGTCACTTTTTAAATGCCTTTATGTAGGGATATGATCTGTTAGATGATACTTATGTGTCCATGTTTGATTTCTAGTTTCTATGTGTATACTATCTTGAATCTATTTGAATACTTTACACTGGATAGCTTTAGATGTCAGGGACATCTGGCCCTTCTTTGGTTATGAAGATCATAACTCTGTTCCAGTAGGCTAGATACACTGTTCTGTTTGTAGAAAGGAGCTGTTTCTCCTATTCCAGAGCTCATTAGAGATATCTGTGTCTGAAATGCCAATTTTTGCCAGTGCATTTTTTTTTAAAGGCATGCTAATTCTACAAGTTAATTCTTCAGTGACTTGTGGCAATGCGACCAAGGGCAACATCTACAAATGTTAATGTTTAAATGGAATTACTCCTACTTGAGACATCAAAAGAGTATTGGTGCTTCTTATGGATGTCTGCCTGCTCTTGCCTTCTTCACTTACCATCCCAGGATTTTCTTAGGACTGAAGCTTCTATATTTCTGGGAGTTTGTGTTTCCTTTGGACCACATGGCTTGTCCTTGCATTTAGTGTCCATCATGTTAGCTCA
>WBMY01000878.1:30405-65032 GCA_013397315.1 Donacobius atricapilla
AAGCTGAGAGAGCAGCACATTTAGCATCCAATTTTACCTCAGAGATCATCCAGGTAAATTTTTTGTTTAATATTTCATAGAAGTTTACCATAATACTGTTGAGGAAGTTGTGAAGGTGCTCCAAAAAATATGAAGAATATTTTCTCCAGTGATAAATCTAAATAGAGTTATTACAATAAGTGTCAAAATCATAAAAACAAATATATAAAAAGACAGAATAGAAGAGTGTCTGCTTTTCAGGAAAGTTTAAAATTATTAGAATAAATGATAAAATAAGATGTTACATTCGTAAGTTTGAGAATTCCCACTAGCATTNAAAGGATTGCTGTATTTTAATGGGAATATAGAGTATTAGAACAAGGCAGTTCACAATAGTTAAACTCTATATTACTGTTTAAATATCCTGCCCTGGATCTTCTGAATGGCTACTTGCAGCAATTTCAAGGTGCAGTGCATACATCCAACTTGCCTAGAAGTGAGAGCATAATGCATCCTGAAACTGAAGTTTCAAACACAACTTCTCAGAGTACATTTCACCTCCAAAATTATATATACTTGCAGGTACCAGTAAGGATTGATTATATGAATAAACCTATTATATATACTTGAACATTAAATTTTTATATTCTTGAACAGTGTAACACAGTGTTGGACTCAGTAAAATAATTACGGTTTATGAAAAAAAAGTTTGAAAAAACTGAATGGTGATTGCTTAGTAATATGTTAGTTAACAAACTTACTGGATTTCTGAAAAACTAAGCAAGAAAAGGGGAATTTGGTATCTTTTCCACCCTATTTTTCTCAGTAACAAAAATAAGCATTTCCATTCTTCAGTCAGTTATTTTCATATTTTCATGATCTTCTGTGTGTGCAGGCACTTAAATTTTAGAAGTGATAATTAAACTAGTAGAAAGATTTAGCTTGCTTAATTTCCTCTCTATTTCTGCAACATACAAAGGAACTGAGAGGATAACATTCCTTAAACTTAGAGACTTGGGTTTTATGGGTGAATAACTGAAAAAGTATTTCTCCTTGTTTATATACATGAACAAGGTAGAAGTGTGCTTTGTTCTGAAAGAAAGTGTAGCCTTTATTGTTAGTCCCACAGTTCATGAGTCTATTTTAAAACTAGAATTTCCCTGAAAAGCTTCATAGTAGTAAGAACTGAAAATGTTCAGACACCTCCAAATGAGAACAGAATGTACTTTACGTCATCATATCTATTTGTCTCTGGTTTGAACTTTATGTATTCTTACATTTTTACATGTGTTTGATGTTTTTTACATATGTATATGCTTTTATACTGAATTAATAGAATATACTCTACTGTAAAGCAGAACAGACCATAGAACAGCATGAAAGATCATGTTAGTTTCCTAACTTGCTTTAATTGCTTTTTTATCACTTGGTGTAGTTAAGAATTCGAGAACTTGAAGAAGCTGTGCATGTGGAAAAGGACAGACGAGAAGCAGCTCTTTCAGATTTAGAAAAGATCAAGAAAGAGTTCAAAGGGTTAGAATATGCATATGAGAGAGAAAAACACAATGCCCAAGAGAACTTGGAAAAACTCAATGTGTAAGTTTCCCTTTAAATTCATTCTAAAATGGCAGTAGATAGCTTGGTTACCACTTATAGTTTACATTTATATAGTTTTCAGTCAGTATAAAATAACTAAATCTGATGCAATATCCGAAGCCAATCTCAAGTTCAGAACTTGGTATTCCATTAATAAGAGGTCTCTATCAGTTATCGTATGGGTAGGTAAAAAAAAATAACTGATCTGTTACTTATTATTTGCTAAAGCAAAAATGTTGGAAATTATAGTTATGGCAGGGTCCTGTCTCCTGTGTGTTTGGGAGGAGTATAGGAAAGCACATATGGCAGGGTTAGAACAGATTTTTTTTCTTCTATATATACTCACATTAATATGAAAATATTGTTTTTCACTTCAGTGAGCTAGATCAATCTTTAAGACTCCTGTTGAGAATTTGTGTATCATTTATAGTGGTGAATCTCCATTTTCATCTTTTGAATGATTGTGGAAAGCGTTAACTAGCTAACAAAAATAAAAGAAGGGATGAGGTATATGAGAGCAGATGATTCCTTTTCTGCTCAGCGCAATCTACTGTGTCTGTGAAACAGATGTTTTTTGCAAGAAAGGTTTTGCCATCTTCCCTGGGCAGATATAGGATACACTGTACTGAGTCTTCTTCCTTGGCTGAATGAAGATTATATTGGGGTGAGAAAATGTCAGGAAGAAGAATGGTGTTGGAAGACAGAGAACTGAGGAGTAGGTGAAATAAAGGATAGTAGTTAGTGAAATTTAGGGAAAGAGGGGGTTTAAGAGGACATAAATGGGTGGCACACAGTGGGGCTGTGGGGAGAGACTCAAGGTAGTAGAATGGGTCGGAAAAGACAGTGTTTGTGTCTCACAGTCTAGGACTATGGGGGTCTGTACATAGAAGTATTTGTGGTGACTTGCTCATACATGCAATAGAGGGGAAAAAAGAAGCTGGTTTCCCTACAAAAAAGGAATTTTATAGCCTAAGTTTTCCTATATTCATGCTTACAGAGATGTGTTTAGTAATATAGTTGAAATTATGTTGTGCTGTATTGTCAAGGAGCTCTTTGCTAAAAAAGGGGTCAGAAGAGGCCTGATGTGCATTTAGGTAAACCAAAGTCACATTACAAAGGAAAAACTTCTTTATATAACTGAAAATATAGAACTTTTGTGATAAAAATTTGTGAAATACATTACGATAGTAATCTAAAATGATTCTTCAGGAAGACTGCAGTCTTCCCAGCTGTGAAACCGAGTAAGTATATTTCAAGATTCTCTGCAGTTCTAAAATAACATCAGTTAATTAAACTGTAATCTCATCCTGCCTGGTTGTTTTTGCTGTAAGCATGGGTTCTCTGTCAGTAAATAGATGACACTAAACTGATACTAAGTTCTTTGCCTTCCCTTGACCTGGAGAAGGCCTAGACCATTGATTTGACATTTTGTTCCATTTTTATTATTTGTTTTAAAAAACAAAGAATCCCTTTGTTTGCAAACCAGTCTTTTCTTGAGGATTGGTTGTTTGATCAGTAGTTTTGCATAACATGCTACTTAGTACTATCAGAGGTTTTTTTTGTATGTAATTTTTTTATTCTTACAGAGCATACAGTCTGTGGTTCTTTGGTGGTTTTTTTCATCTTGGTTTAGTTTTCTTAGTTTTTAATTTGATGTAGTGAGTTTTTTTCTTTTCCCTCTGGTAGGTTCCCATATTTGAGTGGTCCAGAAAATATGGAAAAATTCATGTTACAAAAGTTTTCTTGGGCTAATGTTCTTCCAGTGTTGGTTCTTGAACCATTTCTTCACTTGTTCCAAGATTTCATATTCCAAAGTTCATCTTTATATTGATGTTAGACCAAAAAAATTAATCATCCTCAGTGAAACATGGGGCTTTTTAGTTTGGAGGGTTTTTTTGACTAATGCTTGTTAAGCTGTTGTAGTTTTAAGTCTAGAAAAAACTATCCTGTCTTGTCAACACAGCTGCCGTAACATGGTTTTCTGTAATCAGTCAGGGAGCTGTTAGTATGAATGTGTTCTGGGAACCAAGAGATGATAATAAAATATTAGCTAATTAGCAGCATTTTTAATGTAACTTTAACATCCGTTTTGATATTTTCCAAACCATTAGAATTTTACAAGTTTTACTGCAAGATCTGTTTTAAATTTTTAATTTAGTAAATTTGCTAAAAAAAATGAACAACAATAAGTAGTAGCTTTCACTATCACTTTAAAGATATTTTTATTAGATTATTTGGACCAATGTAACAATAATGGTTAGATGTTGAATTTTATTGTGCATTCAAGAATGTTTTGTTCCTTGTGAGAATCTTTTATCTAGATGTATGAAGATATGTCTTTGAGAATTGAAGGAGTTTGTGTCTAGGATATTTTTGATCCACAAAATTTACATCTTTGAAAGATGCTATCATCAAAAAAGAAAAATAAGAGGTTTTTAAAGAGTGTATTTCCTTGTTTGGAATTACTGCAGGAAATACCTGAATATTTTTTGTACTTAAGACTATGAAATACAGTTTTTATAGATATGGTACGATTTGCCTTTGGAATTTCAATAGTAGTGCTTACTGAGAAGTTAGTACTTGTGTTACTAAAATGAAAGATGAACCTTAAAAAGCCTTCCCTTTTTGCTCTGAACCGGACAATTACGTTCAGTGTTTCTTTTTCAGGAAGGCAATTTGCCCTATCCTAGAGTTTTTTTGGGATAAAACAATTTATGCCTGCTTGAGGCATCTGTTCTGTGTGTTAATTGAATATGAGAATAAATATTGTCTAATATCCAAACAGGGCTTTTCACTGCTTGCAATCATGTGTTGATTCAGGCAATTACTTCTAGCAGCTTCTGCCAGCTGAGTTTTTTGAAAGGAAATTGTCTTCTTTGATTTCAGAGAAAGCAAACATTTCCATGAAAGTTAAGATAGTTAAAACACAGTTAAAACAGTCGGTATTTTTTTTTAAGAGATGTTGAAGAAACATGAACAACCTATCCTCACAATTTTGTTCATCCAGACGCCTAAATTTCCAGACCTCTATTAAGATAAGTAGTGAAGATCAAGCTTTTTCTGAGGTGGACCTCAGTCTACTTACTTCCCTTGAGGTAATTACATGGGCTGGGGAGGTACTGCCTCATCTGTTTCCTGTGCCCTTTTTATTCTTTGAAACATACAAGTGTCAGTAACATTGGTGAATATCAGTGATTGCTTTCACCAGACACCTTCTGAGAGAATACAACAGCCTTTGATCTACTTACCTTTGAAGGGTCTGGTCCTTGGACTTCAGACAATGTCAGGATCTTGGCTTTTTCTTTTAAGATATGATTTGGTATCCAAACATATTTTCTCGTTTTCTGGAGGACTTTCATGAGTTTGTCTTTAAGCCTTAGCCAAATGAAAGTCTTAGAGACTTTCATTTGTTGTGCTAGAACACTTGTATGTCTCTTTAGCTGGACTTGATGTAGGTAAATAACACCAAAGTTGGAAGCTATATAATGCTGTAAGAATTTGTTTTCTCAGAAAAAGAACATCGTTATAATAACTGAAACCAAGCTAACAGGCTTTTCTGGGTTGCATAATTTATTAATCAGCTCTGAACCCAGTAGCACTATGTAAATTGGAAGCAACAAGGGATTTGGGTCTCTGTGTGAATTTACTTTTCTTGAAGAGTGAGAACATGACATAGAATAATTTGGAACTGCTTTTGCTGTGTTTCTGAAAGCTGTGAGAGTAGACGCTACTTTGGGGGACTGAAACGGTCAGGTTTTGTAGAACAAGAAGTAAACATCTGCAGCTACAGCAAAAAATCAGGCTGATGCAGAAGCACATAAGTATTTAGAGGACTGCTGAAGTAGTCCTTCAGCTAAAAAGATACAATGAACTTGAACAAATGAATAAAAAGTCTGAAAGTGGCAATATTGATTCAAAAGCTTCAAAACCAGAAGAACTTTGAGCCCTTTGCACTACTTTCAATTCTAGGGAGACAGGAGTGCTAGGAGAAGAAACAAAGACATAAGCGACACCTGGATGTGTCTACTGCCGAGAGTTACATCAAATAATAGTTCTGGTTGAAAGGAATTGCAGGGGATGTGTAGTCCAACCTGCTGCTCAAACCAATTTAAGTTTTGAGATCAGGCTCTTAAGGGTTTCATCCAGCTAGGTCTTGAAAACATGGAGAATGGAGATGGCACAACCTCTCTGGTAACGTGTTCCATAAAGCTGGAAAACATTTCTCCTTGTCTGAACCTCTTTGGATTCAGTACTTGTAGACAGTCAGATAGACTGCATTTCCTTGATAACCTCCTTTTATATACTGGGAGGCCTGGTATACACCATGGAGTTATCTCTTCTCCAGCTTGAACACACCAAGTTTCCTCAGTGCTTATAATGTATTGCTGCTGCCAACCATGGTGGTGACCATTCCCTTAGCCCACCACAATTTGGTTACCAGGTTCTTTTTGAACATAGCTTCTACCCAGCCAGTTACGAGCCACATCACTTTAGAGTTATCTTGCTTCCTAAATTCAGGTCTTTGCACATGTCATTGTTGAATCTCAGAAGTTTAATTCTGGCCTATTCTTTCTCCATGACTAGAGAATGGTAGCTCTTCTGTTGAGGGTATCAATTGTATTGTGTGATGATCTACCCACACCTGTTCACGGTTAACTGCAGGTGAGACTGCAATCTCAGGAGAGCCTCTCCTGAGAGGAGAGGGGCCTCTCCTTATGAGACTGCACACTTGGCTTTATTCTAGGTGATGGATGAAGCTGTTAAACAGATCTTATACAGAACTCTACTATTACAGCCATTCCAGCTACTACCATCTAGGCTTTACTAATCAAACCACTTTTATCAATGTTGTAATTCACATATGTAGACTTAAGTTATAACAGCTATAAAAATAGTGTGTGAGAAAGTGCTAAAATCCTTGCTAAAATTAAGTTACATTTGATCAACTTGCCCTCCTTTTGTTCGCAGCCCTGATCATTCTATCGTGGAATATAACTTGGTTGGTCAGATATGATTAAACTTTGGTAAATCCTCCCTGAGTGTTTCTTTGTCTCACCTTTGTCTGCTTCATGAGCCCAGAAAATGGTTCTAGAAGGATTTGCTTCATAACCTTCCAGGGCTGAAATGAATCTCAGTGGTTTATAGTTCCTTGGCTTCTCCTTTGACCTTTGCCAAACATAAGTGTGACATTTGCCTTTCTTTGTTTGCCAAGGACCTCTCCCAGTTTTTGTGACCTTTCATGATGATAATGAGCAATGTCACTTTGACACAGGCCAGCTTTATCAGAACCTTCGGCGTAGGTGAGCTGATCGGTTCAATTCTATGGGTTGAGTTCTCACAGGTTATCTCAGACTCAATCCTCACCCATTGCTAGCAATTTTTCTGCTTTTTGTGTCCTTTTACTGACCATAGAGGCTTGAGAGTAGACCTTGTCAGGGAAGATGGAGGACAAAAAGGCAGGAAGTATGGTGACCTTTTCTTGCTGCTGTTGATAAAATAGCTATTTTGTGTAGAGGTCTGTTCATGTTTTCTTTCCTACTGTAACAGTGGTAAAATCCCTTCTCATCTTTGTCATAGTTTGTGAATGTTAATTCTAGCTGCCTTTCCTGGGGCACCTCCTTTCCATCCCTATATACTTAGGCAATCCTTCAAAATTTTTCCTTGGCTTCCTGTCCCTGGCTGTGTCTCCGACGTCCTGTAGATTTCTCGTGACTCATCTTTTTTATCCATACCAGACTTTTTATATATTTGTTTTCCTGAATACCAGGAGGACTGATGTAGGACAAGAACTGTTTGAAATTTCGAATTGTCTGCTATTGAAATCATGCTATTCTGAGTACAGTTGTCATGATTTAAGAATGGTATCCCCCAATTTAGCATTCCTACAGAAACATTCCAAACCATGTGCTGCTTGATCATTCCCCCCTCCTTTTCTTCCTCCTTCTGTTATGGGCTGGAGAGGACAATTGTAGTCACAAAAAGTAAAGATCATGGGCTGAGATAAGGATGCTTTACTGGACACAATGATGAAATAAGATAATGAACTGTAACAGCAACAGTACTAATGGCAGAGTGTACAAGGAAAAAAAGTGATTGATTCACCTGTGATTGCACACTGTGGAAACCCCCAGCCATACCCAGTCCCTCTACTATGCTACCCACAAGGGAGCCCTTTCCCTGTCCCCAGAAACTAACATGAGGTGGTATAGAATAACCTCCAGGTCCTAGCCATGCCCACTCCTGGCTACTGCAAAAATTAAACCTGTTCTGGCTGAAACCAGGGTAAGAATATAGTCAGGTATATGGAAACTTTAGGAGCAAGCTTGGTACTTGAAATCAGTGTTCATGATGCAAGATGTGATGTCTTTCTGAAGAGAATTAATGTGTTAATTAAAATATGATACCTTCTGTTTATTACATGTAATCTCGAGTCCATATCCAAATGATCAAATTCATGATTAATTTATGACTGGAAGTCTAACATAAGCCTTGATAATGGAAAAGAGCATAACCATAATGGGGAAGTGTTTCTTAGAAGGAATATATAAGTTTCGTCACTTATAAGAAAATGAGGCCAACAGCTTCATAAGTCATATGATGTGCTAGCATGATGTGATACCCAGAATGTCTTTTAAAAATATGTAGAATACTTGACATCAGTATTTTTGATTAAAATGTTCTAATATTGAAACTTTCCAGATTAGAAAGAGAGTGTCTCTCCTCAAACAATCAAATGGAAGAAGTGATTGAGGAAAAGAAGAAGGTAATTATAGACCTCTCTGCGAGACTAGGGAATGCTGAAAAAAGCTGCAGAGAATTACAGAGTGAACTTGCAATGGTAAGAGAAAAAGCCTATGGCAACTCATTGTTTAGGTTTTTTAAACATACGGTAAACATAATCTGCATTTGCTGTGCTGAGTTGTGGAATAAATCTGACTTTGCATTACCCTGATTTTTATTTACAATTACTTTGTTTTATGAAACAGGAGTAAATATAGATAAATAGAGATACTAAAGAAGCTAATCCCAAAATGCATTTTAAGTGACACACCAAGTATTTAATTGAGGAGTTATTTGCAGAAAACAACTATTTTGAAAGTATGGCTATGAGTCAAGAGTAATGAGTCTTTGCATTCCTAATGAAGAAGGCAATTTGTGGATATGGATTATGATTTTGTGTCAAGAATGTTCTATCCTTCTTTCCAAGCTTTTTTCCTCTGGTTTGATTAGTTATCATTGTAGACTTCCATATTTCTATTTCACATAATGTTTTTAGTGTGAACATTTGACTACAAAAATTGTTTGAAAATGTCTTCTTTTAAGGTGGCAAACCTTTTAGTTGGTTGGGATTTTTTTGTTTGGTCTACATTTGTCATACTGGATGTATTTTACAGAATTATTTGCTGAAATGTTTTTCCTTTTATGTGACCAGTTGATGCCTTCCCACTGTCTACACACCCCAACTTTGAATATCAATTTTTCCATCCTCTTAAATAGCAGGAGGGTCAAAGCAAAAGGCTTAGGATATCTTCATTAGTGACACAGATGAAGGGGTAGGAGTGCACCCTCAACAAATTTGCTGATGACACCAGGCTGAGTGGTGCAGTTGACGCACCTGAAGGACAGGATGCCATCCAGAAAGACCCAGACAAACTGGAGAAGTGGTGGGCTCATGAAAATCTCATATTATTTATCAAGACCAAGTGCAAGGTGCTGCATCTGGGTCAGGGCAACCCCTGGTGTCAACTCAGGCGGGGGGGATGAACAGATGGAGAGCAGCCCTGCCCAGAAGGGCTTGGGGGTGCTGGTGTATGAGAGGCTGGATGTGACGCTGCTGAAAGAAAGGAAGCCAAATATGTCCTAGGTTTGCATCCAAAGCAGCATGGCTGGCAGGACAGGGAGGGGATTCTGCCCCTCTGTTCTGCTCTGGTAAGATCCCACCTGCAGTGCTGCATCCAGCTCTGGGGTCCCAGCACAGGAAGGACATGGACCTGTTGAAACATGTCCACAGGAGGCCACCAAGTTACCACAGAGATGGAGCAGCTCTGCTATGAGGCAGCCTGGAGAAGAGAAGGCTTGGGATGGCCTAATTGTGACCTTCCAGTACCTGAAAGGAGCTGACAAGAAAGATAAATACAGATTTTTCAGAAGGGCATGTAGTAACAGGACAAGGGGCATGGCTCCAAACTGAAAAATGATTTTCATCATGTATTTGGAAAAAAATCTTTATTGTGAGGCACTTAAACAGATTATTCTTATAACAGAGAAGAAGTGGAAGCCCTGTTCTTGGAAGAGTTCAAGGCTGGGTTGGATGGGGCTCTGAGCAACCTGGTCTTCATTAGAACTAGATAAACTTTAAGGTTCCTTCCCAACCAAGCTCTTCTATGATTCTATGATCTAGAAAACCTTATTTCTCATCATTGTATAGTAGCGTTTACAGTATTTCTGTACTTAGTCAATTTTTTTCTCTAAGCTTATAAATTTCTGTTCTTGCTTTCTCTTGGACCTATGAATGTAGATTACCATGATCTCTTCCCTGCTACTGGCAGGCATTGTGCTATTCAATATATAGGAGCAGAGGTCTGCATCAGAGAGTCTTCAGATTTGTTGGTGTCTCCTCTTCAACTGATGAAGTTATTCCATACATTGTCTTAGTGTTATCCACGTCCCAGGAAGATTGGTAACTAATAAATTGAAGAAAAATAAAACTCAAAAACCGTTTTTCCTTTGGGAGGACACAGCTTCTTCAATACAAGCACTAAAGTATTAAAAGACATTTGGTGCCTTAGTCAACCTGAAAAAATAATTTTATCAGGCACAAAAAGAATACAAATAAAAATTCCATAGTAAAATGTATGTTATACCTGGCAAGAATTCAGGAAGAAATTCTATTCACACTTAAGGTTTTTTGGTAATGACAACAGTATTAAATGGTGTACTCAAAATGAATGTCATGTTACTGAAAATAAAAGCAAATAGAATGCCCCACTTGAAAGAACTGTCTTATTCATATAGCAGGTTTTAAAACTTGTTTTACTGGAATGATTTCAAGCCACAAGACTGTCCTGAACAGGTAACAAAAATACTCATTTTCTGAAGACTTGTATTAGTGGTCCCCTGTGAGATTAGATTTTTATCACCTTTGATGGCTTTGTATTTTTCCTGAAGACTTTCATTATTTGATTGGGAAGCAGGAGTGCCTGTGTGTGGTCTTGTTTACTCAGTATAGACAGTATAGGCAGCTTTTTTGTTATATTTCTGCCCAAAATCAAAAAGCAGAAGGCTATAGCATATACTGTTATTCGGCTTCTCTTTACTTACACTAAAATCGTACAAAATTGTCAGTGCATTCTCTTCCCTTTATTTCCACCTCCTGCTTTCTTGATCTGTTAATTACTTTCTTATATTTTGTACTATTATTAGACATCCTGACTACATTTTTTCCACTTCAGTCTGGTAATCTTAAGTTGGTTTCTCATGCTACTGTTAACATACAAGTTAATATTTTTGTTTGTAAAATATTTGTAAGATTAAAAAAAGTACATTATTTTGAAACTGCATATGAAAAAGTGCTTCTTTTTCCTTAATGAATCAGTTGAATGTACAGTAAAGTAGTTATTCTGCTTGCAATTTTAAATCAACACGTGGCAGAAGTTTGCCAGAAACTTGCATGGGTCAAATGTGATAGGGTCTGTTACTATAAAACAAAATGCTTATGAATGCTCAGCATGAGAAATCTCTCAATATTTACATTATGTTTACTTGAGGAAATTGGTCTCAAGCTTGTCACTATTTCTTAGCTAGGGTTTATAGAAATTTTTAGTTTCAAGAATAGGATTTTAGAAGAATGGCCATTGTGATTTAACACTTGGTTTAAATTGAAACTGCCCCAGCTGTATTTCTGCCCCATGGAAAAAATAAGAGGTATCTTTAGGAGTTTTAGGTTACTCCGGATATTTATATTTCTAGTACCTTGTAGTGGATGATGTTAGTATGGGAAAAGCAGGAGATGTTAAACCTTTATTTTCTGAGAAATGCAAATTGTAATTTGGCAAACTTGCTAGTTCACCAGAATGCATATTAGGAAAGTGAAATAATTAAAATATCATAATTTAGTATAAATTCCTTTTAATTTTCCACCCCTTTTTATAGATTCTATCAGAACTAGCATAATTTGTATATAAGTTGTGTAATAGATTGCGCACAACTTGTCTTTTCCCCCATGGCGTATAAATCTTTCTCTTAAAGCCATGCCTGAAGTCATGCTCTCTTTGTGTCTCAGCTGTCCATAGAAGCCTTGTAGGTTATCATACACTGAATGTCAGAACAGAAATGTTTGAGAATCTAGATCCAGGTTGTACACAGTAAGCATTGTTCTTGAACAGAAGTTGCCTAGGTATTGACTGAACAGACGATGAAGCACCCTGAGGATTATGATTCTGTTCTACAACTTCAGTGGTGTAGAAACTGGTACACAATGGCAAAGATGTAGATAGCATCATTTTGTAGATTGCACATCCAGGCAATTTAATGTGGACAGTTTCTTTCAGTTAAAAAAAATAAAATCTCAGTCCTGATACACACCCTTAATTAATTTTCTGCTAATGATTAAGTGTTGCTTTACCTTGATTTTTTTTCTTGCCTTAATATAGGGGGGGAGTGTTTTCTCCCAGATGTTACTTCTATTATTGTCCTAATGTAAAAAAACTAATTAGTCTGAAGCATACACTGAAATGATCTTCAGCAAACAAACAATTTTTGTAATTTATTTGGGAAGTGCAGAGGTCACTCAAGCTGTGATGTCCTGGTGTTGGAAGACAGACATCTAGAATTTAAAGCTGCAGTTCTCAAAAAAATAACCCAAAGAGATACTTCATAGCATTCTCTCTCACCAAAAGTTGCTGCAAATCTCTTTTTATGGGACAAGAATGGTTTTAATAAAACTTTAGCATTTTGATTAATTTGCAAGTTTGAGATACTAAATTTCTTGAGCAGTTGTATTTAATTTACATGTGGCCAGACTCTTTTATAAATTTTTGAATATTCCAGCTAATATAAGAAAATAAAAGAAGTATTCAATAGTTTGATAACTTGAGCAAAAATAAATAGTAGCCCAAGGAGGGAATTTGTCAGTGACAGTTTTGTTTTGTTGTTTATAATACAATTTATGCCTGTTTGCTGAAGAATTTGTACTAGATTTCTGTTTTACAGAGCATCACTTGAGTAAAACCTGTGTTCTGTGAAATGTGGAGCAGTCTTTTGTATTTCTGTAAATGCCTGTAAATTTCAAGGTCATGCCTGGAAAACATTCTGATGCTTCTGTAAACAATTTACATAAGCACTTTTCAAGGAGTATCTGAGCATTTTGCTCCTTGATGGCATTGTGGATAGTTCTGGATTTTGGCTCTTACTCTGCCATCACCAGCTGGAATTTGTACTGCAGACTGAGTGGGTGAGTTAATCCATATGCAAGAGAGCCCCCTTGGGAGCCCCTTGTAACTGTAAACAAAGTAGGGGAAGTTCCTCAGGAATTAAGGCAGTTCATTGTACAGCTGGACCCCAACTCCCTGCATACTACTGCATTGGTTTTGTTAAGGCAAGGCCTCAAAGTCCTGCCCAGATGTATATTTTTTAAATTATAGAATTTGAGATAGAGATGCACATTTACAGCATCAGGTTCTGTGGGCTGTCCTGGAACTGTGCATAGAGTTTACCTATATTTTAGTCAACCATGGCTTTTGTAAAATGCTGGAAAAACAATGGGACATAATTTCTGTGTGGGAACAGGAAAAAAAAAATCAAATACTGCTAGTTAAGGAAAATATGTTTACAACCAAGGTAGGAGGAACTTATTCAGGTAAATGAAAATACCCTTCTGGAAGATGCACAGTCTGACAGTGAGTGGAAGAATTTTATAGCAGTCAGTTTTACAAATAGTTCAAGTTATCCTTACAGATAAGGATAAAAAGTATTTGGAAAAAATACTTCCTTATCACTGGAGTCAACAGTATTTTTAATAAAAAATGTTTGGCTTCTCTTTAATTTCTTTCAGAGTTCAACTGTGTTTTTAAATTGGTGATTAAATAAATATACTGCCAACGACATTTTCTACATTTTCTTTGTCCTCAAGAGTTGTTTTATGATAATTGGAGCCTTTTTTAAGGATATGAAGTTTGTTTCAAGGAAGCATTTTATAGCTAAAATTCAGTGTATGTTCTGGGTTCAGAAGGTGTGATTTTTCTCCCATGTTATTAGGTTTTTAGCCTTCAGTTTGGAATATTGTGAAAAAGGAAATTGTCTTTGGGGAGTATGGGAAATACTTCTAGTATATTTTGAGAATTTTAAGTTCTTAAGTGTTCGTGGAAATTTCACTGATCTCAGAGACCTGGAATTCCGAAGGCCAGGTTCTTCCAGTGAAGACTAAGGTGAAAAAAGCAGTGAGAAGGCTTTTTCTCTCTCCTGGGCATCAGATCACTGCCTCATTAGCAGTAGGCCCACATTTTGCCTAGTCCTTCTTTTACAGGTGATGTGCTTCAGAAGTCTTTTTCTGTTGCTCCTCACATCCCATGCCAGATGCAACTTCAGGTGGATTTTGGCATTTCTAAAGGTATCCCTCTAGGCTTTAACAATGCATCTGTATTTTTCCAAGTTTACTATGTCTGAACAACCTTCTTCATGCTTCCCATTAATACCTGAATTTAGTCAAGAGTTCCCTGTATATCCATACAGACCTTGCCTTTGATTTTTGAGGTTGTTTTCAAGGATCACTGTCTAGGTCAAGAATGGCCCATTCTGGTGTACAGGAAGTCAAACAAAGTCAGCAGGAGACTTAACTTTACAAATATTCTTCCACCTGTTTCTAGTAATGTGATCTGTGAAGCAAACTCTCTTTATGGAAAGGCTTTAACAGTTTTGTCAACTGATTTCCTTTTGAAATAATCTAGGAAACAATTAGACCTGTATTTCTCCAGTAGTTCTACAGGAGTGGCAAGACATGTTGATGGATGGAGTTGCTGAGGATTGTAATCACATCTTCTGAAACAGTTGAATCTGTCAGATGCAATTGGTTGTGTTTGACTCTACACCTGTGCACTCCATTTTCCTTTTCAATGTAAAGCATTATGCATACTCCCTATGTTTGTTCACGCTGAAGAAAACTAAGGAGATAATAGCTACTACTGTAAACTATCAAGTGGGTGCTTGTGGAGAAGATGGAGCTATGCTTTCCCTAGACCTCTGCATTAGAAGTATAAGAGGAAACAGGGAAGTTGTAATTTCCTGTAAGGGGAAAACAGAAAACTTCACCATGCAGATTTTGAGATATTGGAACAGGTTGCCTGGAGGGTTTGTTGAAATGTCATCTTTGAGGATACTCAGAGCATGACTGAACAATTTCAGGGCTGCCTAACCTGACTTTGACCATACCGTGCTCTAAGTGGGGAGTGGGACCAGATGACCTCCACAGGTCCTGTCAGCTGAAATTTATGAGTTTATAACTGTATACATTCTTATTAGAGAACTGTCAGTGAGACATAAGAAATCAGATCAATAATAGATCCTTTTGGACTGTGCCTGGATTTTTAGCAGTGTAATTTACAGCATTTTTTCCTTCAATTTCTGATCATGGGAACAGTGATTGAAAAGTTAGAAAGGGATGATACTAAATATTTTGCAGTTCAAGTGTAGAGACTGGCAAGTCTAAGTAATTCCCTTTTGATCTTTATTGCTCTTGGAAAAGGGACTAAAATTGACTTAGGAAGTGTAGATGCAGTTAGCAAATGAAGCACAGAGAAGTGGTGAAGGCTGAATAGACCCGAACACACTGACTTAATTATGGCAAATTAACTAAACAAAATGGAAAAATTGGATGAGAAAATTGAAAAAAATTCTCACACTTGACTTTTCCATAGGAAAATGTTTTTCTGTGGAGATTTAATCTCACCTTCTCTGTGGTGGAGTATTTTATGTAAAAAGAGTACTTATTTTATTGTGATTTTTCATATTTTTACATTTTCTTATTTTTAATTTGTGAGGTCTTTGAGATGATGTCAGTACACAAGAGTAAATTACTTTAATGTGCTTGCATCCCATAAAATTTTTTTACTGAATCTCAACATTTACGAGTTCTATTTATATAGATAAGTTTATGGAATGAGGAATTAAACCTTGGTTATTTTTCAATATATAGAAGTGATTTGGAAATTCTTTATGAAGTGCAGTACAAACTCCCACACAAGGAAAAGCGTGTAAATGCTACAGGGGACCTAACACTGAAATACACATATGAATAATATATTAGTTGATATACAGTACATATAATTAAAATTGAAAGAGTAAAGCAAATTTATAAAATATTTAAACTGAATAGTGAAGAAGACTGCAGAGAATTAAATGCATTTCTTGTTTTTTTTATCCTGACAGTTATATGCTACCAGTATGTAGCAGTTTTCCTGGGGAGGATGTTTCTCACACATAAGAAATTGCCTGGGTTCTTTGACATGCAGTGAAGCATAACTAAAGCAGCAGTTTCTAGATATGATAGAAAACAGTAGAATTTTGGTCAGTAAAAAAGGTTAACTTTCCATTACCAAGTAGAAATGGAAATTACGCAAATATGTGTTACAATTTAGAATGGAAATAAATTGAGCAGTTAAAAGTCATGTGACATCTTTGATCATAACCTTTGTCATAAGAAAATGGTAAAGTTATTTAAATCTAGTTTCCTCTTGAATTGGGGTGGGGGGTGGGGTGGTTGGTTTTCATTTATTTTTGCTGCTTTTAGATTTTCTAAATTGATGAGGTATATTATTTTTTGTCAGTCAGCAGCAAAATCATACATTTCCTTGAGAAGCCAAAACTACATATACCCAAAAGGACCTTGGTGTTGTCTGGAGTTATGGATGCATGGCTTTTGAAACTGCAGGTTATAATATCAGATATAAATTGAATGAATGATTCGGTATAGTCTTTCTATTGTAGTGATTTAAAAAATTTGCTGTAGAACTTTTCTGGCCTCTAAAAATCTGATGTCTTGATTTGAACAACAGACTGCATTTAGTGAACAGCTTTCTTTAAGAAAATTCAGTGATAGAGTCTAAGAACTCTGTAGCTTTATGTTCCATGCCTAAGGCTGAATTTTTGGTGTCGAAGACATCCCTATCTAGCATGGAACATATTAACAATTAAAGGAGGCAGGTTTGCAATGAGCATAGGTGTGGGATTTGACTGAGTGCCAAATCATGGATTTCTGGCCTGTCTGCCAGTAGTTTGGTGTCTTTCTGGATGCCCTTGTAGGGTGTAACAATAGATTTCACTGCTTGCATAGATGGACTTATGTCCAGAATTTTATGTCCATTAAATATTTCTAAAGCAGAAGATGATGAAAACTAAATTTTAGTACAACCATCTTTTGTTTTGCTTTTGAAATCCTATATACTGTGTGTTATAGGGTCCTTATTTGTTATGCCATGTTAGGTCTTTTAGCTTGAGAAAAGACATAAAAATATATATAGCAGAAATTTAAATTTAAAGAGGAACAAGTATATCATTGTGATGTGTATTTCTTCTGTTTACTTATTTTAATGTGTTCTTTCCCCACTCCCTCTTGTCTTGTCTGTTCCTCCTGTCAAATAAAGGCCAAGAAACACCAGGTCTTTCTAACAGAGACGTATGAAAACAACATGAGAGAGCTGGAGTTACTCTTGGACAGCTTTGCTATGTCAGGCCAGCGGACAGCAGGTTAGTTGAAGGTATAAAATGACAGATGCATCTGTCAATGTTCCAAAGTCACTACATTGTGGGAATTCTGCAGGTGCCTCTTGCATTCCCCCTTCTCAACATGCTTTGATTTGATGACATGATAAGAGCAGTTCTCACAGCAGTCAAATGGCCTTGCTAGCTGAGAAAGGGTGACGGATTGTGGACCTGCTGTGGTCAGCCCAGAGCTTGATTTACAAATGCTGAGGTGTATATGATCGGTCAGAAAAGGGCTCACTTGCTGTGCTCTAAATCCAACTGAGAAAAAAGTCCTTACAGTATACCTGCAAAGGGAACAGATGTTTTGCATGAACTGAGCCAAATTCTGAGGCAACCTTCAGCAACTTAAAGGTCATATATTCAAAAAGGTTGTGTAGGACACATGATACAACACAATACTTTTTTCAGTTGATTGTGGACCGGTACTATGTTGCATTGATTTAATCTGATAAAGAGCAAATATTTCTCTGTTTTCATTAAATTAATTGTAAGTCAGTGGTTGTCACTCTGCTACCTGGCTTTATATATAATTATTGTTTCAGACTTAACAAACTGCTGCCTAGTTAGACAGTTGAAATAGTGGCTAACATGATCAAGCTGAACTTTAACATCAAGCTAGTGATATTTTCAAAGCTGAAAATCTATCTTTTTAAGATCTTCATTTAAAACTCTTAATTCCTGTTAGAAAAATTACATACTAGACACAAAGTGCTTCCAATTTACAGTGAAAGTAAACTGGAAGAAAGCGAGTAAAATGTGGCTTACAGAGGAAATGGGTTTATTTTATGTATATCATGATATGTTTTTGCACTTTCTAGCAACAATAGACATAAATGGATTGTTGAGAACACTTTTAAATGAAGATACATGTTTTTGTATCTTCACAAAATGATTTTTTTTAGGGCCCGGTGCTGTTAAATTTCAATAAAGAAACAACTTCTTGGGATTTCTGTTGTCTTTAAAAGGTGAGCTTGGATTCTGTGATGCATTGATTTCTTTGCCTAGGCTACATGCTTTTTTTGCTTTGGAACTGGCATCAATTTTATTCTGTAATTGTAAATGTAATTACCATAATACCTGTAAGTTTACAGTTGAAAAGCTCTTTAAGACTG
Source organism: Donacobius atricapilla (assembly GCA_013397315.1). NCBI lineage: Eukaryota > Metazoa > Chordata > Aves > Passeriformes > Mimidae > Donacobius > Donacobius atricapilla. The sequence goes on from WBMY01000878.1 coordinate 48,849, forward strand.
TATGTTTTCCACATTTTTGCAAAGTTCCACATGCTCAGAGGGACTGAAGTAACTCCTGAGGGAGCTGGATTCTGCTGCCAAAGTGCAGTTTCCAAAGCAGCAATCATCTTTTGGATAGTTAACCTTGCTGAGAACAGCTTTGACTTGTTTCTATAATATTAGAAATTCAATAACAGTACCTTCAGTATTAATTTGCTTTGTTTGAGGTAAACTTTTAAACTAATCTAAATAGATCTTTTTTTTTTCCCAAGCTTTAGCATCTCTGAAGAGGCTCTTGAGGCAGATAGTAGAATTTAGTTTTGCAGTGGATAGACTGAGTCTTTACAGTCAATTACAGTCTTTTAGTATTAAAATAGACTAAGACATTGGTTCTATATATTTGCTATGCTTTTAAGTTTGAAACTTAATTTTCAATGCTTTTGCATTATTATATTATTACTCTGGTGCATTTAAAATTTTTTGTACCCAAAAGTATTTATTCAATTATTTAAAAAAATATTATTGTTATATTTGAAATGGGAATGCCTAGGTGCCAATAAACATAAAAATCTTAAATCTTTGTAGTCAAATTACTTAATGAGGGGCTGCATGAGCCACAGCTTGTGGTCAACATTGTTCTTGTGGTCAACATTGAACTCAAGGGTTTGAGAGATCTACTTAAAAATCTGTTATCATTAAAGATCCAACACTAAAGATCCAGCCCCTTAACTCAAGTGCTAATTAGTCTGTGATTATTAGGCTATACAGTGAAGAGAAGATAATACTGTATTTTTAAAAATTTGTCATAAGTTGACACTAGGCCGATGCCAAGCACCCATGAAAGGTGCTAACACATGCAGCTGGAGAGAGGAGAGAAAATTTAATGAAGGGTTCATGGGTTGTGGTTAGGACCAAGAGAGTTCACTCATCAAATACCATCACGGGCAAAACAGGCTCAACTTACAGATCCAGAAATGAAGTGAACTTACTACTAACAAATCAGAGCAGGATAAAGAGAAGTAAAATAAGAAGCCCTTTAAAAAAACACCTTCCCCCCGCCCCTCCCTCCTTGCCAGCTCTACCTCCTACCCCATCGGCACAAGGAGACAGGGAATGGGTGTTGCAGTCAGTTCATCACCTGTGGCTTCTCCTGCTGCTCAGGGAGAGGAGTCATTCCCCTGCTGCACAGTAGGGCCCCTCCCCACGGGATACAATTCACCGAGGACTTCTCCAGTGTGGCTCCATCTCATGAGCAACAGCTCCCTGCGAACTCCAGCAACGTGGTTCCATCCCACAGGCAACACTCCTCCCAAAACTGCTGCCGCGTGGGTCCCTCTTCCATGGGGTGCAGTCCTTCAGGGACAGGCTGCTGCAGCCTGGGAGCTCGGGCCTCTCTCACAGGCCTTCCACAGGGTCACAGCCTCCTCCAAGGGATCTGCCTGCTCCAGGGCAGGGCTCCTCCACAGGCTGTGGGTGGGTCTCTGCATCCCTGTGGAACTCTGTGGGCTGCAGGGGCATGGCTGCTTCACCACGGTCTCACCCCGGGCTGCAGGGAAACCTGAGCTCTGGTGCCCGGAGCACCTCCTGCCCCTCCTTCTGCACTGACCTCTGTGTCTGTAGAGTTGTTCCTCTCACTTGTTCTCACTCCTGCTTCTCCGTAGCGACAATTAAAACTGTGCCACAACATTAGTTTTGATTTATTCTTAAACCTGTTATCACAGGGGTATTACCACCATTTCTAATTGGCCCAGCCTTGGCCAGTGTGGCACATCAATATTTGGAGCCACCATGGATTGGCTCTGCCGGACATGGGGGAAGCTTCTAGCAGCTTCTCACAGAAGCCACTCTTGAAGCCCCACCTACTTTCAAAACCGTGCAAACCCAATACAGATTAAACCCTAAATAATTTTAGAAAGCTTTTTTTTCCTTTATGCATGTCAAAATAACTAGTATAAATCCATGTCTTCTCCTTTTCCAGTGATCTTTATAAATTTTCCAGAGCATTGTTATTCTTATTGATCCATTTCCATGAATTCACTTTGAATCTTTACAGTTTATCTCATTTTGCAGTTATTCAGCAACAAGTTATGTTCTTAGGGATGTTTGTCTTTAGGAAAAAGTAATTGTCGTAGTAATCTGAAAAAAACGTGAAATGAGTGCAAAGTTCTAAGAGTATTAGCTGCTTTGAGTTAGCATCACCGTTTAATACAGGCTACCTGTACTGTTTCGGTCAAAAATCTAAAACACATCACCATATAAGCTGGTATGGAGAAAATTACCTCTTTCCTACCCTGGCCCAGTACAGCTGGCACAAAGTCTGAAATGGCAGGTTTAGGAGTTTATTCACTTCTATGCTTAGGTAAGACTCATATGGAACTTAGCATTTTCCCCAGATTCTTCCCTCAAACTCTTGGGCACCACTGGGCGTATGCTATCAAGTACTGGGTTGGGTTTTTTATCTCATTGCTGACATGGTGCCTCTGCCACAACAGAGTGCATATGGATTATGTTGCATGTCTCCTGCACACTTGTATGAAGGCACACAACATTTGGGGCAGCATTAAAGCCATAGATTTGATTTCAGCTAATGCAGGTAGGCTGAATCTGGTATTTCTATTTTAAATTGAGCTGCCTAGAAATAGGGTTACAGCAAAGGCAAGGAATGACAGCATGGAATGTTTACTGGCAAAATTCTAATTTTGGCACACATGATATTAATAACACCATTGCAGGTTGGGACTTAAAATACGAAAATACATTTAGACAGTTTGACAAAAAATTAGGGCATGGAAGATAACTCTTGGATTGACTTAGTAGGTATTGTTTTAAACTGAATGAGAATTGTGTGTTACCACTTTGCTGGTGCTACAAGTATGAAAAAACAGTGTTTATTTTTTCTGTGCAACAAGATCAATGCAGCAGGTTCCTACAATGAGTAGTAGTGAGAACTTGGTCTTGTAACTGAGAAGACAGCATTGGAGCTCTGTGCATGGCTATAGCTCTGGTTATGTGATAAAAAATTATAGGTGACACTTGTCACTTTCTTCAGTGTTAAGTCTTCTCAAAAAAGGTCACATTTTATGAATTCTTCTTAGATTGGTTTTAAGTGTAATGTTGTTTTTTGGGATAATTCTAGGATTCACAGGGCTCTGAAGTGTCATTAAGAAACTCTTGCTTTTCCCTGACTCTATAGACTTTTAGAAACTGTGGTAAGTAGGTGGAGTGGCTGATAGATCAGAGCAGAGGTCTGTCATTGGGATATGCATTCTGTAGAGCAGATCTTGCTCCTGTTACTGAACGCGATCTTGCAAATATGTGTTGCTTCAGCTAGGTGGGACTTTGACTGTAACTGTCCTAGCCTGAATAGCACTTAACACTTTCTGACTTTCTGGTATTACCAAAGCTTGGAGAGAAGAGGCTAACTAATTTAAGGAATTTTCTGAATGGCAGTCGGCAATAAGTTCTGACTTGTGCATTTAAGTAGGTCTTCTACTTAGTTCTATTGATACATTATGTGTAGCCTACAGGAGAAATGTCATCATTTTTATAAAATGCATTAGTGGAATATTGTGCTTATTCGATGACACTAATTACAGAATTCTGAAAAAATACCCTGCAAGCATGTAAGTGCACCTCCTCTAGCTGCTCGAATTTTATGGAGAGCCAAAGAAAAGGCTCAGATTTTAGTATCTGATTTGACTTTATGAGCCACTCTGTGTAAATTGTTTTATGACACTGGTGATAAACACCTGGGTCATTGTTTAGTTGTGATGGGAGCTATGATGATTTAGCCTTCCTGGATTTAAAATGCCAGATATTTTCACTTTTGCAAAATAAGGCTGCTATTAGAGTCAGTAAAGATAGTTTTGCTTATAGAACATGTTAAAACTTGTTGAAAAGTTGATACTCTAATGTGCTACAAAGTAAGTGATAAATGCTCTTAGGAATATAAATAATGCTGAGAAGAATGATCTGTCAATAACCTAGTATTGTGGTGTAACACCAGGAAAAAAAGAAGTTTGTTCTTGGAAACTGACTATCAGCTGACATCTTGTGACCTCTCAATCAATACAGTGTTGTTTTGCTTTCTTGGCACATTGTTCTATGCACTTTAGAATGGTCAAACTTGTTCATATGTCCCTAATTAAGGCAACAAGATCAGAAGTCTCAATCTAAAAGGTTAATAAATAAGTTTAATGTATATATAATGGATATATCAGATTTATAATTGAATTGTTCTGTAGGACTCTGCAGACATAATTTTTTTGTAATTTCCTTTAGAATAAAATTCAAGATCATTTAAAATGTTTTAAAGTCCTCTCCAAGCATAATATAACCATATGATGTTTGGCTCAGTAAGGCTTTAAGTAAATGAAGTACTGCATTACTATAAGCATGCTTAGTCACAACAGCAAAATAACGTCAGGAAAAGTGTAGCATTCTTAACTTTCAGACATGTTTTTCAAAGTATATAATTGTGTGGTTTTGAAGTTGGCTTGTCTGAATGGCACAGGCTTGATCACAGTAGAAATAATATGTGAGACTGCATACCAAATCCATTAGGTATAAATTTAATCCAGAATTTACAGTTCTGTATCTTGTATTAAAGCTTTTTTTTAATACAAGGGCCTTTCAGCTATATTTGCTGTGTAAGCATGGCTATACAGCTATATCTCTCATGGCAAACAAGGCTGCTCTTCAGTGTTCCGTATTGTCACTGAAGCCCTAACTAATTCTAATACCTGGCATCCAGGGTGAGTAGTTTTCTCTCTGTGGCTTTAAGGCTTAATTTTCGTTCCGTATTTTCCTTCAGGCACCTGTGAAGACAAAGCTAAACCTCTGAACTGCTCTGTTGTTGAGACTTTGAGGTGTACCTTGACAGCTTACCAGAACAAGCTGGAAGATATGTCTAATGAGGTAACACTTGCAATGTTTGGCTCTATATGTATTGCATTTGGCCTGCAGCAGTACATAAACTTTGCTTGTAAAAAACGGCAGAAGAGTGGGAATGTTGAGTTGACAGCTTCAAGTATGCCCAAAGAAGAAGTCTCTGTCGCTACTATTTCTCTGAGCTTGTCCTACAGGGAAGTTTCTCATTTGTGGGGACAGGGAGAACAGATTTTTGTCTATCTAGTTTAATTTGGTTTTCTTGCTCATTCTTTTGGGGTTATTTGCAAAAATCATTTATGATAACAAGCCATTCATATATACGATTGTAGTTAAAAGATAATAGTCTAAGAGGGCGGCTGCATATACTGCAGTGTTCCTAAATACACAATGGTTGAGTCTCAGCGGTCACTACTACCAGTTACGTAAATGATCATGCTCCCCTGTTCTTCTAAAACTGGTATAATTTTCTGAGGAGAGTGTATTTTCAATGAATTCTCTTTTTTCAATTAGAATTGGACTGTTAGAATACTGTCTTTAAGTTATCTAAGAAAGTAATGGAAATATTTCAGTTTGGGGAATCTTACCCTTGAAAAACATTAGATGTTTTCCATGCATTCCTAATGTCCTTTTCTATCACTGACTGAAAGTTACAGTTTTGCATTTATTTTGTTGTGTGTTTTGCTGGTCTGACTAAATTACTCTGCTTCGGTGTAAATGTTTTATTAATTTGTGGCTTCAAAGGCCGTAAAAAGAAGTTAACTGCATCATTAAAACTTTTTGTACAAACTTGTAGTTGGTCTTTGAATAAAACTGGCAAATACGGAAAGGCAAGGTGTGATAAGGTTGTAAAACTGCCAGCACTCTATTTAATTTCTAGATTTTGTCTTTTGGTTTGACAAATGCATAATCTAACTAGTCACTGAATACGTTAAAAACAATCAAAAAGTAAAACAAAAAAAAGAAAAATGTATTAGCATTGCCCCTTTTATTGGGAAAAAAATGGTCTCCCACAAGACCTTTGAGTTTGTTCAAGGGCCACAAAAATAAGTGACCATGGAAATAATTATACTTTTTAAACAGCAAGCACTGTTAAATCTTTCCCAGCAAGATAAGAGAACTGATGTGTATAGTCATTATGAAACTCTTCTGAGACCCAAGTCTGGAAGCTGAAGAGTAACTAGGAACATATGACCCACAGTGAATTGTTATTTGGGAGGAGGGGCATCACGTGATAGGCAGCACAGTTGAAAAGTCGACTCAGCAGGCTTTGGCTTAGTGATGTGCTTTGTTGTGAAACTGTGCCAGAGACAGCAGTGGGGAGACCAAGGGGGTGGCTTCTAAGAAAGCAAAGGGAGTTTTCTGACAGAAAGAAGAATGAACTGTCAAGGAAAATAAATCGCAAGCAGAGCAGGACCAACAGATGACCTGCCACAAGACTTCCCAGTAGGACTGTGTGTGACTGACCCTGAAGTTGTCATATGGAGCCAGAGATCACTGAGCACCTTCGTGGTGCACAGAAAGGGCAGTGCTCTGTCCTTCTTGATTACCCCTGCCCCCACAGAGAATGCTGCTTTTGGCTTTTTATGTGTGAGATATGTTTAATAATAAAACTTTTTAATAATACAATCATGCACGAGGGGACTATGAAAGGCACTGTGCAATAAAACTAGGATGTTTTAATTCGTAATAAAGAGGGGCTTTAGTAAGCAACACAACAGTAAGCAAATTTTAGTGGTTCTCTTTATAAAAAGGTTTTCAACAAGGTCTCATATATTGATGAATTTATTAATGTATGTGCACACCTGTATGTATATATGAAATATACTGGTAAACTTGTCATGTGTCATCTTTAACTTAGTGTGTAAAACATTAGATTAAAAGATCTAGTTAGTTTGTGTGACTGAAAGGTGTATAAGTGTTTTGGGTTTTGTAGATAGCTAGCTTCTAACTTTCTGTGTAGTGGAGACACTACAGAATATGTTTGGGGAGAGGGAAAAGACTAGTAAACCAATAAAGAACTGGAAATATTCCAGTAGCATTCTTTAATTTACTATAATTATTTCTAAGGGTTCTGCCAGGTTTCTTGACATCAAAATATAAAAATAAGCATTTTAAAAAGTAATTAATAAATTCTGTTTCTGAGTTGCTCCTTAATTGGCAGTATCATCATATAAAAAAAGATGCAGATTATTTTGATAAGTTGTTATCCTTTTTGAAAGTGGAAAATAAAGCTAGTACACATGATGGTACCTCAGTACGCATTAAGCGACTCTGAGATGGCTGCTTTTAACCCTACAGTAGTCACTGTGCCTCTTTGGAACATTGCTGCTTTTTACAGTATGTGAGTACTATCCAGCACTCAGTAAAGGATCATGCTTGTAAGTTGGACAGTTTCTGCAAGTGGACACTGACTTGAGAACTTGTTTTCTCAAACCACTCCCCAGATCATTATGTGAATTTGCCACACTTTCAAGTGCATTTCAGAATCTGTGTTTTTGTCAGATATTTTGAGAGTTAATAGGATAGGTAAGAGTCGACTCAGTTTGGGATTCTGCCACTACTCTTTATTTTAAGTCAATATAAAGGAGTTATTTAGTGGTTTTTATTTATTTAGATTGTATGGAGTACAAAAGCTCTTCAAGGAATTGAAATAAATTTTGTTTTTTTACTTTCATATACAAAATTCTTCCTTTGTATTATATTGAATAGATTATTGCAACGTTTCTGTAAAAGCCTGTTTGACTTTTATATTTTTCACAGCTTGAGAAAACGAAGGCTTTATGTCAAAAGATGACAAAAGAACTTGATGTACCTGAGGAGAAAATACGTGCTTTAGGACAAGACCTTAAGGTACGGTTTAATGAATTTAGCATAAAATTTGATTGTTCTGCTGTTCTGCAAAAGATATATTTCCGGATTAAAAGTTTTTTTTCTTATCAGAATAAGGCTCTGTATCATTGTATTCTGTTGAGCTAACTAGTTTGCCATGTAGGTTTGTGTGAAACCATGCTGCTTTATTCTGGTTACAACTATAAAGTACATAATTTCAATGACTGCATTTCTGAAATAATTAAAATACATTTATAAATTTTTGAAGTATTGTTTAATATTGAAATCGGTATCAGTAATCTTTTCTGTTTAACTGTTTTTCTGAAGATAAGGGAAAGAAAATTTAATTATGTCTGTATATATGAAGGTATATTTTATTAAAGATGTCCATTCTTCTGTTAATATTTTTTGTTTGTGTTTATCAGAAGGGTCAATGCATGTGATGCATCAAGTTGTCTTTAACAGCTGTAAAGTGTATGGGCTGAAATTTCTTGGAGTAAAAGTTACCTGAGATAAAAATACTTGAGAGCTCTTTCCTTTAGTTTTGGAACAATATTTTTTTTTCTGTTTTTTTGGCTGACACCAGTTTTGTAATGTCCTGTCTGGTTAAATCAATAGCCAAGGGAGTGAGCAAGTCTTGAGGCTGTGTTTTAACTTAATCTCCCAACTAGCAGTGTATTGTATTACTGCCAAAATAGAATGTCTGTAAACCCAGCATTTTTCAGATTCTTTTGCTGAGGATATGCTGCTTTATGTTTTATGCAGTGTTTTTCTGTAACATTCATTGAATCTTCACATAAATGGATACTTGCACATGATGTGTTGTCACCTGTTATGAAGTTTCTTTACTAATTTATGTTCAGAAGATTTAGGACTTCTGCTTCTGTTACAGCACCTTTTAAAGTCACCTCAAAATTTTGCAACCCTTTGCAAGAGACCTGTATTCTTCATGCACAAACTGAGCTTGCTACACACACAGGGTACCCATTTTTATGCAACATGCTGGTTTTCAATATCTCTAAGTTTTTGGTAATAATATTGTATAGATGGTCAAAATCTAGATCCAGTCTGAGAGCATTTGTATTAGAAATGTATAATTACTTTAATATTTTAATGTTTTTATTTAGAAGAATAAAACTTTTTCTGATATCATTTTTCGATGAATTTGGTAGTATCTTTTGTATGATTTTATGGTCTGTGAAATCATGATTTTATGAAAAATAAACAATAAACAATACTTTCAGTTTGACTTTTTGCAAACTTTAGCAGTGCTGGAAATCCTGTATAACTGCATAATATTTTGGCTCAAAAGGGATAGTGTATTAACTTCTTTGTTTACCTGGTGACATTTTGATGCTGGTAACATAATGGTATTTATGACCATTTCTGATTATTATTTACTTGCCATGGTCCAGCCTCCAAAGACAGTTCTCACTTTTTTTTATCTTGCCTGTGAAGAATGGACAACAGTAGCTGTTTTGCTTGCAGACTCAGCTCTAGCAGGTGAGGGATTCACTTAAGAAAATAATGTATCTTTTCAATAGCTCTGAGAGCTTTGTGCTCTGCAGAGGATAAGTTGTGTCCCTGTGTTCTACATGTCATTTGTGGGGGTAGAGGGGACTGTGAAGATCACTGCATCATGGAGCCTTTACCTCTCAGAGATGGATTTCCAATGCTGTCTACTTGCAAGCTGTGGAGGAGGCCTGTTGTCAATTTTGAAATTCTGTTTTTGAAAGATGAAGTCCACCTAGCCTGGAGTCTTGTGAATACATGTGGTTATATGACTGTTTCTTTCCTCAGGTGATGAGCACGTGACTAAGGTAGCATTTAATAAAGTAAAATTTACACCAGCCTTTCTTTTACATTCCTCTGTCTTACAGGAGGCTCAGGATACTGTGGCTGATGTCACTAAAGAGTTAAACCATCTGCACGCTAAGTGAGCAGACAGAGAATCTTTAATAGAAACTTTAAAAATGGAACTACAGGATGTACAGCAATGCTGGGAGAAAGAGCAAGTACGTGCCGCAGAATCTGAAAATGAAATCCAGAAGCTTACCAGGGCTTACCAGAAGGATATGGAGGTATTACTAGAGACAAGATGACTGTCAAAGAGTCTTTATTTAATCTCAGCTTTATACATTTACATACATCAGATGGTTACTCTTAGTCTTAACAGATTTATCCCTAAAATATGATATTAAGGTATGTATTTTGAAATATGTGTTTAATATCTACAGGATCTCAGGACATATTGATTCTACTTTCTTCTGTATCAGAACTAATAGCTTAATCATTCCAGTATTTTGAATTTTTGAAAAACAGCGTTTATTTAAAAAGCTATGCTTGACGAACAATTATTTCTTTCTTTCAAATTAAAAGTTAACCGAAATGTTTTACAATTGAAACATGTAACACTGCCATTATCATGTGTTAATTACAAATCCGCATGGCAATTGATAGCAAATATGGAACTGAAGTAGTTTTGCAAGCATGCCATAAAACCTAGAAATTCTGACTTTTTATCTGTTAGCTAATTGTGGTGTGCTATATGTGGGAATGGGTCCACAATGTCTTATTTCAGAACTATTGTCTCTCTCCTTATATGTATTAACAGATGTTAATTTTGTTGCTTTTTTGTGCCCAATGAAGCGGTTCTGTACTAGCAATGGCAGTGATATACTTGTAGTTGTGCATATTGAGCTCATTACTTCCACAAATTTGGACATGGATGCCAACTGAGTAAAAAGGAAACATTCTTTCCACCTCTTTTACTGTCTGGTATTTAAATGGGGTCCACATGAAGCAGCTGGAATTGTTACACACATCAGATAATGATTAAAGTGGAGGAAACTGGAAGTCTGGCTATATTGTAAAGTCAGCATGTCTACAACCCTGTGGTTGCATTCAACATGTGTGAATTGATTTGGGGTTTTGGAATCCTGTTTCTCAAGCCAAATGGATAATTATCCTAGTTTTATCACAGCTCAAACAAAAAATGTAGTGATGGTGGCACACTGGATTTTCCTTAAGGAATTTGTAGATCTGTTTGGAACAAAGTTAAACTAAACTAAACTACAATTTATTTTTAATTGCCTAAAATACCATGAAATAATTGTGAGAAAACGCACCTAAGCGTAGTGGAAAGGTCTCAGAAAAACCCTAGTTTCTCATCTCGGCCATCCGTAATTTCTTAATGTAAAACCTCAACCAAGACCTCTGGAAAACAATGAGACCCTTTGCAATAGTTTACACACTTTGTTCTTGTGACTTTTGAGGTACAGTTTGCGATTGTTGTCTTAATCAAAGTTGTTAAGTTGCATAAATGTACTAAAAGCATTAAGGATGGAATTTCTATGGTGTGCTATTGTTGCTATAGTATATTTATAACTTGCATCAATTTATTATATTACTGACTAAAATCAGTGTAAATGAATGAGGCATGGCTTGTGGAATTTAACTGATGAAGCTATAAGCCTATTTTGTCTGGCCATTTAGTCTCTATATAATCTATACAAAAACAATTTTAAAAAGACTTTTAAGTGATAGTTGTATAAATGGTGTGTTGTGCTGCCAGGCCAATCAGAGAATTTTCTGCGTGCTCTGCAGTTGTTGCAAGTGGGTACATTCTGAATATAACTGAACGTTTTACCACAAATAAATAAATAAATAAATAAATAAATAGGATATACTAATAGCATGGAATTTTTTTAATCTATATCGGGTAGTAGTTGTGATGAAAGCAGGACTGGTCTGTATTCTTATAAGTTATTTATATATTATGTCTGAATAGATACATTTTGTAAAAACTGTTTTCTTACATTCACTTCAATATGTATGACTGCAAATATTAGCAACTGTGGAATTTTGAAAAAGGTCTGAGAATGAGCTGTGTGGGCTTTTTTTCACTTTCATACTGTTTATATTACTGCCCATATGATGCACATTTTTCAATTCTAACAGTGTTCAGATACAATGTGTAATTTCTTCTTTTGTTTCAGGAGAAACTAACCTTCCTTCATAGCTTATACCAGCATTTGATAGCAGGCTATGTGCTTATAAAACAACCAGAAGGCATTCTAGATAGATTCTCTTGGCCTGAGCTTTGTGTAGTCTTGCAGGAGAATGTTGATGCCCTGATCTCAGACCTCAACAGGGCTAATGAGAAGGTAAGTGTCCTTAGGCACCAGCTACCTCTATTAATTTCAGTGACATTTGTCCACATTGCAGTATCATTAAAAAGGACTGACATTCATCTTATTTCAAAAAGAATTTGGATGTTAATAATTCAATACCATTAATTATGGCTTGTCTACAACTCAGTTTGATGCCATTGCTGTGGGCATGTAAATGTGACTGAAGTCTGTATGAAGTCTCTAAGCTACACTTTCAGTGCAGGACATGCTAATAGTACTAGCCAATATTAGCCACAGGGACCTAATTAAAAGAAAATAAATTAATCTTACTGATGAAGCAATTCAAAGAACTTAGTCATTTACACTAATAAAGCAACTCTTTATTTTACCATAAAACTGAAACAAAATGCACTTACTCAAGGAATATAATCCTTAAATTGTATGTTTATTATTCAGAGGTACTATTTGAAAGAATGACAGTGTATTTTTTTCATTTAATTGTAATGCAGGGATTATAGAATTATATTCAGAAACTCAAATAGAAAAAAACTGTTTTTATAAAACATACCGATATTTACTATAGGTAGGAGGTATACTTTTTGGGATATAAGTAAATTTATGTGGTCTTTCTCTCCAGAAATCCCAGCATTTTTAGGAAAGAAAAGACCTCCTTATAAATAAATTAAACTGACTCCACAGACTAACATATGACAGTCATTAGGATTTCAGTTCATTTTCTGGCTCTACTGATCAGGTCAGTCCTAAGACTAGTACAGCAACTCCAGAACTTGTCTGCCCTGATGTTTTTTGAGACATAGTAAGGGAAAATCTTCTTTTGACATTTCTCATCTCAGGAGTGACCACTCTTCTGGCCTGAGTAAGTTGCAGGGCTGGTAACATTGAATGGTTTTAACTCTAGCCATCAGAGTTAAAACAATTATTAGTTAATAATTATACCCAAAAATCAGTTGGACCTACCCCCTTACTAAAGGAGTAAGATAAAATATGGATTATAAACATTTGATGTACTTTTCTATTTTACTTTTGAAGTAAAGGAGGAAAGGGAGTGGAAGAGAAGGGAGTGAACATTATTGGCAGTGTTTGGGGATGTTGTGTCATATTGTTTCTTGCTATTTAATTTAGTATGGTTATTGATATTGACTGTGAGGTCTCCAGGGCTCTTTTTATGTGCTTACCAACTTTTCAGGGACTTTGAACAGTATGTCACTTGTGTTGTATCTGCTTTCTTGTGAACAAAATTTTTCTTTTGCATTTCTGTGTGACGTATTTGAAGAGTAGCTTCCTGATACTCTCTAATAATAAAGTGTAGGTGTGTGTATTTAAAGATTATTGTTACCTTGATTCATTCCTCCATTTAGTTTGCATAGGAGCTCCAAAGTTATTCACATAGTGAATTAATTTCTCTTTGTTGAAAACAACTTCTATATGCTAAAATGTCCTGAAATTCTTGTAATGCTTTATAGTATCTGGAATACTTTGAGTTTCCACTGAAACAAAAATTCAATTAAGGGCTGTTTTTTTTAGATATTATTTGCAATTCTTGCAAACTTCTAAGGGACTGGTATACTCATATTGGTACTTTAACAACACAAGATTTAATGCATTTGTGTAAAAAATAAAAAAAAGGAGGTGTATCCAGTTCAGGTTTTCAACAAAGAAAGTAACAAATATTTGCAATATGGTACAACATACTGCAAAACTGAATCCAATTTTTTGTTCATTTTGTTGCACAACTCAAGTAAATAATCTGTCATGAAAGGATTTTACTTAGTTTTAAAGAATATATTGAAGAAATGACAGTTTAGATTTTATGCTGGGATTGTTTGTGGTGAAACTGATATCCACAATAAAGTAAAAAGGTGTTTAGAGAAGTAAAAGAATTTCTTTTTAAATGCTTGTCACACAGATATCTCATCTGGAATATGTTTGTAAAAACAAGTCCAATACTATGAAGGAGCTTCAGCAGAGCCAGGAAGATGCTTTTAACAAAATGGCTGAACAGATGAAAGCACAGGCAAGCTGTTGGCAGAATGAAAAAATGTATCTGGAGCAGCAGTACTCAGGTCTCCTTGGGGAAGTTCATGCAAGGGCACAGGTATGGTGCTATGAACTTCTGATTTTTTTTTCTTGTAAATATTTAATGGATTATTTCAGTAGTCTGAGCCCCTAACCAGTTTAAGGTTGTTTACAATTAAAAAGCTTGCAAACTCTGTGCTATTATTAACTTCATTTGTAATAAGGAATAAACGTCTTTGTTAAAACATTCTAGAAATGAATTGCCTAATTTTGCTTACAGTTGCTACTGATTTTTTTTTTTGAGAATGTTAAGGCTGTAAGATTGAATTTGCTTGGTTTAAGAATTATATAGGGCACCAGTGATTTTTTTCAGTGTCATGCTTTGCAAAGACTCTGTAGAGTTACAGTAAAATGGTGTCATCTGGGGATAAATTTAGGTATATGCATTCTGACCGTAAAAACCAATTAGCAGTGGTAAATTTCAACAGTATTAGAGGATGCTGTTACACAGATGATACAATGAGCAGTGCATCAAAAGTGTGAAACTGTTGGCACTGATTGTTGGACAAGTTATTTGCCATTTAAAATGTTCACTATTGTTCTACAAACCACCATTCACCATCTTTTCAGTCACATTCTTTTACATGTGTTTCAGTTAGAAGTGTTGTGAAATTGAGGAAATAAGGTATACCTTGTTACTTGTGACTGCCACCTGCAACTTACTTAATCTGAAGAACACTATATTTGACTCAGATTTTAGTCTTGGAACTCCTTGTATGCTGAAAAATATATTTATGAAGTATTCTTTTTACAGAGCAATTTAGGGTGAGTTCTTAGGATCGAGTCACAATTTTTTAGATTTTTTTGCTTGATATTTACATTTCACTTTGGATATTTACAAGGCTAAAAACATAACTGTAAGTGGAATAAGTGGCATCCAGATTTATATTAAATTCCCCCAACACCTTGTAGTTTCAGCTTATGGCTTTCATTTGCCAACAAAAGAATGGTGGAATAAGGAAACTTAATTTTGATTTTAAAAATTAAATTTCCTTCCTAAAGAAAAAGTGGAGTTACACAATTTAGATTTCTTCCTACTATGGTTGATGGGTCATGTCTTTAAAAACTCAAGTGTTTTGTGAAAAATAGGTGCTCCTCAGTACTGCACCATTCTTTATGATGGTGCTGAACCTCCCAGTCTCTGCAGCTGGACTGTATAGACAGCAGGTAAAGCATGTACTGTAAATGTGTCACTTTTTTGTGGAGTGCATATTAGGCATGTCTTTTGGAAAAAACTTCATCCGTCAGCTTGCTGTACAGGACTGCTGAATTGCTAAAAGGGAAATATTTTCCTTTAGAAGCATCTGGGCATGTTTTCTAACACGGGTTAGGCAATGTTGGAGTGCAAGTTAGTAGTTCTGTAATATAGGTAGTGCAATGTCTGTATATACTTAGATGATTCAAAAACCTCTTTTCCACCTTGAGTTCCAGTTTGTCTTCCTTACCATTCAGCATCAGCTATCAAGAAGACAGTCTAATTTCTTCATGATTTCTAATTTATGACTGACATTCAATTTGCAAATACCAAATTAAGTCTTTCCTTTCATGGCATCTGTAGGATCCATAAATGTCTACTGTTACGGCTGTCCTAGTCCTGATTGCCCGTTTTTCCTGGCTTAACTGTGTTTTACCTATTGCATTTTGAGCCGGTTAGCCATATTTGTCTGCAAGATCAGTGCTTTGTTTAATCAGAGGTGTGCAGACTACTATCACAACCTTATTTCCAAAGGAAACAAGGAAAAATGTGCCACAGGTTGCAGCATGTCTTCAAAGGATCTTTAAGATTTACCAACTGCCTGTGATTACATAAAGATGCAGAATGCAATATTTAAATTTAATTATTTTAGCAACCTTTATTCATTAAATTTTATAGGAAACATATAATCAGTGCAAGTGGAATAGAATTTGCTGCTATTTCATTGTACAGCTGGGGGGTCTCCTCACTCTAGGACACTATTCTAGTGCTACAAGGAAACTGTAGCAATTTGTTACATTTTTCATCCAAAGATCTGAGTGTTAATTGCAAGCACTTCAGTGAAATAACCCCTTGTAGGGTTTAGTTCCTTTCTGGAAAGGGAAGATGAGTGATTTTTGCTGTCCTGCACCAAGCTAATGGTACATTATTGGATGCTTCCTTTTATTTGTAGCTTCATCTTCAACCAGTGTTCCATGACTACTTCTAGATATTTTCTCCTCAGAGGTCCTATGTTGAGACTTCTTAAATTTTTCAAATTGTTGACATGTGTGTAAAAGCAA
>WBMY01000879.1:0-13445 GCA_013397315.1 Donacobius atricapilla
TTTGCCCTAAACTGGGACATATGGTCAACCAGAATACCCGGAAGTATTGGGTTCTTTGCTAGAGGGTGCTTGGAATGCAGTCACTTCTAAATCATATTACATGACTCTGTAGGTAGAAAAACCTGAAAAAAATTAAACTTGAAATGAGCCATGCATAATTGTTTTGGAACATCAAGAGAAAAAGGAGGACTGTTAGTCTCAAACGACATATTTTGCAGTCATCCACTTTTATTTTCCCATCACAGCTCAAGAAGATTTGAAAAAAAATCTAGGTAAAAACACCTCTGTGGCTAGGAAAACATGCTAGAAGTGAGACAAGAAGCTGGAGCAATTCTTCCAACTCTATTATTCAAAACTTCTGACTTCTGCTTAGCTTTCATTTCAGGATATGTAGTGAATACTGATAGAGGAGGAGCTAAAACTTGCAGATAGATACAATACTCTTGAGGCTGGCAAACGAGATGGAACTTCTGGCATTTCTTTCTCATATGATTGCTGTGCTGAACAACCTCCTACATAACTGCTGCCGTATTTGGAAAATGCTTAAACTATTTCCTTGAAAGTGTTTGAAGCTCAGGCAGAGAGATTTTTAATGTATTTTACAGTATTTATTATTACCTAAGAATGTTCTGTCCTACTTCTCATAGAGATCTGGCTAAAGAGTACTGATATGATGGAGGCATGCTTCCTGACACAATAGAAACCCTGTTGAAGGCAGTGAAAGGCAGTACTACCTACATGTCCCTGTACTTGCTACAGATCCATATTTTCATTTAGGAAATAGGCACTCTAGAATTGTCTTTCAAATCTCCCAAATATTCATGCACTGCGCAAGTTTTGGAGCTGAAAATGAGGTCTCTGATAACAAAGCTTTGGAATCATCCTACTCTGTGGCAGAGATTCTCAAGAGGTCTCTCCTTTTGAGACATCTCAGAGGTCCTCAGAAGGTGGCAGAAAACTATGGTAGAGTCTGTGAAGGTATAGGCACAAGGGAGTAACAGGACACTGAGGGTGGAAGCACAAATCACAATTGGTCAGCAGACACAACAAAGAATAGGAAATACATATACCAGATGTCAAAAATCCCATGTGTGATAAAAACAAAGGAGAAAACTAGGAAGTGTCAAGAATTATCACAACACCTAGAAAGTCAGGAACAAAGAGAAGGGGGAAAAGAACATAGAGAAAGGGGGGAAAAAAGGAGAGGAATTGCTCCACTTTTGTCTTCCTCCACTAAGGACACCATCACTGTTCAATCACAGCAAGTTCCCCTCAACCTGAGTATAGAAGAAGGGCTGCTTTTTGTCTTGCTATTTTGCCTATATGAAGTGTCTGTACTATCTCACTGTATAATGTAAATTTGGCCCATACAGAGCTCTGAGTGTGTGCATGTGTGTGTGTGTCTGTTTCCCACTCCAGCATGCCTACACAACAAAGTAGTTGATGTGCATCCCTGAGCCAAATTTAAACTCAGAGGCAAAAACTCACTTGAATGAATGAGATTTTCAAACCATCTCTACACTCCCTTCCATAGTTGATCTCCTTTTTAAAATCTCAGACTGTTAAAACATGAACGAATGTATGCACTTACGCACATGAATAGTCCCAGCAAAGGCAAGGGAAGAGGGTTCTGCCTACTCTCCCATTAGCACATTTGATGGAAGACAAATATCTCCTTTCTTCTGCACTTCTATGCTTGACTTACCTGACTACTGGATTTGTTCTTTGCTGGCTGTTTTCTGTCCCATTGATTTGTACATTGCATAGAAGAGTGCAGTAACAACCCAGTTAATTATAATTAATTGAATTGCAAAACAAGTGTGTGATTCAAAGAGCAGTGGTCCTGCTGTACAGAAAAAGAACAAAATAAAATAGGGAATAAAAAATTCTAGAGTAGGTATTGGTATTTCTTTTACGTTTTCTCTTAGGATTAGGGTTGTTCTGGTTTTGGTCAGCATAGACTTAGATTTCTGGGTGGAGGAGGAACTGTTTGCACAACAGTGCCTGGATACTGTGGTGTTCTTAGGATTTGGTGAAATGTCTCCAAATTATTTGAAAGGTTAGTTTAAGAGATGCTGAGATTTGGATTGAAAACAGTGAGACAATAATTAGAAAAATACTGACTTGAATATTTGTGTGTTCTGGGAAAAAAAACCCCAAAACCAAAAAAAACCCTCTTTTGTTCACTTTATAGCTTTGAGAAGATACTGTGTGCTTGCACATTAACTGCTCCCCTACATCACCACAGCGCTGCAGAATTACAGTGCTGCAGTTCTGAGGCTGTCATAATAATATCACTTTATGTTTACCTATAGTAGAAATTTAAAGCAGCCTTTGCCTTTCTCTGAACTCAGACTGGAAGGGCAGTCGACATACTGCCCTAAAGTTCGTGGGCAAAACCCCAGGTTGTTAAATTAACTCCAAATTATGTCCCTGGCAGACTATAAACATGATCTTCAATCTAGTGGAACAGTATCATCAGATATGTGCTTCTCAGCTGGAGGTGGCTTCCCCTACCCTCTTAAAATTGTCATTACTAACAGTGGTGTAGGGGAGATGTGAGTGAGCATAAATATGAAGGCAATGTGTAGCACATACACTCAGTTAAAAACAAAAAATAATTACTTTGGTGTGAATCACCCCCTGGGAAACTTACTGCTTTTTGAAGTATGTAGGCCAGGCCCCGTGAATGACACAATCTGAAAAATTGTCACACATGCCATATATTATGGTCTTGCTTCAGAAGCTCCCCAGAGACAAGTTTGGTGAGACAGACCATTGCAGGAGTGGATGAATTTCCCTCCTTCCAGTTCTTCAAGAGTTCTCAGCAGACTGAAAATTATTTGCAGAAGAGGGTCGAATTTGGCAATGGCCTTAGAATAAAAGCACTCCCACAAACACAGCTAGGGAGAAAGAACCTATTTTGCAATAAATTGCACTAGTTATAATTGACCTTTGCCTTTTCCATCTTTCTGAATAAATGCACTTTTAATCTGAGATCGCTTTAAACACCAGGCTAATTGTATTCCTATGATGAGCAGCATGCTGAAGTTAAAAAAACTCTGTTAGAAATTCAAGACAGATCTACTTCCTCCATACCTTGCTCACTTTCTCCCTCAAATGTCTCTCTTGCAGACTCTTTCTATATTTACACTATCCTGTGTAAACACACTGGCATTGAACAAAGCAAGGCAAATAATCTATTAATTGCAGAAATGAAAGTAATATTCATTTTGTCTTTTGCTGTGACTTGGGTGTAATTTCTGGGAAAAAATGAAATTGAGATATTCTAAACAGCTGTTGGCCATAACAATGTATGAAGTGGTCTAAGTTGCAGTGAGAGAAACCAGTCAGATATTCTTTCAGGTCTTGTCAGTTCAGATTTAATTCAAAGAATAGTACTGAGCCCCAATATATTATTACTATCTACTACAAAGGAAATACCAGGTGGAATGTTTCTCTTATAGCCTTTTTTTTTATTCCAGACTATTGGGATAAAATACCTTCAGGCTATTGGAACGTTCATGAAGATAAACCATATGAGAACTTAAAAAATTCCCTTCATAATTACACATTGCTTTTTTTAGCAATTCATTCACATTGCAGAAGAAGCCAATAAATTTAGTTTGATGTTAATGTGCAGGTACTAAGTCAGATCTGAGGCTTAATCAGTTGAATTCCATCTCTTAGAGTGCCCAAATGCAGAAGCATTTGATAGCTGTACAAAAGCAGGCTGGTAGGATGAAATTTTTTCTGCTACATTAGATCTTTCCTTTTATCTCCAATAGCAAAAGTAGCTGAACTCATGAAGTTAAAATTTAAAGAGACAGTGTTTGATGGTGGTCCTCTTACCTGCATGAAAGTCACCACTGTAAACCTTCCTAAATTCTCAGCTTCACCTCTGAAAATGAGTGTGTGCAAAGCTTTCTCTAGTGAAATTTAATAACAGCTGTGTTCATTCAAAAATGAGGAAAAATGCACAAAGTAATCAAAGCATTTCAAAATTTGCAAAATGGGAAAAAGTGAAGTAATTGATATAAATTGATGTCATGTAATAAAGAAAACACACATAATTCTTCATGTCAAATTTTCCTCAGAGATAGTTTGCAAAAAAACCTTCTCTTTATTTCTTTACTAGTATAAAGAACATCTCTTATTTAATTTCATTGTACAATTGCACATTTGAGTGTACCATTCCACATCTTTTGACTGTCCAGTTCTGACAGATCCCATTAACTTACTATGGTATCAGTCCTTAGGATTAAGCAAGAGTTAGTTCCAGAAACGGTTTTTCACTTCTATATTCACTACAATACATAAAGAATTATTCTCTTTTAAAGGTACATGAAGGATTATAATCCTGCTGCTGCTGCTGATGTTAGGCAGATGATGTGCTAGAGTTAATGGGTAGAATACAAGTGTTACAGACACACTTCTGAGAGCAGACCTAATGCTAACATGAAATCAAAACTTGCTTTTGGACAGATAATTATCCTGATGGTTATGTGTGCCTTGACAAAGCTTGAGACAGCTTGGATGTTACCAGCTGAGCCCAGAGAAACAGTCCTTAACTTTGTCATATTGTGTGTTAGGAGCAGGTTTGCAGATACAAATCTGCTCCTGTATATCTTCCTCAAGGGAAATGCTGCAATAGGCAGCTTGTTCAGCAGTTTACGTCCAGCCTTTGCTACCTGGTAGATTTCAGAAGGGTAAAGATTATTTCCAATAGTCAAGTAGATTAGACCTCTAGCTTCAAGAGAAGCAATAGTTTTTATTAATAAATTGCATGTGTCTGGATTTTCAGTGTCTAAAAGTTGGTCTAGTACATGTTTTGGCAGCTGATGGGGACACCGAGGTTGTCCATGGGACCTCTCAGCAGTCTCACAGCAGAAAACTATATGCAGTGATCCATCCATTGAGGTCATAAACATTCAGCCCAGGCCCATGTCCCGGTTGCAAGCTACTGCATCACCTCATGAGGCAGAAATAATTAAAAATAAATTAAAATCTGTCTTTCTTTAGGCAACTATGTAAACTGGTGGGAGTAGTGTGGACTAGAGGGCACCTGGAGCAGGTGACCTTGTTATGCCCAATCCAGCACCATGGGCCCATGCTCCTCTCTCTTAAAAGCAGCACCTCATGGTTCTGGCTGAAGGTGCCCACTTTTCTTGGCACCACATCAGTGGGATGGATGATTTGAGGGGGAAAACTGGCTACTGTCTGAGTAGGTGTCTCAAAAGAAAGCAATCTCCTTATTTTTCATTAATTGTTTTCTTAAGGCAGTGAGATAAAGTGAAATTTTAAATAATTTTTGAAACAACATAAATACTGTAGGTGGCAGAAGTAATAAAAACTTGTGTTTCACTCACTGCTTCCTCCTCACATTTGCTGTGGTATGTGCATCATATATTCAATTAAAACATAGGGTCATTAGGCCAGGAGCCACATTCTGCAACTGCTGCTTCTGCTGGTTATTAGATTACATGCAGCCAGGAAACCAGTAGTTTTAGCACAGCCTCATCAGAGTGTGACAAGAAGGCAGTCAAGGTTCAGAGTTTTATGTATTGCTCTGCTTATAGCCATGGAAACCAGTGCACTTAAATATACATTAAATGTTTTAAGTGGGGTACAGTAAGAGAAAGGAAAGGATAAAAATACTGGAAGTATAAAGTACTGAAGTCTTTGGTTTATTAACATGATTTTGCATTCCTGATTTAGGTGTTGGGAGATTACTATTGCAACCAACCTTCAAGACCTGTTTTGAGATGACAAAGAGTGAGAGGCAAGGGGATTGGGCACCTAAGGCAGCACCATTTGGGGGACGTGACATTTCCACCAGGTCCAGAGGAACAGCACCAGCACTGTTTTACATGTCTCCTCCCTCACCAAGGTTGCCTGGAAAGGTCTCTAAAGTCTTCAGCCTTCAGCAGTATGAAATACCTGCATGGTCGTGAGATTTTTTGCAGCTTGGAAAAATTTGTGCAATTTTCTTTCTAAGATGTCCTGTAGCAGAGGCCAAGCTGTTAGGAAACCACTTTCAAACATTACACCTAGTGCTTCCTTCCAGCATTTAGGCTCTTTGCATCCTGCCCTGACTCTCATGGACCAACAAACAAAACTTGCTCTCTGTCTCTTTGCAGCTGCCTTTTTTTGTTGTGCTTTCCTCATGTTAAATTAAACAGTCCTATTTCATGCAGTCTTTCCTTGCTGAGCACATTTTCTAGACCCCTGGCTACTCTCACTACTCTCTCCTGGGCATCCTACAGCTTCTCCCCATCTTGTAGAAAGTGCCTATGCACAATACCCCGCAGTGTAGAGAAAGATATAGAAATTTCTGTTGCACGGCATTGCTAACTCTAGAGGAGGATGAGTCTATCTAAATGATTTTAAGGAATATATATTCCTAGACATGCGATAAAATAATGACCAAATTCCATACCTTATGATCAGCAATGAGTCTGAGAACCTTATGGCCTTAGCAAGCAACTCACCCAAGGTGAATTATAAAGGCTTAGAAAAACTGGATTACTTTAATCAATGTAATTAGAGTTGTGAATATCAACAGTGACTATTGTTATTAAAAGGTATGACAGGATTTTTGGAAAGCCAGGAGTAACTTAACTTACAATAACTTACATCAACAGTAGACTCAACTAAACAACAAAACCCCAAATAGATACAACAAACATGTAAATTTTCCTCGCATGTAAATCAGGGCTGAACATACAGGGAGGAGCAAAAACAATTGATGAGCCCAAATAATGTTGCTACTAGAGTACAGGAATATAACTGAGGGAAAGCCTGTGTGTTTTGGCAGGTACTGTTAGCCATAGTGGGTATTTCATATTTATAGAGTATTGAAGTGCCAGCAATGAGTCTTTTGAGCCAGTGTAAATAATAGTGTATAGAAATAACAACAACCACTGCATGTATCTTTCATACTTCCATGCATCAGACGACCATGCATTTAATATTTCAAAGTGACTGGGTTGTCCCTGCAGCACTGCTGGGAAGGAAGAAAATTGTGTTTTGTAGAGGAGTTGTGATGAAAATGGGCAAGGAAGAGGGGGTAAGTTACACACTTGGAGTGCCAAAAGTACACTCCAACATTTCTTTTGTTTTTATTTTCCTGTTGATGGTGGTGCTGGTGGTGGTGGTTTTATTGTTGTTATGGTTGTTTGTTTTGGTATTTTTAGATCTGACAATGAGTGACTAGCAGAAGCTGGCATAAGAAATCAGTGAACATGACTGGTTTCCCAAATTTTTTTTAGTGTTACAGTCTGGTCTTTGGGCTATTTTTAATGCACACTTTTAACTTCATCTTAGGGACTTTTGCATCCTCTCACAATACAAAACCTAATAATCAGTATTATTTCCTCTTACACCTGTTAAAGGAAGCCAGGGATAACTTAAAGTTACTTTTTCAAAAGCAGCAGGTATATCAGGAGCTGTGGCTTAGAAAGATTTATAGATAGCACCTCATTTAAGGACTGCAGCTATACCTAGGGGAGCCTCCTGCTGCTCCAGGCTTTCCTGGAGCAGCAACAGCTGCTGTGCATCTCCTGGCTCTCCTGCATCCAGCAGCACAAGATGCACCTATCATGCTGGCCCTGGGGAACAGGTTTTTCTGGTGCAGCCATTAACCTTTCTTCCTTGGGGATTTCAGCTCTTGTTTTACAACTTGCTTTTATGAAAGTCAATAAGTTTTGTGAGTGAGAGTGCTATATGGGTTGGTATCCAGCTGGGAAACACACCTCATACACTGTTAGATTTTCTCTCTACCTTTTCTTATGATTGCTAGGGAGTCAGCAGTAAAGCAAGAAAGTAGCACAGCACGGGACATCTGTGACTGATCAGATTGGCAACATGAGGGGCATATTCCTGCAAATGCCATGGACCAAGACTGATATATGTATTTTTGTTTCCTGGTGGGGAAAAAAAAATATTTTTAGCAACTGGTAGAAGATAAGCGAGTCATGAGCATTGGATAAAGTAGTTTCCTTGGCTACTGCTTTGTTTTTATTTTCTTTCTTTTCAGTAGAACCGACATCATTCTGGAAACAGGAATGAAACAGAAAATCAGTCAGTGGCACAGGCTTGGCATGGACATGGGGCACTTTTAAGGAAATACTAGTTGAGACCTGCCAGCTCAAAGGTGTGTGTGGTGCAGTCCCAATTAGCCACGAATACACACGTGCAAAATACTGTAAGAAGCTGATTGCTGCCCAGAGCCAGTTCAGAAGCCACCACTGTCTCAGGGTCAAAGACAGCTACTCTGGCCTTGAGTTACTTTGTCACACTGACATACTAAGGGCACAGCATGCTAGTTTGTGTCCTCTAAGACGCCAAACTAGCAAAAAAGATCTGTTCCATGGTCAAAGGAGTTGCTTCATGATGCACAGGAAGCAGGGAAATGTGCCATTCATTTATCTACCCACTCCCAGGGGGACAGAAACTATTCCTGTCCTACTCCTTTGCCTCCTACCTGTACTGTAAAAGCAACCTCCTGGCTCAGAAATAGACAAGATGAGGCCCCTAATCCACTTTCCTCTTCCCCACTGAATTTGCATAATCTGCAAGAGAGCCAGGCTAAATCTGGTTATTTATAATCCAGCAAAACTTGGCCCTTGTCTCCATTGCTCCAGAGGGGTTTCCTGAAATGTAGGAGAGTGTGATGTTCAGCCTAATTCTGGCAGTTTGCTTTAAAAATACTGGTGCTAAAAATTATCCATATGAAATGTAGCAAAATTGTTATAAATTACTTAAAACCCAGACAGGAATGAATAAATAAAATTTAATTTGAACTCATTAAACTTTGCAAAGCAAAGGTGGGGAAACAGCGTTGGGAGCCTAATGTGGCACCTTCTGCCCACCAGAGGCTCAGCTCACAAAATGGTGTCTCCTCCATCTATACCCTGAGAGTGCATCAGCCTCATTAATAATCATAAACACACTTTATATGTCCACCCTGTAACTTTGTCCATTTATGTATACTTGGTTCTGCTCAAGGCCTGTCAATCAGTCCTTCCATGCCTTTCACTAGTGGAGCCCTTCTTGTATCCTGATTGGTGGTGAGATGTTTTCCTGCCAGGCCTCCCCTACTCCCAGCCGCCTCTTACAAGGGGCAAATATACTCCCTACCCCACGTATTTTTACAGCCCTTTCAGCCAGAGCTGCCAGGCAGTCACCACAAAAAGGGAGGGGAGTACTGAAGGGAGAACAGAAAAGGGTTCAAAACTATACTGGAGCATCAAAAGTATATATCAAAAGAACTGTAAACCCCAACAAAACTTGTCCCCACCATACTCAACAACTCTTCTTCGTTTATATGAGCCAACCACCACACATAACAAATATGATCTAATTTAAATATTTACCTGGTTCTCTGATATACCTACCACCCTGAGTATAGATAGTTTTGTTCACTATAGAGTCAACAACTCTTACGTAGGTTAACAGTATTGAAATGAGATGTTCTGAAATTATCATCTCTGCCTATCCCTTATAGTTTGTTATTGCTGTGAAGCCTCTGGAGAACCATTTCTCTTGGTTTTGCATGATATTCCTAATATAACACCTTACATAATGTTTTCTAGGGTTCAAGATGTTAAGGTTAACCAGAAAACATTATGTTCTTCTCCAGAGGGGAAAAAAGTAAAGGACACGAGTAATTATTCTCTCAGTCTTCAAAAATCCATTTACTTAACAGCACTCTATCCTCTCAAAAGAGAGTTTATGCTTATCGGGATGGTTTGCTGATGAGCTGTGTGGGAGCAGGTTCAGTACTTCATGTTTGATTCCAAGAAGCACAGGGAAGCCCAGCTTCCCAAGCCCCTTGAAGTGGGTTCACCTGTACCAGTCTGAAATAAGCACAAAGTCAGATGGTTTTCAGAAGTAGGAACAAACCTTGCTTTACCTTTCACTGGACAGAACATTACTGCGCTATCCACAAACAAGATGTTTGTTCTATCACAATTTGAATTTCTGTTCACATTTCTGGTATGAGTGTTTATGCATACAGTAAGTGGGAGTGTAAAATAAAGGGGTTATTGGCTTTGCATCACAGGAATTAATGCAGGGAAAAGAGAGTTTCTGTGCACCTTGTGCCTTCCTTATGGTCCAGTAGGACAAGACCTCTTCTTGATGACAGTCCCAGGTTATCTTTACCTTTCAAGCACATTAGAGCAGTGCAAAGCCCATTAGATCATCTGGAGAAATCTCAGTTTTCAGGGAACCTGTGTTCTGACTCCTTTCTGTGGCCTGTAATCCCTAAATCAGTACAAAATTATTCACTATCTTAAAAATACCTTATAGCTGATTAGTGTTGTTTAGGCAGGTCCTAAAGCTTCCCAGAAGAAGGTGAGCTCTGGTTTATGTCCTTCCTCCACATCAGAGCAGTTCAGTCCATCAGGAGGGAGCATCACAACACAATTGGTAATAAAGGAAACACATTCACAGTTAGAATGATGGGCTGATCAGCAGCAGCCAAGTACCCCTGAAAGGAGAGAAAACCTGAGGTTTGCCTTTCAGCATCCCAGGGTGGGTAGAAAGGCAGGGGTGGTGTGCATGGGCAAAGCCCACCTGGGGAAGGTTTGCCTACCCCAAGCAGAATTATGCCCTTTTGCTCAAACTCTGCCTGTCTGTAAGACAATGTCAGTGACACTGTCTGGGATATAAGAGCTGAGCTCTGCAGTTTCCCTTATCCGGCTGGAATGTCTGCCTCACAAGTGCATCAAAAGTTTTGGCTCATGCCCATGAACCTGGTTTTGATTTTGTTTATTCAGCCAGGTAATTCCAGTGGAACAACTCAGCATTTACCACTGTATGAGATCAGCTGGATGCTTTACTGCTTCAAAATCCCTGGATTTGGCGTGTGATTTTGTCACACAGTGCCCCTGGATTCTCCTTCTACTGAATTTATTGGAAATTAGGATAGATACCATTAACCATAGAAAGGGCTTTGATCAAGATACCTCTTTTCTATCACAGGGAGTCATTCCTTAGCTTCGAGGTCTTTGACCATCCTGCTTTCTGTGACTGGGGTAATCCATCCCACTCCTTTCATTCCTTTTCAGCAAGCCTTTCCCCAGCCTCTGGACATGTGTGTTGTATTATCATGGATTATCAAATACATCTGGAGGCTGTTGATAAGTTTCTTGACTCACAGCAGCTAGACTTGGGCTTTTCTGGCTGAAACCTCCTTCTTTGTGAGCCTTTGGGCACAGGAAAACAGAGCAGAGACCTCCAGGGAGCAGTGGGGCTCTGGCAAAGGTGGGAGGTGGTGCCTAGCTTTGTACCCCCTTGCCAGTGTCCATCTCCTCTCCTCTGGCTTCAGAGGTTCAGATCTTTTAGTAACAGGACAAGCAGTAGATGAAACTTGGGGAACAGTGCCCAGTTTCTTCCCTCCGTTCTCATGTGTGATCTGCCAATGCTGTGAGCTTTAACAGTTACAGCAAACTGCAAGTCTACTAACTTGAGGTTCCCCACTGAAAAGAGCTACCTCAAATTGCTCGTATTGATGTATTTCAGAGTGAAAAGCATGAAATACATCTCTTCTCTGTTGATCAAAGTACACTTTTAAATAGTAACAGTTTTGTACTTTATGTAACAATTTCCTGCCATGGCTGCCTTTCCAGAATCTCACAGAAACGTTTCCTGCTGCTACAGTTAAGATACTGATAACTTACTGCTGTTTATTTACAAGCACAGTGTTCAGACATCCTTTTTGGTACCCTCTCTCCCCTTTTCTCTCTCTCTCTATTTTTTTTTTTAAGGGTGTTTTTTTGCCACATGCAGTCCTGTACCTATGCAGCCTTCCTGTGAACGGTGCTGCCAGCTTGGGTGGGCTATCAAGGAAACACCGAGAATTTGTCAGACTTGAAAAGACAGCCAACGGACTGAATTCTTTAGAGGCACCTCACTTTTCTTGCAGGTGGTTTTGATCAGCATAGTGGAGTATGTGCCAGGAATATTAAGGCTTCTGAGCCCCCCAGGGGACTTCAGCAGACAGGGCTCTACAGGCACGCTGCTGACTCATGGACAGAAACCCACCTCTGAGCGAATGGCAGTAGTAGGGAAAAAGTGACAAAGCCAAAATGACTCACAGGGGTGCGAAGGCTCCAGAACAGGGCTGCCCTGGCAGCCTACTGACATAGTTAACTCCAGCAGCTGCCACTACAGCCAGCAAGGAGAATGGTTGCATAACTGGTGAGAAAGCAAGTCTAGATGTAGCTGTAAAACCTGTGGCAGCCTAGTTGAAAACAAGCAGCCATTAGGGCTTGCTGTCCAGAAATTTTGTTGCAGAAAGCTGGATGGTCTGTGCTAAGTTGTCAGAATTCAAGACGCAGGGACGACTCATTGATGATCAGAAGCTGATTTATTGGACTTAACATGGCATTTATGTAAGATTTCTTCACACTACAATCATCCAATGACCTTAAACATTGCCTTATATGGTAACATACTGTTCTTGCTTAACCAATAACATCACAGTTCACCATATATGGATATCCATACCTTTTCTTTACCTGAGTTAGTCTTTATTTAACTCTGTACTTGTCATCTGTTAACATGTCCTTCTCCTTTTGTCCTGTGTGTTTTATCTTAAATCCTGTTTCCACAACCCACATCTAAACCCTTGTTTGCCTTTCCCATGATCATTCCATCACTTGCAAAATGTCTTCATTATCAACAAGATTGATCCTGCTCTCTGACTTCTTTTTCTCCCACTCCACAATAAGTCTTGAATGGATGGGTAAGAGAGTTTCATTAGGAACATGCAGTAAAATTTCCAGCTAAGAAATGCAGCTTTGGGGAAGATGCAATATTGAATGGAGAAATAATATCACAAAGATTTTTCTGCACTCTTATATTTGTGAGTGGGAGGCTATTGAGATCAACTAGAGACTTAAGAATGCAAAAACCACCTGAGAATCCAGGAAAAAATGCATGAGAAACCTGCTCAGCCCTTTCATCCTGAGGATGTGTCCTGAAAAATAGAAATCCCAGGTGCTGTGGCTTTTTGGAACCTTCAGGATCTGTTTTAAGTTACACAAAAAAAAATTTCCCAATAAAACTATTATCTGTCTGGACAGATTCATGGATTTAACTTTGAACACATGTAATATGAATTTGAAACAGTGCTGTGCAAACAGGATACTCTTTCTTTGTATAAAGCATCAGCTATTGGGTCACATCTCTTCCTTTGGAATCAGCAGCTGGAAAATATTAGATGAGTCACAAGAATCTGGGAGCTCTGAAAAGCAGCACACACCAAGTGACATAAAGGGTGAAAGCTTTAAATAAACAACTTAAAACACCAAATCAGAGCCCTCAGCAGGAGTAGAGTTAATCTACTCTGAAATGTTACAAATAGACTGGTGGGATCAAGCTAAGGCACTCCGGCAGCATCAGGAATGGCAAGATAGAAATGAATACACAAAGAG
>WBMY01000879.1:13466-35264 GCA_013397315.1 Donacobius atricapilla
CACTCAGCGTCCTTTTTTGCCTTTTTTTTTTTTTTTTTTTTTCACCAGGCAGTGCTGATTTTGCAGTTACTCTGCTTCCTGAGATAGTTTACACCAGCCTACACAGCACTTTGTGCTCTGGCCATACCCTGACAGACAGATGGTAGCTCTGGATGCACTTATAAAATAGTTCAGATGGACAAGTTAGGCCAGTAGGATTGTCCGTGTGCTAGTAGGATACCTGAAGATTCTAGGTTATGTTTACATAGCAGTTGAACTATAAATGCAAGATGTATTTTCTCCTTTTATTCTCTCTTTTTTCTTTTCTTTTTTTTTTTTTTTTCCCCTGGGGCATAAGCAGGCAGCATTTGAGTATCCAAATATGGGGCGCTTTCTGCAGGGTAATTCAAACTATGGTGTGTCTGCTCTGTTATAGCATGTTCCCCTAGTCCAGGACTAGGATACAGGCTCTAAGTGTGGTGGTTACTGTCTGAACTTTGCCAAGCATGTCTATGAGCAGAAAAAGTGTGAGAGTCTCAAGATCCTAGCTGGGATACACCTGCACTCTGCCTCTAACAGAGCTGGCCAAGAGCCTCCTGTCCTGCTATGTCTTTTTCTGTGGGGATGTCAGCCTGCCCCCTCTCCCGCAGCTCCTCACTCACAAAATTTGGTGGAAAAAACACCCCCATTAACGACCATCTCATAAAACCAGAGTTTCTTCCTGCATGTTTTCAACAGGGCATTTCACAGGTCTGTGTCTGTGAAGGAAAATAGCTGTTCCAAACTGGAATGTGACACTTTTATTTTCTCTCTGCAAACCTTGCACCTCTTGAGCTTTAGTTCAGACAGGCTCCAGAAAGGCTGAAGTTCTGAATTTCTTATTTCTCTTTAATTGCTTGGTATATTTCTCTCTATGCTTATTTCTTATTTTTTTTCCTATTTTTCCTCCTGATCTTTCTTTTCTCTCCACTAGAATGTAAGTTGCTCATGCTTTCATGGCTGCAGCAGCCAAGCCCAAAGCTCCTGCATTTCTGCCTCTTTCTTCACCAGAACTCAAAATGAACCTTAGTAAACAGGGATGTGAAGGGCCACAAAAAGGAGTCTTGTGCTTTAGCACATATATCATGGCCTCTTGGACTCAGCCTGTAGTGAGTGAGTGGGAAATGAAAGTCTTGTGTGAATAGTTCTGGAAGTGTGTGGGGCCACACTGTGTTTGCCAGGGAATTTTTTAGGAAACTACAGAAAGACAGAATTTTCTGATTCTGGACTATCTTTACTTCATTATAGGAAAGTCTGGCTTTGAGTTACAGGTGATACAAATTGTAACAGAGCCAACATAAACTGAAAAGTCTCAGATGAATGCTGATAGCCTCTCCCTTGGCCACTTCTTACATTCCTAGCCTTCCGCCTTTGAGACTTTCCCAAACAGTGAGGTATTAACACAACCTCTTTTATGACTCTGAGGTCTTGCTCTACTCCTATGAAAAGCAGCTCTTTAGCTTCATTTCAGACTAAACCAGACTGTTTGTTTCAGTCAATCCTCATGAGCCAGTCTCTGCCATCACTCACAACAGTCCTGCTGCTTTTCCCTGGGCTCTTGCCACTGTGTACCCATGTCCTCTGAGCTGGAGAGCCTAAGGAGAATGTCTTACTCCAGCTGTATCCTTGCCATTGCTGAGTGGTGCTAAACCATTACCTCACTTGCCTTGCTGGTTATACTCATGCTCTTTTTTTCCCTTACAAGAACATGATGCCAATGAGATAGATCTAGGCTCATTCCATTCTATTTAAATTTCCTTTTTCCATTTGAGCTTCCTGTGTAGAATATTGATTTTATTTTTTATCTTTTGTAACATGGTAGTACAGCTTTAAGAGTAGAAATTTAATTGGAGTCTGGCACTAAAGTACTATTGATTTAAAATTTTTCATGCTCCTTTTCCATATGTTTTATATGCTTGCAGACAGAATTTAGCTAACTTCCAATGAATAAAATTATCAATATGAATCAGACTTTTTAATACACATCCTCAGGATGATGTTGGTGGCATAAGGTATAAGGGTTAATGTTTTCTGCATTTGTAAAGTAATTAAACAGCTTTTTTTAGAATTGGAATTTAATTGATAACACATACCATTTTGTCCTACTCTTCATTTAAAATATGATGCTCAATGGTAACAACAGTTAGCTCCTAATTAATGATTTTATCAGCACAGCTTAAATGGCTCTATGAAAGTGTCCTAGGTTACAATGTANCAAGTATGCATTACTATTTCTATTTCTCAGAATTCATCTTTGGGGTTCTATTTTTTGCTTGATTTGTTGAGAGACAAATCTTGATTTGCCAGGTACTCCATTATATGTTATAAAAATGTTTGAAGTTAGAACCAGTGTTTCTTGAATTAATTTATTTGACCATAATGCTTTCAAAATACTCTTACTAGTCCATTTCACAAATTATTATTTAATGAGGTAGGTAAAAAAGTAGCTGGTCATTGTGTTCTGCAACAACTGACTGTGAGACATATACACAGTGCTTTTTTCCCCCCAGTAATTCTACTTATATAATTTTATACTTCATCTCAAAGTGAAAATACATGCATTAAATCCTAGAGGCATTTTTTTAAATGGCCATATGCTTTTTTTTTCATGCATAATAACTATAACTTTTTTTCTCTTTTTTTTTTAATCTTATGAAACTGACACTACCTAAGTGCCATAGCCACTATTGCAGACGCAGAAGTGTTTGCCATCTTTGCTTATTCTGGAAGCTTCTATTAATCACAGCATCTATTAAATAATCTTTATCTCTACTATATCCATACTATAATGAAACCAATGTATGTTCTAAAACTTAGCAATGTGTGTGTTACTTTTCTACCAATAAACATGTTTTTAAAAGAGGACTTTATCAACACTATTTTAGACCAAATTACCCACACAAGTGAAATTACCTTTTAGTTCAGTTTACTGGAGGTGGAAAATGAAACATATTGTATTTGCCGTGCACATCCCCAGAGTGTCCTCCTGGAGCTACTAAATATGGCACCAAGTGTCACATCTGACCCAGCTACTCAGCAGTGTGGGAAGCCAAATATGTGGCTGCCATTGTCCATCACGCTATCATTTCCCAGATCCAGATCTGGCATTTAGGTTAACTTGATAGCTATTGTTTAGCAATCAGCACCAGATATTCCTGAAACAAACCTCAGGAATCAGGAAAAGAACAGGTGAAAACAATCGGTAACAGGAACAGACCGTATTAAACCTGCCCCTCTTGTAATAAGGAAACAACACATCACAGCTACTCTTAGAGCTTGCATATTTATTGAACAAATCCTACTAAAATAGCTAAAATACATTGGGTACTTGCATTATTAAAGATCACATTGTTACAAAAGCCTGCATTTTCAGCTGTACACAACTGCAACTACATAAATGCCACAACTGTTGAATATTACTTCTTGCTCTATATACAGCAAAGCTAATGTATCTATTCTATTGGAAAATAAAGTGTACAGGGAAAGAGATACAGAAGGGAGGGAAAGGAAAGAAATCTAGAAGTGCAGTACATGCATAGGTATTTAACAGTCAGAAGCTAAGACAGTTCAGAACAAGGCCTGCCCTGTAAAAGGAATAGCTAAAAGACAGAATTATATAAAAAATTAAGGTGGGCTTTCAGACTGTGTCTAACACAACAACACTCCATGAGTAGATGATACTGCTTAGTTTTGTGATTTGTGTCATTTTGTATTTATAGAAGTTTGGGAGCAAGAACAAAAATGTAAAGTCCACATGTTGATAGTACAGTGGAAATGTACTCTTCCCCCTTTAGGACTTCTCTTCCCAGAAATTTGCTGTATTTTTCTTACTATATCCCCTAGTTTATGGATTTGAAGAGGACATTAAAACTTGTCCCTTCTTTAAAAAAGGCTTGTAAGAAAAAAAGACAAAAATCAAGAGATTGTGAGAAGTTGGTGGAAAATTATTGCTCATCTTTCTCCCTAAGGTGGATAGGGGTCAGAAAGGAGATTTTATGAAAATTACAGTTTTGTGATTGCTCCCAGTATAACTGCATGTTTGTGAGTGGACACTGATAGGGAATCAGTTCCTCACTTGTATACTATAAGTAGTTACTCACCTACAGCACCGAATAAGAAAGCCACACTGAAGACACAAGTAAACAAGTCAGTCCAGTCTAAAGAACAACATTCAGAAAAACAAAGTACCATCACTCTCTCAGAACATGGAAATAAAAAATAACTCCATCAGAGCTACCTTGCCAAGGAGCATATTTAAAGTCCAAAATAGCACCATTCATCAGTGTCTCAAATCCCGTGGCAGCATCACAATCACTTACCACAAGGAAACCATGAGTTTCATACTACTTCTATACATCAAAAGAGTACATGGATAAAATATAGAGATATACAGACAATCAATGAAAATAAACTACTAGGCTTGTTACATCTAAATGAAAAAAAAAAAAAGGGGGACTCTCAGCCTCTGCAAGAAGCAGTTTGGGTTGGTGGAAACGGAGAGAGTGGTTTACCAGTTGTGTGTGAGCTGTGGAGTTTGAGTAGTGAAAGACATTGCTGTGGTAGAACCAGGCCTGAGGGCCCACCTGTAATGTTTGTAAACATGGATTCACAGTGTGAAAATCTGAGAGCTTTTGTTTGAATTAGAATGTTAAAAACTAGTTTTTATGGTACATGTTTGTCCACTTTATTCTCTAAAGCAAGGCTCAGAGTCCCATAGTCTCTTCTTACACTTGATGATTTACACAGAAACGATTTCCAATATATGACACCATGACCTCATCAAACCCATACACTGTATGTAATATGAATGGAGAAATTATGTTTAAAAAGAGTAGAGGTAATTGATTTTGGTGAAATGTTGTCCATGGCCACTTGCTAGAGCCAGGCACACCCCCTCCACCTCACTTTTCTTGCGATTCACTTCCTTTGAGATGGGGAGCTTTCCCTGTGGAGAGGAAAAAGTGATATTAGCTGTGCTTCTGTTTGGTGTTTTGTTCCCTTCTCTCATCTTAATGTTTCCATAATTCCCTAGCTCTAGTTCATCTACTAAACATGACTGAAACACCTTATGCCACAGAAAATGAAGGTTTGTTTGAAAACCAGGCAGTTCTTGCGGCATCTGAGAAAAATATTTCACTTGGGCATGAATGAATGTGTCCTAGCAGCAAAAACTGTAAAAGATCCAACATAAAAGTTCATCTTATTTTTGAAAGATCATCTTAATATTAAGAGAACTTTTTTCTAGGTTAGACCTCTTATTTTTTAAAAATCTTACTGTTTAATAAACCAATATACACTGGTTAGTCACTTCCCTTTATTAATCCATCAAAAAGTGAACACTAAAAACACTGCATTGTTTTCTTGTTCTGAGTAGATAAGGAAGTGGTGTGCCTTATGAGCCAGCTGCCTCGAATGGATCTTTGTTAACTATACATATTAATTGTGCCTATTCAGCAAAGGTTTTAAACAGCATTTAAATACATGTTTCATTTTAAGCCTCAGAATGAAACCTAAACGCTAAGTATGTGCCTAAAGTACTTTGCTTATGATATGTCACTATGGGATCTGGAACAAAAATAATTTATTTAGCTAATAATATATCTTAAGGAAAAAAAGTCTGTGTTGTTTTTAAGTGGTAAGAGTTGTAAAGGTGTTGGTTTATTGCTTATATTGTTTAGGATGTGTTTTATGTCACATAAGTTCAATGCCTCTCTTTGTTTAAGAAATTAGTTATCTTCTCCAAGTTAATTTTTTTTTTTGATGTGAGGGTTGTGAATTTCTGAATTAGGAATTAAACACATGGCAGTTTCCCAATGACCAATGAAGTGCAATTTTCAGCAATTTTCCCTTTTTGGCTCTTCCAACCCAGAACTTTTACTGGGATGTTCATACTTGCTACATTTATTTCTGCTGGGAATGAAGCCATCCAATGGCTCTCCCACTGTCTTCATCACAGTGGACAGGATAAATTCTGCCTCTAGGTAGATGAACTCCCCATGGCACTCTGCACTGCACACAAGAGCAGTTTTCAGGCTGAGCAAAAAGCAAAATCCCTTCCTGGACATAGCTGGTGACTTGTTCCTTTGGGCCATCAAGAAATGGAGGAAAAGAGCAGAATTTGGTCAGTATATATGGAGAAGTGTAAGGAGCTGTAATGTATATTTGCTAGAGCCAATATGGGTATTTTGCAAGAATTTCAAAATGAGAAAATAACATTTAAATTTTAATGACTGCACAAACATGTTTCCTCACAGTACTCTAGAAAATTCCATCTTCATGATAGTATTTTTACTTATTTTTGTTTTACTAAATTTACTACTTATGTATCATTACAGGATACGAAGGGAAAACTAGAAACTAACACATGCAAACAGGCACACCACACAGACCAAAGGTCTGGGCAAATTTCCAAAAGCATTGTGTTGGGCAGTTCCTTTTCAGCTGTGAAAACAATCTCAGTCCTGAAATCTTGCCATACAATCATGAGATAAAAAGTCTCATGTGACCCTTCTAGGTCTGAAAATAAACTGTCATTAGAAGCTGAAGCCTTTTATATTTGTTGGTTGCGTGAAAATAATTTTTTTTTTAAAACATCAACACTCTTATCTCAAATAATAGTTTTTAAAAATCTGTCAATTTTACTTTATTTTTTTCAGAAGTTCAAGCTGTTTAGCATTGAGTAGACAGAAGTGCTCAGCTGGAGGACTGAAAACTTTCTGCGGTTTTTTCACCAATTTATCCTAATTAATTTTATAGTACAAATGAAAAAAAATTCTGAACACGCACAGTTTCTGTTAAAGATGTTATTCTGCTGGAAGCTGGACTATGTGCAATTAATACTGATGGGGTTTTTTGATTGACAATTGTGAAATAAAATTTGGAGCTAGTTCTAAAAACAGGCTGTTGTACCAGCATATGCCAAATATCTTCTGAAGAATTACATAAAGGCTAGGAAAAATGTATTTTAAAAGCAAGAACCCAGTAACTTTAAAGGGAAAAAGATTTATAATATGTTTTGGCTAGCTGAGAAATTGTTATTGCTTCTGAGAAACTTTTATTTTAAGTTATGTACAGCATAAACCCACAGCTATTCATAGGTCCAGTATAATGTGGCACTGTTGCTATGCTGCACATAGTGCACAACTTCATTCCTGTGCTTCAGGAGAAACTTAGTTTAATGATGAAGGACAAGTTATTAAAGCTTCTAATATAATATTTTGAATAAAAATCATCTAGTTAACACACAGCTGATTCATAAAATCAGCAAATTCATTGGATGTAAGTATGACCTTATAGAGCACATTAATCATGCTCTGGCACTGCTACCAGCTTTCTCAGCTGAACTTCTGGAATACTGTGAATGCTAAGAATGGAAGTACTGCAATATATGCTAGTTTAAAGACTGGAGGGCTGGTACATGAGGCTACAAATAGCCCACCTATGAACTTTAGAAGTTCCCTTGTAGAGGAAAAAATGTAGATAAAAATATAGTGTTATCTATATGGAACAATAGCAGAGTTTTGTTAAAAGGGAGCAGAAACCTAGCTAATTACTGAAATTTAATCATTTTCCATGTGTTCTTTACTTACCTGCTTGAGCCAGTAATTGAAAGGGATTATGAAAATAAAGCATGTACATCCTATGGTTCTGTGTAATCTGTTATCTTTCACTACTGAAATTTCATGTCTAGTTTCACATTTACTAAACCACTAATGGCAACAGAATAAATCTTATTAATGCTGTCTGATGAGCCACATCTTCTTCCTTTATGTTGTGGTACTTCTTGTCAAACTCGGATGAAAACTGCCATGATTTGTATGCTTGTTACTCAAGCCAGGTAAAGCACAAGCAATATACTTAATAAAAGATAACCCTGTTCTCCTGCTGCATTATCACTGAATTTTTCATTTGCATTGCTAGGAAAGCATTGCCAAAATTAAGCATTCAAAACTCAGATGTCAAGCTTGTAAAATCATGAGACAGCCTTAAGAAATAAGAGCTTTTGAAAATTAGTATGTTTTCCTTCTGGTGTGCAGCCAGCAAGAGTCCATGTTCTCTGCAAGCCTGAAGGCTAAAAACATAATTATAAAATGAAAACTGAGATCTTCAATTAACTGCATGGTGCAAGGAGCCAAGGCTTTAAGAAAAACAGAGTAACATGGGGCTTGTGATGAAATGATGGTTATTTTCTTGAAGCGGTTGTAAAATAAAATCCATAGAACTCAATTCAAATTTTAATTTCTTTTTTCTGAAAACTTTGATCTTAGCAAAGTATTTATTACATGAAAGAAATTACATAAATTACCAAAGAAATTCCAAATTACCTTTGGAAATCCCCCATTGCCATAGCTGGTTGGAAAGATCTTCTGGCTTACCCAGATCATTGAACCTGGCTGATAAACCTGTAGTGACATAAATATATACAAGATCTTAGTAACAAAGAGAGATTCATTAACTGCAGTGGTGTTCATGTGATGGATCATATCACTAAAACAAGTCTAATGTATAATGTTACCAGAGCTTGGCCCAGAGTGTTTAATGTTTAGTACATATTTTTGTACCCATGACAACATCTGTCCTTAGAGCGTTCCAACTATATTGTTGTATATTTATCTGCATTCAACAAGCACTTTTTAAACAAAAAGAATTAAAAGAGTATAGGATGGATTTTTTTTTTAATATGTCTAATAAATTCTTCATAGAGGATGTCTGCAGTAATGAACTTGCTGATGATATTGGGAGAAAACATGTCCATTCCCTTCTTCCAGAGGTTACTGGCAAAGGGCCGTTTAATGAAGTTCATTATCTTTGCTGATGACTGCAAGTGACAAGAGCACCACACCTTTGATATCCTTTCACAATGACTGGTGAACTAGAATGTATAACTTTGTAAGATCATTGAAACAATTATAATTCCATGTTAGCTCTCTGTATTTTCCACATTAAAGAAATTCCAACACATTATAAAACACATACAATAAAATAGCTGACGGTAGGATACAGTTAAGGTGCCGTCCTATGATGTCTACAGAAAAATTTTTCTATGTAAAATGGGTAAGATCCAAAGCTGGGCACGGACTACAGTGGAGGTTAAAGTGAATAAATACCAAGATAATGCCTCTCAATTTCAAGATGAAGATACACCTATATCTTCGTCTCAGTCTCAGAAACACTGAACTGGTCAGGTACAAGTTACATACAGTGCTGAAATTCTTAAATTTATTTTCTTGCTGAGTCTTTCTCCTGGGCTCTTGTTGTTTGGTGAATTGAACTCTTTCTGCATGATGCCGGGATGTCAAACTGCCAGTATTTTGAGCTAGCCATTATAAATTACACCATTCAGATTTGTTTGCACTTTGGGAATCAAAACTTTCGTTGTTAGTTAAGTAAGTGCTGGGCCAGTTTTACTCACCTGCTTGCTCCTGTGCATATACTGAAACATGAGAAAAGTTTTCATTTCTGTGGAGGTGCATGTTGACTATTAGGTGTCACAACTGGACTAGTTCTATCCTGGAGAAATTACTGGAAGATTATTTTAAACCTCTTCCCAATAGAAAATACTGAATTCTATAATGCAGAACACAGAGAGAAATTTAGAACACAGAGCTCAAGGCAGTGCCTGCTTTGTACATTGTCTCATGCTTTTCTGCAGTACTAACCACAGTGCTTTCTACAGATTAAAGCAACAGATTTTTTTCATATCTGAGGTCTCAGACAAGCCAGTTCAACTCTCTGGGTGTGTTTGACATAAAATAACCAACGGCTAACACAGTGCACTCTGTGAATTCAGTGAATGATCACTCTGCATATTGAAAACGGTTGCATGAAAGATACTAAGTAATCTCTGAGCTCTTCTGTTCCTATTTACAATCACTAGATACCTATTCTGCAATTATGTCTTGATTTTATTGTGTAGTCATACTTTCTGTGTGAAAACTTGTGATGGGAAATAGCAACAGGACATGCTGTTCACACTAGCAAAGTATACAAAATGTATATGGAAGGATCACATAAGCATCAGAATACAGAATTAGTCATAACCATGAATACAAACTTCTCTATTTTCCATGGAGTCTAAGATGTATTTAGGTAAGACTATAGGCCGTGTTATCCCTATTAATAACCTAATAGGAATAAAATAAGCACCTCAAGTTAGACGAAAAAGAAAGGAATACTCAAATTCAGTTCATAAAAACTTGGAGGAATTGCAGTTTGAGGGTGGATTTGGGGAGCAGGGAAGGAGGAAAAAGGTATAAATTGTAAGATGAGCTCACAACTATGCTCCAAGGCTAAAAAAAACAAACATCAAAACCTACCATCACTTGCAAAATACTCCACATAATCCACAAACTATTTTTCACAGTAATTCTGTGAGGGAAAAATAAGAAAAAGAAAAAAAAATCAATAATATCCTTTTTCCTTCTTCAAAAACAAATACTGTGGCCCATATTGGTAGATAATAATGGCATGGACCTATTTCACATGAAGTGACTGTTCTGCTATGACTGTACCAGAGTCCTGAATGGACAAAGGACTTTAGGTATCTGCCTTGGGAGCAATGCCGAAAGGCTGGAGAATCATGGCTTAGAGTCTGGCCAAGTGGAGGAATATTCTGGAACGGAACAAAAGATACTGGTGTAGAGAAGTTCACTTAAGATTTACTGTAATCTTAATTTACTTGGAGAAAAAAAAAAGGGCATAAAAACAAACCATGACGTTTTGCTGTGCTTTAAAAATGCTGAAATCACTTAGAAGTTCAAGTATACTGATACTTAGGGTATTAGAGAAACATATAGAACATTAATTCAGTT
The DNA here is from genome assembly GCA_013397315.1 of Donacobius atricapilla. NCBI lineage: Eukaryota > Metazoa > Chordata > Aves > Passeriformes > Mimidae > Donacobius > Donacobius atricapilla. Next base: position 24,296 of record WBMY01000879.1, read on the forward strand.
ACAGCAGTTCAAAATTGCTGACATAAATGTTGCAAGATGAGCTATGAGCGAGAGGAAAGCAATGCCCATTACAGAGTAGGATGTAAGGGTTACAACATTCCAGCTGTTAGCATGAAACAAACACTTCTAAATAAATGCTTCTTTCATTGATACACGCCAAATTTTCATTTCTTAGTACTTCCTGTGTGACTGTTACGCAAATGCAGGCTTGGCTTAAATAACCAAAGTATCAGGATTCAGAACAGAATTACTGGGCTTTAGGGTGGATTGAAAACTACAGTTACTGCAAGTCTGCGTAATGCTGACTCATATTAACAGCCCCAGTGTTTGATCCTCATTAGCCAGACAGTTAAGCCTGGAAGCTTCATCCATGAACTATCAGGTCTGGGAAGTGCTATCTGGGACACTGCTATGCAACAATATGCAATTCTGCCTGAATCATTGAGGCCAACTTGAAAACTGGGATTTATGGCTTCACTTGCGAGTATGCTTTCAATTTTGTAGCCTCCAGTCTCCTGAAAAGATACAAATAAAACAACTTAGTATTAAAAAAGGAGCAGAAGTGGGGGAAAAGAAGCACCCGGTCACTTCACCAGCTCTCCCAGATTCCAGAACTACTGATAGTTTTTTTCGTTGTTTCGGTTTTGTTGGGTTTTTTTTCCCCAAAACCAGGAGGATTAAAAACCAGTAGAGTCTACTTTACTCCTTTGGCCAACAGACTCAGAAACTCTTCTGCTCTTGCTCTGGTTTACCAACATTTCAAAATTCTTACTCCTGGGTTTTTTTTTCATTTTAAGCCATGCTCTCTTTAAAGAACAATGGTAGGGGAGCACAATTAAAACAGATACATAGAATAATTTTAACACAGCTGAACTAAACATACTCTATTAGTCACATCAAAATGCTAAAATCGATTTGGTACCCACTCTTCAGTCCTATTCACTAAGAGGATATTTCAAACATTCAGATAAATCCATCAAGAGGAAAAAAACCCCGGCTTGATGCCACGCTCAACTTACTAAAATGAGCATACTCCTGTCAAGCGCACCCAATGTTTTTATAGTTAAGAAACAATTGAGAAAGTCCTTGGAACATTTTTTTTCTATTTTTTTTTCCTTTTTCCTCATGTGAACCACAAGTGAATTCTTGTAATCAAGTCTAATTCAGGACTTACAGTGGTATTCAACTGCACTCTTGATTTCTTAACTAAAAGTTCATTGAAGAGCAATTGCTCCAAGGAAATCAGCAACCACCTTTTAGAGAAGCTTCAGGTAACTTCTTTGTCTTATAAACCAATTTTGAGGCAGGGGGGAATGAAACCAAAAAGGAAATGATGACAAGTACTGTAGATCCTAATTCCAAATAAAAGGTGACCATGTCCAACAATTCTGCAGTAGCCTACCTAGGAAATGGAAAAAAAACACCAAAAAACCCCCCAACCAAACAAAAAAAAACCCAAACAAGAAAAGAAAACTATTAAGAAAAAGATTTACTATATGGATTAGCAGTGTAATAGCAGACACAAATGGCCACATGCTGGGGAACATGGGAGTAGAATGATAAGAGGTGTGTGTGGAAAAGAAGGAAAGCAAGAGGCATGCTTGTTTTCTCTGCAGCACTAAAATGACATTGTGCAGCTGTAAGGACTGAGTACCCTGTATGCCTAATCCAGAACAGAGAAAGGGAGAGAGGCCACCTTCCTCCTGAGAGTGGGCTGTATAGCTAAAAAAGGAACACTGCTCCTCATTTCAGTACCCACATTTCTTTAAAATTTCTTAGCTGCCAGCTAGTTTGAGTTCTAGATGTACTTTTCACAGCACATCCTACCATGTACATCTCAATTTCCCCAAATGCCTCCCACTGCAGTAAAATATTTTCTTTCTAATAATCATCCCACAATCACAATCCAAATGCATAAACAATCTTACTGTACCCCTGTCAGACACTAAATATTTTTGTGAATGAAAACTTCACTAATTCTTTTTAAACCAAACTGGAGGGCAAGCTTTTGCTAGGATCAGAGCCTTTGCTTCAGTGCAAGGGTTTAACTAATGCTCCCATCCTCAGTAATTTATTTTAAAATGAGGAGAAGATTATGAAAGTATAAAATACAAATATCCACTGTGTTCTTAACCTGGCACACAAAGTTTAATATATACAGCAACTGTCAGCTGAACAGTGGCTGCTTTTTAAGACTTTAGTTGGGCAGCAGTATTCTATCAGTCTCAGCTTTTATTTTCCATATCTTCTGGAGAGGGCAATGACAAGGCTACATCAAGAGTTCTCATCCTGACTCCTTATTTCAATGAGTCCATGAAGTTTTGATGAGCCTTTGTTATATTTAAGAAGTTCTGCTCATGATGAATCAGTATGCTGCTATTTTGATAAGCTAACTCTGGAACAGGCTCACTGAGTAAGATTTCCCTATGGAAACAGCAGAAACCAAAACTTGCCCAAATTAAAGTGCAACTTCATTGCCTTAGCTTAATAATTAAAAAATGCTGTGAGCATGTGATTTAACAGATGTGAGAATTAACAATTTTGTGAACTTGTTTGCTTTTTTGAATCTCTGAGTCTGAGCCTCTGCTTGACGTATAGCGACAATCATCCCAAATAACCTGATTTCATGATTTCAGTATCCTGTCAGGGCAGTAATTTTCTGTCATCCCTGGTTTTCACATCAGTGCTATGAACATCAAAAAAACAGTGGGGAAAACCAATATTTTACATTTATTTCACATGGTTAGTTCCACACAATAAAGAAAGTTAGATAAATGGTTTGAGAGAACTGATGAAGAATCACATAATTATTCTGCAGCTGGGATTGCTCCATGTGGCACACCTTTTTGTGAGACTTCACCTGCCATTGCAATGATAATACTTGGCAGTATATCAGCAGAACATGGCAAGGCAGCTGTACCCCTGATTTTGCTTTTGACTTCTCTGCATCAGCATTTTTGATGTCTTTGCCTTTTCATTTGCTTTTCATTCCTCCCCATCTGATGACTCAAACTCACAACCACATAGAGATGAAAAGGCCTAAATTAGACAAACATGTTTTTCCTTGCATTTCCCTCTGCAAATTAATTTGAAAGTTTATTTATATAGGTATTTGGGGATTTTTTGCAGTCCTTTTCGTATCTCTTTTGCAATTTCTGTCAGTTTCACAGAATAGGATGTCATTTGCTCCTTCCCTACTCAGCATAAGGAAGTGACCTCGAAAATATTTTTTTTATATTTTAATGGAAAAGCTTCTCCTATAAACTCATTGTCATCTGTTGTTTCCTTTGTTGTTCCTAAAGCATCTATTCTTGAGGTTGCACTGAAACATCTGCTCCTATGCAGTTTCCTACCCTAACTTATCTGTATCAGCTTCTTCCAAGGACTCATTCCTGTCCTCATCCATATACTGGTTGCATGTTTTATATGTGTACTTACATTTAAGACTTCTGTCCAATTCTTTATCCAGTAAGAAACTCTCTACAGAAACTTTAGCTGTATTCTAACATATGTGATCAAATGAGGTTAATTATAGAAAACACTTTCTAACTTTCCCTGGGGAGGAATCCACTCCAAACCTACTGAATGTAATGCAATTTATAGGAGGAGAGACCAATTTTCACTTTCCTGCACCAGTTAGGATCAATTCTGCTTGTGTGCTACAAGTGCTGTCATGCTGCTTCATTAATACACAAAAATCATTACAAAACATTGTTAATATTTACCATGCATACAAAGAGTAAGAGAAAAATAATCAAGCAGTACATTGTGAACACTGTCATAAATGCTCCTCCAACTTCTTACTGAATTAATGAATTTTACTAAGGTGCTCATTACCAGAGTATTGCACTCCTTGAAAGAAAAAGAATACATTTATTTTAGAGAAAATAAAAAACAAATGTATATTATGTGGAAAGTTCCATCAAGCAATAAAATGGCTGCAAATTACTTTGTTCCTCCAGGATATTTCTGTGTATGTTCTCCCCAACTGCAAAACATCAAGAAATCAAAATAAGCAAATCAGCCATCCAGAAAACCAAACTCAGAACCCAGTATAACCCCACATATTTATTTTGTTGGTCTCTGTACTACAGCATTTTTTTTGTTTTACTTAACATGCAACACACAGAAGAACAACAACAACAAGGCTGAGAATTGAAATAATACTCTACTTCTCAGTTAATTACATAGGAGTTTGTAATTTGATCCTCAAGTACAATAAGGTAGAGCTTAATTAGTAACTATTTGCATCTACACCTAATGGTAACTGCAGAACAAAATGCATAAGCAAGTCTTGTTATAAACTCAGGTGGACACACAGCTTGGCAGCAAAAATTCTGGATGAAGGGATGCATAGTCATTTTTCAGTAGTTTCATATCTAACATGGACAAATTACTTGAGCTACAGAGAAGGAAGAAAAGGAGCATGGTGAGAGGCTGACCAAAAAGTCTATTTAGTCCAGTGTCCTCACTCTATCAAGTTTTGATCTTAAGGGAAAGGCCAGCAAGAACAGTGGCCAGTAAGTAAATCCTTAAAAATAGGAACAGGGTTCTGGGACTTATCTAAGGATCTGTATAAACTCATATTCTTTTGTAATGGAGATTTATCACAGGAACAGAGACAGACCAGAATAACACTTCTCCTGTGTGTCCTCTCAGACCTGGCCCTCCACTCATGGGGTACACAAAATGTATACACCAAGCAGTCTCCCCAAAAAAAGTGTTTCTTTTTAAAATTTTGCTATATGTTTACTAAATTATTGGCCTGAACGCTGTAACTTACAGAAGGCTCAAGAGACTGCTTTGGACTACAATCGTTTTTCTCCCACATACCAAAAAGATAAGCAGAAATCCAACCAGGGATTCTCTTCCCCGAGTGTAGGCAAGCTCACTGCCTCTGCCAAGTGCTTTCCTGCCAAGCCCAGCCACAAGAGCCCTTCTTTCCCCTCAGGAGGTTGCAGACCCTTGCCCAAGCAGTATTTTGCAGGGAAGTATTAAAAAATCTCTTGGAAATGGGAGAGAAAACCACATTATAGAGCCAGTCCTTACTTACCTCATTAAAAGAGATGTAATGAGGGCAGCTGATTGTTAACAAGTGCTTGAAAGCACTGTGGTACACGTTTACCCAAAGCCTCCCTATTACCAGCCTCTTCTACTAGGCAGATAGTAATGCTGGTAAGTGCTACTCCAGACATAAAAGCACAAAAATGTACCATGGCTGTTCTGCAGGCTAAAAGTAATAAAACATGTGTGGGTTCTGGGACTCATCGAAGGAGCTGTGTAAACTCATACACTTTTGTGATGGAGATTTATCATAGATACACAGTCATTTTAAAGAAGGAAGACTTGTTCCTCTCTAACTTAAACTTTCTAAATAGTTCTGTGGTGTCAATGTGTGTTTTCTAAACATCAGTGGCGGAAGAGGCCAGGGGTTCTTTCTGACAACGTATGTATTAAGCCAAGGCTTTTACCACCTCCAGTCAGGATGCACAAATTTCTTATAACATTTTCAGCTTGCTCCCACATAAGTATGCCAAGCTAATAGAGATAATCAGATTACTGTTAACAAAATTATTCCAGAGATACTTCTTCTTGCAGAATGAGAAAATCCTACTTATTCTGAGGGTGAGTTGGTTTTGCTTGTTTGTTTGCTTGCTTTAATGCAGTATTTACAGAATGAAACATCAGGAATCCTTCCACCAACATGGACACAGGGATTCATTCAGTAGTGCTACTGTGAATTTGCCAGACCAGAAGTCCAAATCTAATTGCACGTAACACTCAAACAATGATTCATACTATCCTTCTACATTAAACATTTGAAAATAATATTTTTTGCACCTTTGAAGATTGTGCTCTCAATCAATATGGTTTAATAAAGTGAATAAATATTTGAAATAAAACCAAAATACAAATAGTTAAAACTATTTTTATTAAAATATCCTGTCCCAGTCAATGATGCCAACTGAATTATGTTTGTGAAGTTGTTCTAGAACTATTAAGTGTCATCCTTTTCCCCTCTCTTCAGCATATACAAGGATCAGAATTCAGGTATGAAGCAGAATAGCAAGGTCAGGAAAAAAGTAAAAATATAGTTAGTGATGGCTTTAGATCCCAAGTCTTAAATACAATGTCATATCTGTCATGTTACTAGATGTATATCCTTAACTCTGATTTTCCAAATTTTCAGCCTTTGAGGAAAACAATAGTAGAGATTTTTCTTGGACCTAGTACTACATAAACCTCCCATTCCATGTGTCAACACAGTTCAGTTCAGACAGAGTATGCTGGGGCAGAGTAGCAAAATTTTAGCACCCAGAGCATGTTTCTGACTGAGTAGAAACATGTATATAAAAAGTTTTGTCTTTTCATGTGCATATGAACAGTACCACTGAAATATCCAGAGTATCTATAGCTTTGGGCAAAAATTACTTTTTTTTTAAACTCCACTTTTGTACTCCTAATCACATAAAGGTTTGTTTTCTGCTCAGCTAAACAGGTGGCTTGATGGAAGTATTGCAAAAACTGGTTTGTATTTCTGCTTATAAAGTTTGTAAGCTTGAAAGGCTTTCATTTTTCCAGAGTTTTCAGCAATCAAGTAGCACTGTGCAAACTATGCACAATGTACAACATGCACATTACATAAGCAGAATAAGAAAGCACAATATACACATTCAGATGGCCAAAACTATTTAGCTTTCATCCCTCACAATTACTTCTCTTGACCAAATTCTGCCCATGCTATACATGAACAGAAGAGGATCTGAGAGTCCTGCAGGTTCTGTGTGGCTCTGACTTACCATAAAGGAGACTCCAATTCCAGTTCCAGTACCAGGCTTGGTAATAATCAAGATATGAGTTTTCTCATGCCGGACCATGAGCTGCTTTTGTCCAGTGTGTTTCTAGTAATAGGCTAGACATTACTTCTCATTTCATTATCTTGCCTTTTTTCTTTTTTTCTCAGAATATATTAAAGGTTCCAAATAATGCCTGCTTCTGAAAGACCAAGTTTAAACTCCACTCTACACAAATAATCCTAAAATTATGAAGAGCTGTTCCAGCCCAGGGGCACAGAAAATTATAGAATGTGTAAAGACACCTGCTTGTAACTCCCTGGAAAAAGGTTAGTAATGGCTAAACTGGGATGAAATCTTAAATACAAAATTTTCTTCATAAATATCTTCACCTAACGTAAATGATACTATAAATTTCTCTACAATCTAGAAAAAAAAAACCCCACACAAACAAAAACCTACATTTTTTAGTGATTCTTTTCTCTTCAACCAAATGCAGGCTGTCTTTTCTTTTTCTCTGACTTACCAAAGAAGGGCTTTTCTGCTAACAGTTTTTGCCCCTAAAAGTAATCATCTCCTATTTCTCTTTTCCACCAAGTAAGACTATAAAACGCAGGGAATGTAAATGGCCAAATATGACAGATTAACCTCAGAACTGATGCAGTTCAGGCAAGGATGCACTACAGGAAGCATTCAGCCCAAATGACCCACTTCCAGAGCCTTTTTACTCTGGGATGACACAGCTGTACTGTACAATAGCTAGCCTAGAGACTCCACACCGGTAAGAAATGCTGACAAGAAAGCAATATCATTGTGGTAAGCCAGGAGCAAATTAATGGTTGGCTCTAGATTATCTTCTGTTTACTTTCAGAAAAGTAAAAATTAAATTCTTAAGGATCTATTTACTGATATACACATTTATTAGTGTTGTTAGTTTAAATTCCTTAAGCACCGGCACTGTGAGCTCCAGAACTTAAAATCCACAACAAAGAGAAAAGGAGTGCTTTGTAAGCACACCTGAGAGCTTTGGAAGCAAAAAACAGACCACTTCTCTAACTGTCTAAAATGATGGGCTGATTTCTATATTTAAAAATTAATATTTACCATAACAAAAACAAACAACATAAAACCCAACCCTTTCCTGGTTTGTGTAGGAGCCTTCTTTGAGATCACAGAAAACTGGAATTAAGACTTCCTTACTCTCACTCTTCAAACATGTTCCTTTATTTAAATGATTAGATCACATTCAATGATTGGATGGGCAGAAAAATTTTAAAACAAATCCTTTTTTAAAAATTCTTTTTCAGTTAGAAACAGTTCTAGTTCTTTTTCCCCCCTTGTTAACACTAAAATTTTAGGTTTTATTTTATGACATTCAGCACTTGCTTCAAAGGTGGTATACAGAAGTTCTAGCATTTCAAACTAAAAGACTGCTTAAGCCACCTAAGGATTTTATACATTGCACATAAATATAAAAGGCTCTTTCTTCCTTCAGGTAGACACTTCAGGAAATACACTATGTAGAAGTAAGGACAGACCTTGAAATGGCAAATGTTCTTGTGTAAGATGGCTCAAAATGTCCATGAGTTAAAATGATAAGAATAATAGGAAGTGCACTCTTCTGCTTTTCTATTTCTCTTAAAATTGAGGATATTATTATTAAACAGGTGCAAGAAAGACTGATTAATTAATCAGGTAATTCTAATTCTAAGTCCAGGAAAAGGAGAAGCAGCATTGAAAACTAATGTGTTAAATAACTCGCTTTAACTGTTTGAAATGTTTAAGAAATATTTTTTGAGAAAAGAAAATTAAGAAACTAAGAGGGTAAGACAGTGAAGTTAAACTAAGAATTTTTTCTCACTTAACAAGTTTATTCTAGTCACTTCAAATTTTACTGTAAGCCCAGCTAAATAATTAATGGACTTTCAGACTGGCAAAAGAATAAGAAGGCCATTTCCCACCATTTTTTAGGTCTAAGTCTACTGAAACACAATAGCTAACTTTTCACTGACCAGTCAGAGCAGGGTAGAGCCTTTACATATACTGTGATATTAAAAACAAAGTAAGCACCTCCATTGTCATGTATTTCAATGTGTAGAAAGTGTTGATATGAAAAGAGTATTTCCTGCAAATTAGAACGGTTAGAGAGATGCTTGCAGTTAATAGGAGAGGAAATATGCCAAAGATGAGTGTGTCCACTACTGCAAGGAAAGTGTGTCACTGGTATGAGCTGGAATGACATTCAGTGTTAGTGTGCCAGAAGTGAAAGAAAGGGGGAAAAAGGGTGGTGGTAGGAGAAGAGATTCTGCTAAGTATCACATCTTAAACAACCTTGCAAGCTGGGGTAAAACCTAATAGTACATTTTAATTTTGATCACAAAAAAGAAGTGGAACTTTTAAAAACAGCTAAATGAGGTTTGTATTTATGTTACACTGCAGAATAAACAATGGGACTAGACAGGTAGGTAACAACATTTTATTTTTTGCATTTGGATAGCTTTAAGTTGTATTTTATGTCCTGGCCCAGAGACTGGCTTTACAAAACTGTATCATTAGATATTACAAGAATCTTGCTAGATTTATAGAAGCATCTGCTGGTAGAAATCAGTGGCTATTTTATGCCTAACTAGACTTAAAATAATCTTTTGTTCCATAGATAGGCATATATTGCATATAGCAGACATAGATATACATCTAAAATGTGGGCTGATTGTCACCTTGGTGTTGGTATGAAAACAGTTGTCTTACCCAATATTCCACAGTTGTGTGAACAACATGCATTTTAACATGGTTTCTATTTGCAGTTCAAGTGAATCATTTCCCTTTTAATTCCCCACCCCCATCTATTCATTTATACACAGATGAGCAAAACACTTTGATGAAAGTAGGTTCCAGAATGGACTAAAACTCCAGAATTTGTATGTTTATTTTTGCAGATAGGAATTATATAAAACAAGGAGCCAAAAACAAAAAACAAAGCCTTTATAGCAGAGTACGTATTTGCTTATTTTAATCATTCCTTGATCATCACTCCTCCCCCATATCAAAGCAATCCCAAAAGAACCAGACATGGATAATATTAATGCAATTAACCCAATCTTCATAGGACTATGTCCCTCAGACCTCACATGGGGGAAATATTCTGTGCTAATGTACGTCCTATGCAATGCTACTTAAAGCATTGCTCAATACTAATTAACAGAGTTTTGATCATGATTTTATCATGTAGTATCCAAAATACATCACATTTTGCCAGCACATGTATTTAGATATACTTCTAAGATAGCCGCATCCTCAACTAGGAAGGCAATAGGATAAAAACTCTCTAAACAAAATCTGCCGACTCTGAGCACTTTTTCTTAAAAAATACCGTTACCTTTGTCCTGCTGATTCTCAGTCAGTCCTTCTCAGAGAATACCATATTTACATGCATATCCTTAAAATCAGGAGTTTGTCAGCAGTGGTATCTCAGAGTACAAAAAATGGGCTTTAATCAATAAAAATATAAACATAATTAGCACTGAAGGAAAGAGGTTGTTGTTCATTAAACACATTCCAAACAAGTGCCTCTAAGTTGAGTCAGGTCTGAGGCTTAAACATTTCTTCCAGAACAGATCTGTGTCACAAAGAATGGTAGTGTTTTCGGAAAGTTAACCTAACAAGAAAATTTAGTTTGCACCTGACAGACTAACATTAAATCTTTTTCGCATAGTAAGTGCAATGACCTATCTCTTCTTTTTGGGAGAAAGGTGACAGTGTTGGCATTACTGGATATTGTTTTGTCTGTATGTGTTCCTAAATGTGTTATGATGTGTAATTTTCACAATAACTTAAATATTCCTTGTTTCAATTAAATAAGCCTTACTGCACAGAGAGGGATTTCAGATTTTTATTCAAAAAATGCAAGAAAATAAAAGATCCAACATAAGGAGCTTTTCAGATTACATCAGTTACTGTATGGCAAGTCCCCATAGCCTCAAAAAGTATGTTGCATAAAGGTCCTATTTATAAATGAGTTTTGGGAAGAGGGGAATAAGGTTTGTACTGACAAAAATTATTTATACTCTGCTAAAGCAACTAATTCTTACCATTTTTAGGTTCTGTTAAGTCTTGGGATTGCAGTTTCTCTCAAGTACCACAAGGAGAACAATCTGAAAACAATTTTTAAAAAATTA
>WBMY01000879.1:36751-59031 GCA_013397315.1 Donacobius atricapilla
ATAGGCAGAGAGCAGCCATGAACTGTAATAATAACCCTGCAAAGGGCATCTGAGGAGAAAGGGAAGGAGGCGGAGGCAGCCGCCCGCCCGCCGCTTCGCCTCAGCCGTGCCTGTCTGGGAGGGGAGAAGACGGTGGGCGGGGAGGATGGAGAGCGCCGTAGCTCGGGCGGGCAGTGCGATGCCGCGGGGCCGGGGGGGCGCGCCGTGTCCGCAGGTGCGGAGGGGAGGCGCGGCCGGGCGCGGGGACAGCGCGGCATGGCGGGGCTGTCACCGAGGTGTCGCACCGGATTTGCAGCAGCGGGGTTGCGCCTTGTGCCTAGTGGTCCCCAGCGCTGTGCGCAGGGACGCGGAACAGGCGACAGGGGCGGACGAGCGGTGTGCGACAGAGAGACACAAAGAATCTGCGAAGGCTCCCGCTGTGCAGGCGCAGGGGAAAGGGTGCGGTGAAGAGACAGCAAATTAGGGGAGGGACGCAGGGGAGGTGGCTTCTACAGCGTCTCTCTCTCAAATGCTGTACAGGGATACACACTCAAAACCCCCAGAGAAACAGGTGGTAAAAAAGCAAATTCCCTGTTACCCCGCAGCGTGTGAAGGTATCTTCCTTAGAGTTAATATCCAGGGCAAGAGTGATTAAAATAATATGAAATCATTTGCGATGCAGGCTAATAGAATATTAAGCCTTCTCTATCAGGCCTAGGTTATAAGCATCTGACCTTGGTTTTCAAACTTGCTGAAATTTAACTCCCCATAAAACTGCGTTATTCTATGGTCCATATAGGATTTCCATTTGTTGAGTGCAAGCAGTTGACTAGCATGTCTTTGCACCTTCCCAAACAGCTGCATCACCTCTGGGAGTGCTTTGCAGACCTGCCAGCTTCAGGAAAATTCAGCATCTGGAAGGAAGAAATATGGAACATAAACAGCCCCTGACATTTAAAACACCTGGTAAATTGTGATAATAATTCTAAGTTTAGTTCATCAGGATCAGATAATTTGCCTCAAAAATACAGTTACTACTGCTTATATCTGTTCAGCTGCCTACCTCCTCCACGGATTTCACCCATCAGCTGTTAAGACTGAAACATATCAGAGCTTGAATGTTTAAACTTTATCTTGTTAGAGTGATTTGATTGTTTAGGGTTTTTTTTCTGAATAAGAAATATAGGTTCAGTGCAGGTAGCAGAATCTCGTGGCACATGCACAGGTATGAGCAAAGGGCTCTCTTTGGCATTGGTGCATGTTGTAACCTGTAAAATATATGTCCTATCTACTGAAATGTCAGGGATTCTCCACTTGGAGAAATTTGGCACCGTGGCATGAAGCTAGACACCAAAGATGTGACTGTGGAAGGTGGGAAGGTTGTGCCAGTGAAGCCCCAAGAGGCTGAAGTGGATAATACTGTCCTCCAATGTGGAGGAGGGGACGAACAGATTCATTTAGAGATCCTTGGCAGAAGGATCTAAGTTGCATCTTAGTTGCACTAAGTCATAGTTGCAGTTGAAGCTTTTTATTCTCAGCAGAATAAAGATAACATTCTATATTATGGCTCTCATCGCACAAAATTTATTGCAATCAATAAGCAGTGTAATACAGAATTTCTAATATAGCTTAGCTTAAAAATTTTCATCACCTAGAAATGAATCTAAATTGTAATTTCTATTCACCTGGACCCTCTGCAGATAATTTCCTGAAAAGTTGTGGAGAAGAGAGATGTAAACTCCCCACTAGAGCTGTCGTGTCTTCCTCCATTCCCTGCTACCTCCAAACCATGTATGCCTGGTTTCCAGAGTTGTGTTGTCCGCTCTCTGCAGCCCATTTGAGAACCTACTCACATCCTAAAATTTCTTCTGGTACCACCAAGAATGATTATGGATAGGTGTAAATATTCTTGTGAGCCCTTTTAGCCTTCATTTTCTTTCCAGTGACCTGGTTTTGTGGCATGGGTAAGCAACCTGCTTTGCTGTGCTGTATGTGTGTGACTGTATGTGAAAAGTTATACCTGTTTGCTGTCTGTAACAAGCTATGTTGCTGGGATCTGCTCCAAGTCTGCACTCTCTAGTTTGGCTGTACAGTTTCCTTTTTCTTAGCCAGCTTCCCTCAGCAGCTCTGATGGAAACTGGAAGCAAAGGTTTAGCTGTTAAGAGGAGTCAGAGGGCAAGAGCTTGCATGGGAGACCAGGAGGCAGTTTGGGCCCATTGTGAGGCAGGAAGGGTTTTGGCAATGCAATTACACCTCCAAATTTAGGAACACAGAAGCCTAACATGGACCACAGACAATGAGGTAGAAACCAAGAGAGGTTAAGAACCAGTTAAAGCAAGCTGCTAATATTGAACTAAAGTATTTTTTAATAAAACATTTTACTGGAATTATTGGTTAAGAAGTATTTTTTTTTTTTACATTAGGTCTTTGCCAAAGTGGCAAGAGCATTAGGATGCTGAGAAACCCAGTAGGTAAGCAGCCTGTGAGGGAAAAGTATTCCCCTTTCTAAAGTGGTCTGTTGCGATGTAGTGAAAATCTCTTTGCACCTGCAGTTCCAGCCTTCAGCCTGGCTGGGAGTCCAATACCAACATTCCAATGCTCCTTTGGTCTTTGATCACTCCTCTAAAACTTCATTATTACATATCCGCCACTCAGGTAGATTGTCCTGCTGTCCTCAGGAATATAGATTTAACCTGAAGCTTGGTTGTTACACCCTGTGATTGCCAAAACCAATCTGACTTTGTTTTGCAGTCAATTACAGATACAGAGAAAAAATTGTTCCTTTTATTATCTCTCATCTGTGACAATTCCCTTTGATTCCTTTTCTCTTTATTTCTACCTTTTTTGTGATTTATAATCCCTAAAATGGATAGAGTCCTGACCTACAAAGTATTACTGTTATTCAAATAACCTAAAATGGGCCTGCAAAGTGGACAGAGCAGAATAGGCTGCAGTTGTGTTTTGGCCTCCCTACCCCGGGATTAGGCCAGCCGGGAATAATGTGGCAAATAAAAGGATGTGTCAATTGGATTGCCCAAAACAAAAGAGCTTTAATAATGGGTAAAATAACAAAGGGATAAGCTGTGTGTTGTATAGGGTTGAATCCAAAAGGGCCCAAAAAGGGGGGAAACACAACATTATATATCAAACATTAGGGTTATAGAGTCCAATCAAAAACTGGGAATGAGAAGCATAACCTTATATATAAACTTAACCAATCATGACTGAGAACTGGAAACATAGCCTTATTTGTTAATAATAGCCTAATCTGCATAACAATTCCCATGACCCCTCTCTTCTTTGCTATAACCTGGACATAAGTTCCCTGCCTATACTCCCAGTTCAGTTGAGGCCAGGCCAATGTCCGTCCCAACTAGTTGAACTCCTGTAGGCCATTGTGGCTGAGGAAAAGGTAAAAGCAGAACAAAAATATCCTGTTATAAAGCAGCTGAGAAACTCCATGGCTTGCAGTGAATAAATCTAAAACAATCACCAGAAAATCACTCTGAAGTTGTCCTTTCCAGTTCTGACAGGAACCAGAGAAACTGTGAGCTGCAATTCCCAGTCTTATTCTCTGTCCTTCAGCCATCCAATTCCAACACTGGGCACAACACACAACACACAACACTGGCAAGACTCTGGTCTGGAAATCTATCAGACTCAAGCCAACTAGAGGTGGTTGAGAGCTGCCTTGTCCTGTGATGAATTGGTTTTGAATTTCCTGGAGCACCTCCAGGTGGTGGTTAGAAGGTGCACAAGATTCTGGGTGAAAGTGATACCTTGGCAACTGGAGCCAGGTCATGCATACGACTCATCCAAACCCAAAATTCAATTATATTTGCTTGTGGCTTTTGTGACTATGCAGTTTCCATTAATGGTATTTGCATCACTCCACTACTTTCATGGATAAGTCCTAAAAGCACCACAAAGAAACTCACCATGTGGGTGTAAAGATAGCACATATATTGACAGCTTTCCTTTATTTCAAATTCTTCAGTCACTTGTGCTATTTCTGTTCTTAAGTTCGATTCATCAGCAAATAAAATTGAGGAGGAAAGTGCATAAAAAAACTTTGAAAGATTTTAAAAACCATAATGGGGGCAATATGGATTATAAACTAGGTATGAGAAATTGTGCGTGATGTTTTTTGTGGCAACAAGGTGGAAGCTAGAGGGGAAGATTGTCCATTACCTGACATTTTAAGAAGACACAAACTGTGAGTTGTATTTTCAGCTTCATTTTCTGGGAGCTGGATTCAGTGAGTTAGTTTTTCATGCATAATCTCCAAATTTATGAGACTTTTGTTTTCATTTTTGTTATTACAAAACAAAATGAGCAATGAGTAAATAATGGAAGAAATCAAGTTTTCTGGAAAATTTCCAAATAAGATTAGCTTGTCATTAAATAAACCAAATGTTTTTTTTACTAGTGCTCCATCAGACGACAGCTTGGATAGAAGGAACACCCCATATGAACAGGTTCACATTTAACTATGTGAAGTTCTTCACACTTCCAGAATGAGTTCTTGGTTAAACCTGTTGTAGTTCCTCTGCAGTGATGACTAACACTACACTTGACAGGAAGATGTGATCTGCAATATGTAGAACACTTAAATAATATAGCAAAGGAAGGGAAATCATGGCAAGGTCTGTGCAGTCTCCTTGATTGCAGTGAAGCTACCTACATTGTATAGAGTTAAGTACCCTGCAAAGGTTAAGCTTACACAGATTAAAGTGAAATTCTATATCCACTAAAATTCAAGGGAACTTTGTTATGGACTGCAATAAAGTGAGTTTTTTCCCTTAGACCAGACAGAAAAGTATTTTAAGAGTATTATAGGAGAAAAACCAGTATTATTCAGGGTCTTTAGATGGAAAAAAATTGAGGAAATTTCTGTCCTGAGATACAGTGAAGTGAGTGGAGCTCCACAAGCAACAGTAAAGGGCTCCAAGACCTGCTGTTGAAGGGAACAAAAAGATACCAGTGTTGACTCATTATTTTTTCCGAGACAGTACTAGTGCATGATGCCCAGCTTTGCAATGGTGCACTTGGAAAACAGCAGCCACAGTACCAGTAGGTGTCTAAGAGATCATGTAAAGTCCTTCTTTGGACTTGCAAAACAAGAAGCAGAAAAGAGTGGCTATATTGTCTTGCTTGCTGGGTACTCTTACCCTGCATATGCTCTTCTTGCATCCTAATTCAATGATGGTCTGATGATCACTGGCTCTTAAAAATGCTGTCAATTTTTACTACATGGAAAAAATGCTACGTCTCATATCACCTCCCTGACAAGTCAATTGATTATTGTGGGAAATCAAGGTGCAGAAAATTCTCAAAATGCTGTGCATGTAGGTCCAGACATAGAAACGAATACAAGGTTTGACCTGAGATCTTGGAAAAGGCTTCCAGATATAGAGACCACAAGCAATAATGTGGATTTGTAGTTTAAGCAAAAACATATTAAGCTAGGTAGTGGAAAGTTTTAAAGCTTTAAAGTGTAGATACAGAAGTAATTACAGAAATAGTAAAAAGTTTTAAGGTGTGCATTATATGTGTCATTATATGATTGGTTAAGAAGGTCTGCATTGCAGCAGTATGTGTGATACAATTTAATTAGACATTGGTGTGAAAATAGGAACATTCTTTGTGGCAGTAGTTTATTGGCTAATTAATCTTTAAAAGACCTGGTAACCAGTGATCTTATGACCACTGACCACTGACTTTTACTGACTTCTGACTCGTGTGGTCAAGGTGTTCTGATCCTTCATAAGACTATGGAAGATAAGAACAATAAATCATGCTTTAAGACGTCTCTCCATGGTCCCATCTCTCTTAATAACCCAATAGATTATCTCCTAATACTTATGTTGGAGTAAAACAGAATAATGATTCTCCAGTCAGGGTTCCCATGGGTTTTACAAGAAGTTAGGGTTTCTTTTGTAGAGTCAGACTCAGAATACAGGAATGGACAATTATCTGAATTAGTGAATCATGTAAATAAACCTATAACCTGTTGGTTTGTCTAACTCAGCTTTGCAAAGCATGTGCATGCTACCTCCGGGGCACTGCTCTATTTGTTATCAGGTCCAATAATACAAATATTTGTACCAAAATAATAAGGAATGGTACCTCAAAAGACCTATCTATGGCCAGTAGATTATATTTTGAAGAAACCTTGTATATTAACCAACAATTGCATAGGTAAATGTTTAGGACTTGGCTTGACCTTGAACTTGTATTTTTCTATAAACTAAGTAAGTCCTTCAAGTTGTGCGGCCTGATTGCCAGAATATTTAAAGTACTATCGGCATGTAGGGAACAGGGAATCTCCTGAGTTCCCAGAAGATCCTAAAGGGTGGTCAGTCTCAGGAACCCCTTGCTTTGTTGTATGACATTGTCACTCTGGTGACTCAGTGTGACAGACACCATTAACTGAAGTTCACTGGAGCATAGAGCAATGCCTAATTTTCTTGTAAGGAAATTATGATAAATTACTTGAACAACAGAGAAAGATTCCGAAACTTGGGGGGAAAAGTACAGTATGGGCTAGACTCCTTGCAGACTCAGGTACTTTGGTGTAGAAGTGGGAAAACAATTCTGACTAAGAGTGACTGGGCAGTGCTAATTCTGCCAGCTGGGATAAAGAATTGGCATATGTTCCCTGGGGAGAAAGAGATGGAGAATAGATAGGGGGAAAAGTCTTAGACTTCATCAAACTTCAGAAGAAAAGATAAAACAGAAGTCATAGGGTTTGTTGTTAACTACCAACCAAAATTATACCCAAAGCAGGTAGCACGTGTCTACTTCGTTCAAACCAACATGAGACCTCTCCTAATTACACTGACAGATTTTGTGAATGTCATTCCAATTTATATATGTATGTGTGTGTGTGTGTACACATGCACACACACACACATACATATATATTCATTAATACTTGTAATGCTGCCATGCCCAGAATATTTAAGAGACATCTTAAAGGGCAACTCTTAAACGTTCACTTCTGAAGCATCATTTACTCACACTAGTGACTGCACAGATATGTTAATTGCTGTTCCAAGCAATAGTTCAAGAGATGAGCCTTTCAATTCAAGTCAATTAACTAAATATACTTAGTTTAAATTCATGAGAATTTATTTAATTAAAAATGCACACTACAGTTTTTCTACTATAGGCCATGCATTCAGTTATTCTCAGCAATTCAGTGAGAACCTGCAACATTACCTTGGTCAACACTTCATGAATTTAAGTCAAACTTAAGGTTGTCTATAAAGCAGAGTTAAATTAAGTTATTATTTATTAGCAAAATAAAGTTAAATTTAATTTGTCTGGGATGCAAGACCAGAGGATCAATTGTTGCTAGTTCACCAATTCTGGAAAAGCAGGAGTAGAAGATAGCAGTTTGATTTAAATCAATTCTGTCAGCTTATTTTCAAATGTCTGGATTTCGATGATTTTTTTTTCACCACAATGTAAGCAAATAAATTCAATCAAGGAAAATTCATTCTAGATTGAGTACAAAGCCACTAGGGTTGACACTGCCAATGGTGCTGAAAGTGTTGATGATGTGGGCACACTATATTATGACAACTGTGATTGTATTAGAAAACAAATATCTCTTATAATTTCTGCATCCAGACCTGGACCCAGCAGGGTTCTGGAAAGTAATCATAAAAGGGACAGAGTTGGGGTCAGACAGGAAGATAAATATTTGTGTTCGGGGGACATATAAAGGGGGAAAGACTCAGTTAACATACCCAACTGTATCTAGGGAAAAAGTTAAATTGCCACAGCCTCGGGACCCGTTAATCCTGTATAATAGGCTATAGCATTTCCTTTATAGTGTTTCAGGACATGTACCAAGAAAATGTGAAGTGTGGAAGTGATGGGTTTGGACTTAATTGCAATTTTTTGGCTAGCTTCATAGGCTTAAAACCAAAAAAAACCCCAAAACTTTCCCTTTAACCAAAATGACTTATAAATTCCTCACTTTTGAAGGACATGGTCAGAATCTTCTTGACTCAAAATTTTCCTTTTTTCAGTCTTTTTCAAAGCATTGCACTATGATGTCTCTCACAAATTGTATCATCATTCACCCATTCTGCCTGCAGAGTATATCTGAAAAAAGGTTATGACTCTGTTCACCAACAACCCATCGCCCATTCATTTGGAAGAGACTAAGCTTCAACCCATTATCCTTCATCCAATAGCTCTCTCTTTTTCCTGGTATTTCTCATAACAGTGGCCAAAGAACAGGCAGTAGAAGATTTAAGTTGGAAGACAAAGTTAAAAGATTCCTTTTAAATTGCTGAACAGAGCTTCTTTTTTATAGATGCGTGTATGTGTCTGTGTGTCCATGTGTCTGTATCTGTGTGTGTGTTCACAGAACACTCTGTATTTTACCACTTTGCTGAAGCCTGGGATTCAGCAATTCCAGCATGTCATAAAAAAGAAATTGTGCATTTAAAAAAATATAATAAATTAAAAGGAGTTTCAAATTACAGACTCCTTCCTAGATTTAGCAGATTAGTTCAGTTATGCTGTACTTTACAGTGATAAACAAAAATCCAGTTCTTGCCTGGAGAGGTAGTTACCCCACCTGGTACCTGCCAGATATTCCATGTTAAATGTCGGACATGGTTTTGTTGCATGGGCAATGTCATCCCAACCTAGTTTGAGTTCAATGGAGTTTTTTTCTGGGACCAAAAGGCCACAATCAGTCTTTTGTTCTTGGGTTATAATGCAGCCATAAAAATACCGTGTCCTCTTCCTTCAATCTACTGCCTTGTTTTTAATGACACTTTTTTTTTTTCCTTTTCCTTTTCATTTTCTTTTTTTTTTTTTTTTTTAATGCAGGGAAATTGTGGTTAGTTATTCTTAAAACTAGAACTTCCCCCTCTTGAACAGCTGCAACTGAAGTGTTCAAACCATGTGCAGAAGGAGGACTGGGCAGTTGCGTGTTACAATCCAGAGTGTACTCACCTCTGCAGATAGCACTGGTTGCTTGCTGTTAGGAAGTTAGTAATGCATTTTAAGTAGATTTTAGTGGAAGCTTTCTTGGTTTGTATCTGCCACTATTAAAAAAGAGCTTTGTTCATGATTATTCTCTTAGTGTTGTCTTTTTAACAAGTGTGCTTTACCATTTTGTAGCGCTGTTCTAGAAGCAAATCTAGAGCTCTGATGAGTGCTCACAGTATATTGACTACCATAAAAAACTTACACAGCTGAGGGGAAATTCCACCTTACAAAAACCCCAAAATACCTTTCTAAGAAAGTTGGGGGCAGAAATACAAAGGTACAGACTCAGAACTGTGGAATAATATTTGACAAGCAGTAGGAAAAATTCAAGTTAAATGATCTATGTTAACAATGTTAAATTTCCTCCTTTGGCCCCACTCAATCATTCATATGAAGCATGTCCGACTAATGTTCTGTCCTTGTGAAAACTCTATGATCACATTACAGATCACATTCAGATGCAAACATCATTTGCAGAAATATGTACTCGGAGAACTCTCTTCAGCAGCAATAGTGAAGCGTTCCAAAATTTTAAAGTTATTCTGAGTGATATTTTTATGAACAACTAATATGAAACAGATATGAAAACGAAACCCTTTAAAATAATAAAAAAAAAGACTTAAAAATGTTCTACTGTCTCCAAATGAAAAACATTTCCCTTCAAACTACTAGATCTCAAAAATATTTTCAAATTTATTTCCAACCTTTCTTGGGGAAATGCATCTTGGGTCAGAGACTGTACATGAGAATCAAGAACAAGGATAGTGTAGCCAACGTCAGGCTTGTCATGAAAAATAATTACTAATCTCAAAGATGTTGACTGCAGAATTTTCAGTGCAGCTGTGGACTCCATGAAGCTTTGCTTTCCTTCTGGTTTTGTAAATGCCTGGCTTTAATCATAATTGATATTTTAAAAGCAAAGGCAGAACCATAGAGATGTAAGCTGGCAGTTAAGAATGGAAGTTCTTTGTTGAGGATTATCCTGGGTTGTCTAAAGGCTCTTTTTTGATTCCTATGCTGCCACTGAAGTACAGAGGCAGCACACAGGGACCTGGAGCAGCAGAGGGCTGCCAGAGGCAATGAGCATGGCTGTCACCAGCCTCTCCTTGAAGAATTGTGCAGAGCAGGACAAGCTCCTCAGCTAAGAGGGTTTGCATGGCCAGGTTTTGGAAGTGGGGGTGCTACAGAGGTGTCTTTTGTGAGAAGATGCTGGAAGCTTCCTCCATGTCTGGCAGAGCCAGTGCCAGCTGGCTCCATGATGGATCTGTTGCTGTTTAAGGCTGAACCCATCAGCAGTGCTGGTTATACTTCTGTGATAACATATTAAAGAACAAGAAAAATAAAAATTATTGTGTAGATGTAATTGCAGCCAGAGAAGAGAGGGGTGACAGTGTGTGAGAGGAACTGCTCTGCAGACACCCAGGGCAGTGGGGTAGGAGGGGCAGGGCCAAGATTCCCCACACCCCATTGTGAAGGCTGTGGTGAAGCCCCTGTGCTTCTGCAGCCCCTGGAGGACCCCAGGCCAGAGCAGGGGGATGCCTGAGAGAGGGGTGTCAACCGGTGGGAAAACTGTGGCAGGGCAGGCCCCTGGAGGGGAGCTGCAGACCCATGGAGGGAGGATTCCATGCTGGTCAGGCTTTCCTGTAGGACTTGTGACCCCATGAGGGACCTCATTTGGAGCAGGCTGTGCCTGAAGGACAGTGCCTTATGGAAGGGTGACCCACGTTGCAGAGAACTGTTGCCTGTGGGATGGGCACCTGTTGCAGAAGTTCATGTAGAACTGTTTCTTGTAGAAGGGACCTCAGTTTGGCATCTCACCAATATATATAAACACCTGCAAAGAGGGTTCAAGGACAGAGCAAGGATCTTTCCAGTGGCACCCAGTGACAGGACCATAGAAGATGGCCACAGACATAAACACAGGAGGTTGCTCCAGAGCAATTCAGTACAGATGGAAAAGAGCGTACACATGTCCTATTTCTTGGCCTAGAAGAAATTAGCTGCTCATCTGCATTTGGTCATGCTCTATCTAAGGCCAAAAAAGACATTTTTTAAATGAAATTCTTTGCCTCTGGGGGGGGTGGGGCGTGGGGGAAAGGACATTTGAAGGGCAAGAAAGTTAAAGAGAGAAGGAAAGAAAAAAATCAACCAAGCAGCAAAATGCAATATTTCTTTATAGGTTATGGAGGTCTTCAATAGGTTACTCTTCTTAAATCTATCCAGACTATGATCTGACACAAGGTTAACCACTGTTTATGAAAGACTTGGTTGATCAGCTTAGTTCATAATTGATATTATTTTACCCAGTGCTTGCACTCAGAGATAACTGGCATTCTAATTTCCTGATGCAGTGACAAGGTGGTGGACTAAAAATCACTGCAGATAAATTGAGAAAGTCACTTCAGGTCAGTGCTGTGATATTGTCAGCTGTTTGGAGAGACATGTAACCCTGTGCTTTTTGGTTTTGCATTATCTTTCAATATGTATCCTGACTGTCTTGTTATCCTTTTCTGTTACTCCACTATATATCATTAAATATTGTATTATCACAATAAAGGAATTGGTTTCAAACTTCAAATTAAACAGAGAATACACACTGTTGTATGTTTTCTTTTCACTTTGTGGCTGGTATTTGTTTTTAAATAAATGCTTTTCATAGCTGTTCAGATTCTGCCGTTTGATCCTGTAGTAAAGTCATAACTCTGAATTTACATATGATGGTCTGTTGCCCTCTAAATTGCTAATGGTGAAGTTCAGAATTTGTACTCCCACACAACAGCAATTTAAAGATACGTTGTATAAATTAGAATCTCTTTTTGTGTGTTTAAGATGGTTTAACCATGTTAAACATCTTCAGGATGACCAAGAGAAATAGCATGTTAAATCACAGATTTAACGCTAAAATGTCAAATCTATTGCAATATAAAAATTATGATTTATTTAGTTTAGATCCCAAGTTAAAAGTGAGTTGCAATCTGTGTATTTTCTAAGTTTATCTTGAAAACAGTAACGGTATAGTTACATTTTTATGAGAGACAAGTTCTTTTTAGGATTGTTCAGAAGTTCTGGGTAAGCTTTTTAAAAGTTGCAAAATTATATTTAAAAACACCAATTAAAGAAACAAACCCCCAAATCTCGATTTTTATTTGCAATATTGCACAGCTGAAAAAAACCCAAAACAGTAAAGAATATCTTAATACTTTTATTTTTAAACAATTCAACTGTACTCAGCTTTTCCATCTGATTTTTCTCCTTACAGGTTGTAACCATATAAGATAACACATATTTTTATGAAAACACATCAAAGCTCATTCTGACTAAGTACAGACTGGTTTATCACAGATGCATCCCTCACATTCCTCATTTAATCTGGATTTAAATATATGGCTGTGAGAAAAGCACTGGGTGGTTTGACCTACATTACTCTTCATTATAGTGACACCCAAGATGCAGCATGATTCAGCATCAGCTGCCTTGAAAGATGGGGATTTTAATGCAGTTTTGGCAAAAAGGCCTCTAGCAAAAAACTCGAGGTGTCTGCACCTCCAGCTGCCTGAAAATGACAGGTGCTCAGCAGCAAATTCACAGTTTCACACATTTGCTTAGTTCAAATTCACACTGCATACAGTGGAAGTCCTGCAACCACAAAGGTGTGGTGATATCTCTGTGCCCAGCTAATGAATGGCTCATTATGCTTATCTTCGAATAGTTTGAAGGATTTTACTGGAAGAGTAACTATACCTTAAATTTGAAGGTAATCATAGTGGCTTTCAGTACTTCACAGTATTTGTGAGCCAAGTGGCTGCTTTATCCATAAATGATCACCTTGGGGCACTTCTGCAGCTCTGGCTCATTAAGCTCCAATCTGTTTTGCTGTTTATTTGGTTTTAAAAGGACCTGAAGGCTTCAGACAGTGTTTACCAAAGCAGTTAACCTCTTGTCTGGAATGAACTTGTGGCTTTCTCCACTTCTTAGATTTGGTGGTCTGTATTTCCACCTCCAAGTTGTTATTCACAATTTTAAGTTTCAACAAAGTGTGACTTTCTGCGAGTTTTGATTTCTTCAGAAATTTTCCCTTGCTTCCATATTTCTTGCCCATAGAATTATGACTAAGGTGTGCTTGCACTCACAATGACATTGTGTGTGTGTTCATGACAGATTGGTCATGCTCTGCAAACTGTTTTACTACATAGCTGGATGGAACCCTCATAACATGTCCGTCAGGGCATGGTGTGAGGCACCTCTAGTTAAATACTTATCTCGCCAGCCTGACAGGGCATGGGGATATGTTTGCTGGTAGTAGATGACTCCCTTGTATCTATGAAATTGTAGTAACCTCTTTCACTATTTTTGTATCTGATCACATAAGTGCAAAATAATTCAGGCTGGAAAGGATGTCAGGAGATCTCTATTCCATCCTTCTTGGCTTTTTCCATTTAGGGCTTGAAATTCTGCAAGGGCATACACTACCTAGCCTTTGCATAAGCTCTTCCACTGGTTGACTGCCCTCATAGGGAAACTTCTTTCTTTTATCAGATCTGAACCACACATTTCCACTCATGTCCATTGTCTTTGGTCTTCTTCCCATGGACCACTAAGTGTATGGGAACATTTATCTGACTGTTTACTTAGCTCTAAGACATCATTATACGTTTTACAATGAGCAAAGGAAACCAGCAGTGTCAGAATCATAATTCCAATGTGGCGCCAGCAGAAGTACTCACACTTCTATCAACTGAAAAATGAAAAAATATTTTGTCAAGCAAGATTACAACATGTCATAAACTTTATCACTTTGTTAATTTTAACTTGTTATCAGAGAGCTATTTGATTTATAGGCATTTTTAGCCAATTTGAGGGCTTTCAGTTATTTGTGTTGTTCTAGGACTGTGGAGTTGAACAACAAAACCTTCACACTGCAGAAGAGTCAGCCTCTGGTTTTAATATCAGAAGTGAGAACTGATTTTTCTGGATCTTGTCTAGATTAAATATGAAAATTCAAATTGTGCTAAATAACAACAGATAGCTTTGGTCATATCTAAAATGGAGGAATAGAAAGATGATTTTCGGAGTTGTTTGTACAGACTGAATAAGTTTTTGGAAAAGCTCAGTGTTGTTACTCAAGAGAGTAAGTAGCTACAAGTGGGACATATATTATGACATTACCTACCTGGACTCTTACAGTTCAATAGACACACAAACAATAAATTATTTAGATACTGCTGACAAAAAAAAAATGCCCTTAACTTGCTACTTTGTCTAACCATGCTGCAAGTGTGTCTGAGCAGGACAGCTGAGCCTCGATTCTTTTTTCATAGCCAGTTTTGAGATGTGGGCCAAAGCAGCAAGCCTTAACCAGGTCATTTCCTTGGTAAGGAGCCCAGGAAAACACACCTCACCAGCAGTGCTGTGGCAACAGATGGGCTTCACACATTCAGCTGTCCTGTTGCAAAAGTTCTTTCAGGGATACAGGTTGTACTCCTTAGGAACAGATTCAGGGTATGCTGTCCAAAATGTTGTCTGTACTAACATCAGGTACCCTACTTTCTACACAGCTTACTCTACCTACAGGCCACCTGATGGATGGAAAAAGTAACCTCTAATTGAATCAGAGAATCATGCAATTATTAAGGTTGGAAAAGCTCTCTAAGATCATCAAGTCAAATCATTAATTTATTATGCTATTCACCCCAGTCAGCAACCAAACATTAATGAAACTAGATTTGTGGCTGGGAAAATAGTGGGGTTATATCCATTTGTACTTATGAGCATCTTCACTATTTTTGCTAATTTTATATTTAAAATCTATCTATAAAATATTTTTCAAAAACATTATGAATGGTCTAGCCCAGTCTATTTGTCAGTCTGTTCCATAGAATTTTCAGATGATTTATAACCCCTGTGATTCCTCTTTTGAAGTGAGCCTTCTAGAAATTGTCATCTTATTAACCTCCTTTTGAAGTAAACAAGCAGCATTGCAGTGAAGCATACACCTCTGCAAGAAAAGTTTAACACATCTGGGCTTCTGTGTGTATTTTTTGCTCACAGAAATATTTGAGCCCACATCTGTGTATCTTTGAAATGGAGAAAAGTGATATTCTATGAATGAAAAGTTTGGGACTGAGAATAAATGTGGTAATTTAATATTTGTTTCAACTTGTTCTATTAGGAAAATATTTTCTCCACCTCTTAACAGCTCACAAGCTTGTGTACATCAACACATATATTAAAACATACAGCTTAGCTGTATCTAATAGTTTAATATAGAAATTGTGCAAAAGGGTTAAGAGGAATAATAATAATAATAATAACTCATAATCATGCCATAATACTATCTGAAATGCCACTTCCTTACTTTATTCCCTCCAAGCACAATTCTGTTGCAATACTTTTCAATTAAACATATTTTGGGAATGTTAGAAGAAAATTAAACCATTTTTTATAGGAAACATGCCATGTGAGCACTGTTCTTGGCTGCCTCTACAACCAAAAAGGATTTATAATGGGCCCCATGCCACCAAGCATGGAGCAGGAGGCAGTGTGAGCCATGGAGGGGCTGCAGCAGGGCTATGTCACATGCACCGCTGTGGCAGGGGCAGCTGGGGAGTAGGAGCTGTCATGATGTGCTGCTGCTTTAAGGACACTTCCTCTTAGCATCCCTCAAATGGAAAACTGCAAAAGATGTTTGGAAGGAAATCTATGGCATTCATGGAACTGTGGTGGGGTAACTCAGGTGACCAGAGTGCTTCAGTGTCTGGCTGCAAACCTTTCAAAGGGAACAGGAAAGGAAGAAAGGCAGTGAGGAAGCCATCTGTGTGAGGGAGTGTATTTACTGCCTAGAGTTTTATGATGGTAACAATTAAGGTTGAATTCTTATGGGTAAGAATTAGGGAAAAGGCCAACAAGGCAGATATCCCAGGAGTCTGTTACAGATGACCCAACCAGGATGCAGAGGCAGATGAAATACTCCAAAATCAGCTGAACAGAACATGTAGGTGCTGGCCCTTGTTGTCTTGGGAAAAAAGAGAGTCCCCATAATCCAGGAGGAAACAGTCAGTGACCTGCTGTACCACTTCAACATGCCCAGTGGTACTGAGGGAACTAGTGGGAGTGCCTCTGAGCCACTTTCCATTATTCTCCAGCCGTCCTGGCTAACCAGGGAGATCCCAGGAGACTGGAAGTGAGCACTATCCCTGTGTTCAAGAACACATCTGGATATGATAATTAGAGATATGGTTTAACAGTGGACTTGGAGTGCTGGATAAATGGTTGGATCTGGTGATCTTCAGGGTCTTTTCCAACCTTAGTCCCAAAATCACAGAACCATTAAAGTTGGAAAAGACCTCCAAGATCATCATGTCCAACCTTTGACCTAATACTACCATGCCCAGTAAATGAAGTGAGATGTGGTTTTGATTTTGTATTATGCAATACAGTGAAAAAGAGAAAGTTTTTTCTTTTGAATCTTTGTA
The DNA here is from genome assembly GCA_013397315.1 of Donacobius atricapilla. Taxonomy (NCBI): domain Eukaryota; kingdom Metazoa; phylum Chordata; class Aves; order Passeriformes; family Mimidae; genus Donacobius; species Donacobius atricapilla. Next base: position 53,221 of record WBMY01000879.1, read on the forward strand.
GCAGTGAGAAAAATCTCACGGCTTCTCCTTGAGTCTGCCTCAGCAATTCCCTTGAAATGCTGCTTCAGTGAGAAATGTTGCAAAAACTAGAATTTTCTGGGCCCCTTTAACACTAGAAAACTTCTACCTGTTAAGCTAAACTTCAACATGAACTTCAAATGTTAAAGCACTGTAAGATATAAAGTTATGCTTTATACCAACAAAAATTGAAATACTGCAAATATTGAGTGGCCTTTGTTGCATTCAGGAGCAGTTTTGAGGCTATTTCAAAACTCAGTTTTTCCCCTTCATAATTAATAGAAGAGTCTAGTCCTGAATCAGCACATCACTTCCTATTTATTACATTTTGCTAATAGTTGTCACAGAGTTGTTTTCCCATGCTGCAATTTCACTCTGAGTTGCCACTATATTGTGAAGAAGGTATGAATCTCCTGCCACTTCATTTTCAGCTACAAAATAGTATTTGTTCATCTCTATGGCAACGGCTGCCCCAGCCCAGCATAATAGGGTGCTTGTCTAGACAGCATTAAACACATCTGTGCTTATGTGTGTCTGATTTTAGCAGTCAGGTGTGCAGAAGGTGGGGTGAAAAGAAGAGAGGCAAGAGAAAAGAAGTAAAAGAGTAAAAGCACCTCAGAACTCACCACACTTAACATGAGAATTCTTAGTTCTGGACACCTTTCCTGGGACGTGGTGTTAAAATGTGTTCTTCTCTCAGGGCACACACATTTGTAGATGTGCATGAAAGAACTTCAAACCGATTTTTGCTTGAACTGAGTCAGAGGCCAGCACCAACTGCGGTTTACTCCAGAGCAGAGGTGACACAGTACATCACACACACACAAACACACACTCACACTTTGATCAGAAGGCATGAACTAAAACTCTATTTGAAAGTCTGACTCCACATATCATATCTACAAAAAGCTAGGGATTGTGGGAGAAGGTTGACACCTCTCCCCATCCCGTTGGTCAAGACAACTGACCATCAGCTGTCCATATCTCTAATACAAAGAATGTAAACTATCTTGAAACTATACCATAACATTGACTGTGTTTACAGACCAGAGCATGAGAAAGAATCCAAAACATGAAACTGTGAAACAGAAGAGAAGGCTGAAAAAATCAGGGCGACACAGAGGCATTTCTCAGGGGCAGAAAGCAGTTTCATAGTTCCTATGGAAAAGAGTGATGTGTCTGAGACTGATCCAGGTCAGCAATTCTTAGCAAGGACCTGAGGAAAGCCTTAGTTGTTATTCAGAGCTGCTGGTTGGATTCTGTGGGAAACAGAATAAAGCACCCAGCACTGCCCACCTCCCTGTCATGGGATGCTCCTTGGAAAGGGAGAGTTACCACAGGGACAGTAGAGCAACTAAGCCTGTGTAGACCAAGAGAGCCACAAGACTTCATTCATGTAATGAAAGGAATGCATATTTTCACCATTTTTCAGTCACACAGAAAATCCATATTTCATGGATTGAGCATCTAGGCAGGGATTCTTCCCCCTTTCCTGTGCATGATACAAGCAGATACTCCCTAAGCCACTTCAAATTAACATTTAGAAGTTCTTCTGGAAGACAGTCACCAACCTTCCAGCTGGCACTAAGTGACAAAGAAATACAGAGATGTTCAGAATCAATTCAAGGACATGGTCTGATGGCAAGCAGGCTCCTAGCAGGTGTTGGGAAAAGCCAGAGCTTAATTTTACAGCTATTTGTGGTAGAGACACCCTACTTCTGTGTTGTGGGGCTGATTTGTTGCCAGAACTGCTCAGGAAGAGAGTGTCTTTCACTGAAGAGAAACAGCTAAGATTGTTGGTAGAGAGACGTATTCAGCATATTCTCAGTGCCACCTTATCTAGAAAAGAGAGTTAATCAATGAGAAAATATTGTCCCTGTGGAAACACTGCAGGTAGCTCCCACTGCTAAGTCTATATTTTGTCTGTACAGGACAAGGTGTTGCAGTTTGCACTTTCTGAAATACATCGAATAAGTTGAGATCAGACTGAAAGGGATAGTTTTTAACAAAAACAGTATTAGGTGATCATATGTCCACTGCTCATTTTACAGCCATCCGAAACTCATACTCACAGATTATATGGTGTTCATATATTCATACTGCCTCCCAGTATCTCACCCCGACATCAGCAGAGTTACATTATACCCTTCCATGTTCTTGGTTCAGCATGATTCAAGTTGGAGCATAAGGTCATTCCTACAAGGGATATTCTTGTAGGATGTTCATTCATCCCATTAATATGAGGAAATTGTAAGCAAAACACATTGTATTATAGAGCTGATAAGTATCACTACAGTCTCAACTGTAGTCTGGCAAACAATGTCCCAGTTTTCAAGAAGGACAAGAAAGAGGACATTGGAAAATACAGGCCTGTCAGTCTCACTTCAATGCCTTGCAAAATTACAGAGAATATTATTTGGGGAGGTATTAAAAAAACACCTGAAGGACAACGCAGTCACTGGTCACAGCCAGAACTGCTTCATGACAGGAAAGTCCTGCTTATCTAACCTTATTTCTTTTCATAATAAGGTAACACACCCAGCTGATCAAGAGAAGACAGTTGATGACATCTTTCTGGATAGAGCTTTTGACCCCATCTCAAAGGATCCTTCTGGACAAAATGTCCAGCACACAGCTGAATATTTACTTTATATCAGCTTTTTCTCCTCCGAAGATCCCCATCATTTAATGCCCCATCAGGACCATTCCAGACTAGGTGTCAGTGAGGGTTGGACTTTGGCCATCTGTTTATGGTACTATACTAATTGTAATTGTTTGGTCTTAGGAACATCTCTTATATACTTACTGCTCTTTCAAAGTCTTAAAAGTGTCCACATGATATAATTCACTCTTATGCAGCCAAATTAATTACTTGTAGCTGTTTGAAAATGCTTGAATTGTCCAAAACCCAGTGTTATTTGGGTTAGCAATGAAGCCTAAGACAAGCTTAGTGACAGCAGTAGCCTATATGAGGGTACTGTTGCTAGCCTCCTGCTTAAAATCCTTGAGTTTCCTTTGTTTAAATGCTCTTGGGAGAGCAAAATATCTTCCTGAGACATCAAGTGCCTAAGCTGGTGCATCACTTTTAAGAGCTTAGTATTTTCTATCACGAGGCCAGACTGCTGATGAATCCCAATAACTGATATAATGTAGAAGAGATTGTATATAAGTGAGGATTTTATCTCAGTGTTAGTATTGCCCCTAGGAAAAGTACTATCTGTGTTCAATAAAGAATGAAACTCACTGCTTGAATATGATTTTTGTGTTTAATGGTTAGCATCAGTTCTGTTTCTGAGCCAAACAACTATTCATGATGCTCTTTAGCAAAAAGTGCAGATGAAGAGGCACAATTCAAATACCAGAAGAATGACATCTATTTTACAGAGAGATCCAGAAAGTTTATTGGTTTTCTAAACAGAAATAATGCCCAGATGTCCACAGTCTACTGTCAGCTACTTGTCTCATCAGGCTGCCAGACATGCAGGAGAGCTGCACATGGTTGATGCTGCCTGTGCTCTTATCCTGAAGTCACTGGACCTGCTGGATCCAAACTGAATTGAAGCATTTGCTTCAGAATATTAGGACCACATAATTCTCAACTGAAGTGTAAAGGAGTCCTAGAGACTATTTGTGTTTAACATCAGTTAGTATATATATTTTTGTTTCATATGACATGAAATATGAATTGTAATAACTGCTGTTGTCCATGAGTAATAACAGCCACCACTATTATACATTTGATTACACAGCAACGTTGCAGCAATTGCAATCACTGCACTCTTTAATGAGGACATTTGTTGAAAAGATGCAAAAATACAAATAGTTTGCATATTTTAAAAGGAAACACAAGATCTTATTAAAATTTTCTTATTATAAATCAGGGAAATCAAACACATTGCAGACGTCTACAGCAATGCAGAAAATTTTTATTTTTCTTCAATTCCCTGTCATAATTCCCAAAAAAGTCAATATTCTTAAAGCTCTACAAATTTTTTTAAAAACCCACCTTCATTCCAAAAATGAACAACAACTCTGCTTTAGCACTTCTTTTTATAAAAAGGTGATAACTTCTACTTCTGCAGAATCATTTTTGTTTCATGTTCTTTGCCTTAGTGGACAAAGTTTTGTAATATTTGCAAAGAATTTTCAAGATAGCATCCTGTTTGGCTGTGCAGCTTTTCTGGCATGCTGGTGTACATTTGCTGTTACTATTATTCTTGATGCACTTACTGCTGCTTTCACCTTGCCAGACCCTATCTGGAAAGAACCACTAGAACAGCTGCTAGGCTGAGTGATTTCATGGAAGGAAGAAAGCAGTGTTGCATGCCTTGGAAATTTCTCTGGTGTACAGTTTTATCAAGTAAATATTTATCAAGTTGTCTTGATAAAAGTTACCGGTGCTTTTTTATTAGCATACTAGGAGTTTAATTCAGTGGGACAAGGATTTGGCCCACCTGTACGTTTTCACTGACAATCCTGAGCATAAAGACGAAGTATTTAAAGTAATTTTTGGAGACTGATTTCTTACTTTAGTCAACTATTTACAGTTTCTCATCTATGCCTCTGTTGTGCTAAGCTTGTTAGCTTAGGAATTCTCAGCTGTAAATTCACTTGTGAAAACTGTAAAAACACAACATGTCCTACTTTTGCCAGCTGAAGTAGCACAACTGTGCTTGATATGGATGCCACTATGGATTGTAACTAACAAGTAATAGAAATACTATCTGTTTCTGCCCTAAGGTGGAGACCTGCAAAACTTCCACAGAGCAAGTCTTGAGGTCAGATTCTGGTTCCAGATACAGCTTGACAAATCCTGGGAGGGGAAGTGCTATGAAAGTGCAGTTAAAAGCAGAAAGTGGCTTTGTTCAGTATTTAGCTGCAGCGGACCTTTTAGCATGTTTGGATTTTTATGGTAAACTTTATCTTTCACATATGAACACAGCAGTTGTTCTTGCCTGTAACTAGTATGAGGGCTGCCACTTTTAGATCAAAACCATCACCCCTTGTCCTACCCCTAGAGATCCTGGTAAAATATTTTTCTGTCTTTCTTATATGCCGCTCAATGTTTCCAAAGGGCACATTAGTGTCTTTCCAGAGCGTTCCCTTCTCCAGACTGAACCTACTGATGATCTTTGTGTCCCTTCTCTGGAGCTGCTCAAACAGGTCCATGTCTTCCTTATACCAGGAACTGCAGAGCTGGATGCAGAGGAGAGATATGTAACTCAGAGAAGGGCTGTTCTGTAGGACACCCTCAGTACCCTGCACCCCTGTAATGGGTTAAAGTTCGTAACCGAGCGGAAACACCAAAAATGTAGTGGTTTCACATTTGCCGAATTTGTTTTGTGAAACGTGGTGTGGGGATCTATCTTTTTACTATGGAATAGGATTAAAAGAAAGGTGAAACAGCTTCAACTTAAAAATAGAAACAGATTTATTAACATACAATAAAGGGCAAACAAAAAAACAACAACCATGAAACCTTTTTAAAGACACCCCCCTCCTCCTTAGCATCAATCTACTTTTCTATGAAACAATGTAAAGAGACAAAACATCAGAACTCTTAAGTCAGTAGCACTTATAAAAATAGTCTTTCATTCTGTCTTTTGAGAGAGACAAGTCCCTCCTGATTCTTCTGGTAACTTTCGACAAGAGACACAGTCTGTTTGTGGCTTCCAGTTCCCACAAACGCAGCCCGCCCAACAATCTGCAGTTGTGAGTTTCCCAAATGAAGCCTTTCCAAGGCTGCATATGGGCCATGGACTTACACATGGGGGTTTCACCTTTTAAAGATGC
>WBMY01000879.1:82964-105632 GCA_013397315.1 Donacobius atricapilla
GAAATGTTATAATTACTGGAGAAGCAGAGCAAAGTTTTGAAGGAGAAGCTGAAAATTTCATGGTGTTACCAAAAATTTCAAATTGTACTTCTGGCTTCTAGGCAGTTTCCATTATCTCTGGGTATAGAAGCAGCTTTGGGGCAAAGGTCCCTCATGAAATTAAGACCTATTTTTGGTATTGTTTTTGTCTTTCTTCACTGTCTTTTCAAAAGTACATGTTCAAAATACAAATGTTGTAAATTCTCAACAGTATTCTTCTTCAATATTGCAGTATTTTCATAAACAACTTCAGCCTGAGGAAAAGAAAGAATTGTTAAGAAGTAAAATCAGACTGTAGCAGAAGCTAGAAACAAATCTAGTTTCTGGAGGACTNTTTAGTCCAGCCAGGCTCATGAACGAACTGTTGACAATAGAAACATTGAAACTGACCTAAAGCAAAAGAACTTCACATATACTGAAAAAATTCAAGTCTGGAAATGTTGGACATTCAAGCTTGATCAGGCTGCATGAACTTAGTTATGATCATCCACTTAAAATCTGTTTTAAAAGCTCATAATAAAAATGAATTAGTATAATACTGCTTATTTAGTCCCATCAGCAAAACTATCATTTTACCACTTCATGGCTCTGACAGGTTACGTCACAGCCCTCTCACTTCAGGTCTTTCCAGTTAAATTAATATTTTATCGCTTATTAGCAATGTCATTGTCCCACCAACAACACACACTTAAAGCACCAGTCAGACGATACAATAATTAACCAATTAGATACATCAGGACTGTTTGCCAATGCAAGAAAAGAATCACATTTAAACCCTTGAATCACTACAGCCTGGTTTAATGGATCTGAAAATAAATATGCAATCTGAATACAAAAACCTGTTTTTTGCTTGTATTTCCCACAGAAGCAGTTGTGTAAGGTCAGAGTGAAACCTTGGCTCTGCCTAACTGACACACTGAGTGGTCCAGCTGAACAGGCACAGTTAGTGATTTTCTGCTGAGTTGTTGCAAAGATTCCATCCTGTTGGATAGCAGAATGAGACTCTGACTCATATTCATAATGCTCCTGAGGTGCTCTGGGGTGATGGCAGTAACCTGACTGTTTGCTTCAAACACTCAAGAGAGGTAGAAGAAAAATACCACAATATGGTATGTGTGCTCTTACTCTTAAGCATTCTACAGCCATGGATATACTGAAGACAAACAACAGAAAAAATGTAGCCATGTGTTATTTAGGTAAGAGCCACTAAAGACTTAACACGCACCAGTAATTGCCTGCTACAGGAGATGGGCTCATAGCCAAACATGCGCACATTTGCCTTCCCTGGCAGCAAAAGATGCCTAGTTAGAAGAGAGCTGCTAATCTCTTCAACAAGGTATTCACAGTCCTACTGTAGCTGCCTGGAAGAGCAGCTATTGAAGATTTTCAACAAATCTTCCTGATGTTTGCAATGAGAAGGCTAATGTACACTCTGCACAAAACTTCTATGTTTTTTCTGTAACACGTTCTTTTAATATTGGAGAAGGCAAACAGAAATCACCTGACAGGTAGTGTGAACTCTTGATTCCAGCAAAATTCACAGAGGAAGACGGGATAAGTTAGCCAAGAGAGGAGCCACAAAACTTCAATTATCTATTTGAAGTGTTTCGAGTATCAGGGGCAACACCAGCAGAGAGTCTACAGACCCATTGTAGACCAAAATGCTGGCCACAAAGTAGTCACTGAGTGACCCTCTACTTTAACACAGAGGGCTGGAAACATCACTTCAGCAGGCATTCCACATTCTGCGTATCCACAGCCCCTGCCCTCACGTGTGCTGTGGGTAAAGCTGATTGTCCCTTCATAAGGGCACGTATCTTCAGTTCAGCCACAGACTGGATGACCATTTCCTCTCACTGTTATTGAATCATCTTGGCCTTTGTGTGTTACGTGGGCAAAAAAGTCCCACCTGGGGATAGGTCTAACACGAGTAAATATATGTAAGCATGAAAAAAGGTTAAGTAGCTGCCTTGTGATAATCAGTTAAATTTGTTGTTATCCTAAGCTGTGCTTCTAATGGCTCAAAGTGGTAGAAAAAATATGAAAAAAGCATGTCTGACTTCTGTTTCTCCTGTAGCAATCTTCATCTTAATTATAACATTCTGTTGTTAGCACCTTTAATGAGGCTTAAATTCAAAAGAAAAGGATAATGAAAGAGGTAAATGCAGAAGATACAACTGTGAAAGTTCACAGTGGAGGAAGCTTTGGAAAAGTAAATGGATGTGATGGCAGAAGTAGACTATGCTGATGCAAGAAAACATAGTTATAAAACTTAACTCCTAGCATTTATACTGAGAAAGAAAACATGTAAGAGGTTACAGATAAAACTCTGTCAAGCAGTGCTGCTTGACGAGAAATAGTTTGAAATTTAAAGCACATCCCTGATATAAGCAAAGCAATAGGAGCTAATGAATAGAAAGGGGCTTCCTGACTGCCTGCTCCCATATCAGGAGACAGCCAAGGCTTGCTTTTTCTGGACACACTGCAGCTGTTTGATTTGCTGACCTACTTGGGTGGAACAATTTGCTAAGAACTTGGACTATGTTGGACTCTGTCCAACAAGCCATCATCTGTATCTTGTGATGTAGCTTAACAAACCTGCGATTTTGCCGGAAGCAAGACTGATTCAGTAGCAGAGGACTTAGCACAAGCCGTCTGGGGTGGCGCTCTGATTAATCTGCAACACCAGCTAGGACAGAGGGACTCTTTTCTTCACTACTGTCTGCCTGAAAAAAAGGCAAGGAACAAGGCTTGTTAGTCCTGGTCACCATCCTAGGAGGCAAAGTGTTATGGAACCATAAAAATTGTACAAACCCAGGAAAACAGGACAAGCAGGCACCTCAAGAAGCTATTTAATTCACATCCCACCACTAGCGCTGCACTTCTTGCTGCCACCATAAATGTTGCTGTGAGAAACTATTCACAGAAGAGAAAAATGTAAACCAAAGTCCATACGTAACCACCCACAGCAATGCTGAAGGAATGGGAAACAGAATCTCATTTACTACATATTCAGTTTGCCTTAGACTCTGTAGCTTTTGTGAGTCCAGTCTAAAAATAAAGTCAGAATGTTGGCTCATATTACAAAGAACTTGATGGAAGTATTGCAGAACTTTTGAGGAAAAAGTGATAAAATTATCCTTTTTTTCCTCACTGAGATTTTCACTCTATTTTTAATTCTGTTTGTTTCCCCNACAGTATTCTTCTTCAATATTGCAGTATTTTCATAAACAACTTCAGCCTGAGGAAAAGAAAGAATTGTTAAGAAGTAAAATCAGACTGTAGCAGAAGCTAGAAACAAATCTAGTTTCTGGAGGACTCTTCAGTGACTAAAAGAAGCTCTGTTCATTTGCATCATTATTCTGGTACTTGGGTCAAAGATCTGTCTGCGTTTTTGTATTTGAAGAAGTGTCTTAGTGGTTGCATATACAGCAGTGTGCCAAAGTAGCTGGAGGGGGTTTCTAACATATTTGTTTTATTTATAAAGTAGATACCTGATTTTTTTTTTTTTTACTTCGGGTTTCCCTGGAGGCATTTGTAAGATTGAATAAAGCAGTGGTTCATGTCATATATCTTCAAGATCTTTTCCCTTGGCTGTATAGAACAGGGCTACTTGAAATAAAAACTTTTTCATTTGTGAAGAATTTGCTGGTAAAGCTCTCTCAGTTTTTCTTATAAGTAGATTTTCTAAAGCTGAGTCATTGGTCATGCTCTGATGTAAACAGGGGACAGACAGCACAGGCCAGCACACAAGCATTACAAAAGAAAAAAAATGTTGCAGCAACACAGTTTCAAATTCATGCTCATAGTACAACAGCTCTTGTGATTCACAAAACTTCTAGGATTACTCCATGTGCTATCCAGTTACATAGAGCAGTCTCAGTTCTGGCACATTCAGTCTGTCATTGCAGGAGGTGTAGGCTGATAGCTCTCAGGGTATCTCAGAGCTATTTCACATGGCTCATGGGTGTTCCCCAGGTAGAGGGCACTACTACATCTTCATTTCTGAAGCACAGGCATTATTGTAGCAAATATAACTAGTTCCCTGGAGGCACAGTGGGGAGGAGATCATAGTCTCTCAGATCTGAATCTATGCAGAATAGATGAAAAATGTACATATTAAAAATTCATCCTGGTCCTTAAGTGCTAAGATGAGCAAAGAAGGGAAGTAACTCCTTCAGACACAGTTTGTTATTGCTTTCCAAAGCTGGGCAGTGCAAATAAGTGCATGCCCCTTGCTTTGAAATGTCAACTGCTAGTGCTAGCTGTGTTTTACTCAACAGTGGTGATCATTAGTAACCACTATTTTCTCTGTCCCCTCAAAGACATAGCATGTAGTTTTGAAAACAACTGTTTACATTGAAGATAACCACTTTGAAGATAACCATTACTGAAGTAACCATTAATAGTTGAGAGGGAAAGTGGCTCAAGACAATGGCCCTTTCAGGCAGTTGTGGGCCATTGGGTGCATCGATGGTCATACTTGTGTTTTCCTTATCGCAAGAAATGCCAGAACCAAAGCGCTCTTCTTCTGTAAGATCAATGTCTTTACTTACTAAGTGCCAATGTGAACAAAAGCAGGGTGGCACAAAAAAAGATAAGGGTTTCCATTCTCACTGTGCTCATATATTGTCCTACAAAGGCTAGTTCAGAAAGTTTGCTACTTTCTGATCCTTTTTTTTTTTATTAAATGCCTGTGCTGACATACAGGCTGACTGAAGTACCGCAGTTATTATAAATTAATCAGGGAAATTTTGGAAAGCAATCTTCTTGTACCACCTGCCTCTGTAGAAATAGTACTTGCAAATGTAAAAAGAGCAAATGTGTGTCAATGTTTTGCCATAGGCCAAAGGACAAGTTGAAGGACCATCTATGGCTGTGCAGTTGTGCACAACAGCAGGAAGATTTGAGAGTCCTGTGTTCTTTCAGAAGACCTCTCGTCCCAGCTCTACATCACATGAATTATTGCAATTATCATGAGACACTTGACAAGCTATCAAGGTGCTTCATGACATTAAGCCCTTCTTTAATCAACCCTGTCACCAAGGAAATAGAAGTGCACTGTCGAAACTACATATTCAATGTTCAGGTGTTAGCCATCCTAAATGTGATCCTGTCAGGAGTGGATGAACTAAGAAGATTAAACTTTTGGATGAGTCTGATCACCTCATTTATCTTCAATCTAAACAATTTTTTTCAAAATTACACACTATGTCTTTGAGGGGAAAAAATAGGAATCGAATTATGAGGTACACCTTTCTTCTCACCATGAATTGTTTTTTTGCTGAATTTACATCAAAGCCCCATTAGTATAGTGTTCAGTGAAACCTAGAAGCCAGCAACTGCAAATATATTATCAGAATATATGAAAAGGATTCATGGGAGATTTTCATACGGTTGTCTTTAAGTTATAAGAAAAAAAAATATCATACCAAGCTCCTTCTAATTTGTAACCACAAATAAGTGTTTAGTCATGTATGTATGCATAGCTTTAGCACCATGTGGCTATGAGTGCATAAAATGGCATTTGCATTGATATCACTGGTTAAGAAAATCAAGTCAACAATTAAAAAAGAGATAGATTTTAATTACAAATGAAGGTTATATAAGTGTAAGTTCAGATGGAATAATTAGAGGTTTAGGAGCAAAATCCTGAATGGTTGTTCAAGAAGCCGTAAGAAGTTACAGCAACATCTGGTTCAGTAAGGGAATGGAATACTCTTCGTTTTTTAAGTACCTGCTAATGTGAAAAGAAAATGTCTCAACTGGAACGCAGGCAAAGTGCACACACTGTACTTTGAAAGACATAGTAGCATGTTGTTTACTGATGCACGCTGAATGTTTTGAAGTAAGGCATGACAAGCAGTGCATAAAGAGGTAAATCAACTAATTTAATCTTTTTCCACGGTGACTCATGTTATCCAGGCTGCACAGTGGAAAACAAAGTGGCATCTTGCTGAAAACCAGCCATCAGCACATAGAGACCACCGCTTTACAAACCCTTCACTGAAGGATGATCTTCAGTGGGAGTTGGGGTTTTTGCAATCTTTGATAACATTGTAATGATATAAATTGTAATTACTTTTTAGCCTCCGCTTATGACTATGGCAATCTGGCCAAATTTTTTTTTTTTTTTTAATTAAAAAAGGCACATCACTTCAGATCACAACTACTGTGATGCTTTGATTACAAGGCATTCTAATGCTTCACAGTCCATGACAAATAAATTTATGTGGCTTTTTACTGTTAGAGGAAGAAATGCCCTGAAACAAAGTAGCACCTCTGGTGTCATCACATTGACATCAGTTGGAAATAACCCCTGGCTGACTGTGCCCCAGAAGGACTCACAAAATATCTTGCAGAAGGAATAAGGAAAGACAATCTGAAATAAAATTATTCTATATAGGTCTTTCAGTGGTAAAAGTAATTTGGCATGTGGTTGCACTTCCTGCGTGAATAAAATTTGCACAGGACGTCTAGGAAATCAAGATGTCTTTGGAGCCTGCTTTGGTCAAAAGAACTCAAAGGAAATGTGTTTTCTATTACTCCCTCTAATTGGCACTTTCTAAGTGATTTCCAAAATACAGATAGCAATGCTTTATCTTGAAACAAAACAAAACAAAACAATTTAAAATTTTGTCTGTTCTGACTTGTAATTTGAAGACTTGGATTCCCTGAGAGCACAAAATACTATTCTGCAGAATGATTTTTTTTCAGGCTGTAAAGGTATTAGCTCACAATTCCTAAACCTCTTGTATACACTTCATTCATGCACCTTGTACACCTACTTCCTTAAAAAAGGCCTTATGAAAAAAAAAGTGTTACCTTGACTTCAGCAACTTCCTCCATAAGAAAAATATGATGCAAGACTAATGTTTAAAATCACAAGAGATAGCAAGAAGAAACACTTTCTTTCTGGAATACCACCATTCCAAACAAAGGGCTGTTTAATAATGATTTTATCTCCTTTTGTTTTCTTTTTCATTCTCTTTTTTTTTTCTACTTCCAAAGTAATTTGAGAGCTGTTGCTTAATAATTAAATATATAACTTGCTGCTCGTTTTCTGTAACTCAGACACTCCAAGATTTTCTGAAGGTGGAAGTGATGCCACCTAATGACAGATAAAGAAATTTAGTACTTCTTTCTACCTCAGCTTAGTTAAGAGAGAGCAGATAGATCCTCCAAAATTCCCTGTGCGCTTGTACACAAATTCTGACTTATATTTAAAGAAAGGCATCATAAAACCTCTCAACAGGGAAGATAAAACTGAATTTTGCCAACTCACTGTGGGGCAGAGCAGGGCTGTGTCCAGGACACAGACTAGGAGTGGAGAGCCAAGCACGGTCTGATTGCTTTGTCTCACAGAGGAGGGGCTGGGGGTTATCACAGGGGCTTCAGCATCACTGGTGCACTTCAGACAGTGTAGGAAGGCTGTGGGGTTTCAGCTTTCCCCACACAAATTATCCCTTTTCCTGCATGTGCCTGTAGCAGGTTCTGAAATGGCAATTCCCATGAAGCACAGCATATCCATTGGCATGGCACTCTGTGAATTGATCTGCTACATATAAATCCAGAACCAGCAGTAAGCCACAGGCAAAATGCATTTCAGACAGAATGGTCCCAGTGCCACTGTAAAAAGGTGATCAGGAAGTTTTGAATGGGAGAGGTTTAGGATACAATCTTTAGACAGAAGAATTTTGTTTATTTTGTGGTTCTGAGACATGGGGTATCATTTTCTTCTGAGCATCAGATTAGCTACATTTGGGGATCCACTTGGGAATATCAAAATAGAGAAAATCATCCACTTTTCCTTCACTCTAGAAACTCATTGTCTAAAAATCCTTCATGAGTTGCATGTTTCAATATAATACAGAGAAAGAGTGAACTGAGACATGATTAAATTAGTCTGATGCTTGGTAAGTTTGTTTCACTGAAGAAAAGCAGCCCCAGCTTGGAATATAAGATTTCTTGTTCCTTTAATGGGCAGCAATTATTAAATTTTATACAGACGTACATTGACTTCATGCATAGGCACACAAAAAATCCAACAGCAACAATGAAAAAGGAAAACAACAGAAAGAAGTCTAAGAAGTTTTTGCAGAAGAGACTAGGAAATTCTAAAAAATTTTCAAGTACCCAAGTCTAACTGAAGTAGTTGCATCCTGCAGCATACCGGATCTGAATGGATTTCATTGGTTTTAATGAGTAACAATGTATTTATTATGTTGCACTATGTAACGGCAGATTGACAGTGATATCTCTAAAGTATTAAAAATGTAAAAACATAAGAGTTTTCTTCTCAGTCTCTCTCCTGTTTTTCTTGGGCTGATTAAGGACTAGCTTCACTATTTAGCTCCATGTTTACCCTATTGTGCTTGTCTGTGTTCTGGTTATGAATCTGGAAAGTTATTTATAGGAAAAGGTAAATACTTTAACATCAGTTTGTATGAGAAAACATGAGCAATTTTTGCTTCAGAAATAGATAATCTAGTACCTGTTCAGCTGCTATGGGAGTTCTGCTTTTGTCCTTTTTAAGCCTACCCCTGTTTTGTTGATTAAACATATTGCAGCTTTAAAACATCTCTATCAAGGTCTATTTCTGATTATAAATCCCATTAAACAGCTGGAAACACTACTATACACAACTGTTACTTTCAAAAGGAAATGACTAGAAAATAACCAACAGAAAACAAAATAACTAGTCAAACAATCAGTGATTTTTGCTGCAAAGAAAACCAGCTGATTTCATCCATTTCATACTTTATGGATCTTTATCAAAGCCTATAACATTTTTGTACTGGAAATTATGGCTAACTGGCTTGTCCCTTGCACATTTTTTGCATTATGTTTTGCATTTCTTGCATTATGTTTATTGGAATATGCCTGCAATTTGCCATGGTCTGTGCTCACAGCCATGGTCAATGAGTGCCATAGAGATGATAAATGCATCTTGTGATAAATCTGCCACTGAGTGGATTGAAGCTGGGCCTTGTTTCCATCTTGTATTCTTTTCGTTAAGTAACCAGAGGGTACATATGACTGATGATGTGAGAAATTATTAGTGCCACAAGTTCAAAAGTCCTTTTGACACCAGTGCCTTTGTCTGCTCTGAGTTGAAAGGACAGAGTGTTTTACCCTTGCCAGTGTCACATATTCCTTCATAACTTTCTCAGTAATAGAGAATCTCTTGGCACGAATGTAGTCACCATGATCTCCATGACAAAGACTGAGTGGGCAAGGACTCAACTTTCACAGTTGAAAGGAAGTAGCACTGTTTTGCATGGCTGTTTGTGGTCTCCTCTGCCCTGAGTGCAAAGACCTATTCTAGCACTTCCACTGTGTCCCACAGTTTGTTAGAACTAGAAAAGGACTGATGAAAATGTTTGCCATTGTAAGGGAGATCCAACAGAAAAAAAATGAACACAGTTTTGTGGGGTTTGGAGGGGGTTTTTTTTACTTAAATTGAAATGGCAAAATTATCTATAAGAGCTATTTCTCTGACTTTGTCTTGTAATCTGGATGCTGGGGACCCAAAATGTAAACAGGATTGCAGTAGCAGCAGACTTCTTTTCTTCTCAGCTTGCTTAAAAAACTCAAATTTGGAGCACTTGTAGCCAGTGTTAAGATAAAACATAGATCTTCTTCATGACAATGGATTTCTAGAGTACACATGAATACTAGATGACAACTGCTTTTCCTAACAATCTGTAAATGAAAGTATTTGGGAGTGAAAATAATTCCCCTGTTGCTATCAGGATGTTTGTTTTGTCTAGGCCTGCTTCTTGGAGATCATTGTTTTATCTCTGGATTGCAGTTATCTGATTGTATCAGAGGTACACAATGCTATTTTGCAGCTGAAAAGAGTACATCACAGATTCTCAAATTGATTTGCGTTTATGGAAAAACAATCTTTTTTGGAAAAGTTAAAAAGGAAGGTGAACAATGTTATTGAAGATGTAATCCCCACTCACTTCAAACAGCCCATTCCAGTGCCATGCTAAAATAAGACTAGATTTGTTTGCAGATAAGCCTCTTGTGTGTTGATCAAAGATTTATAGAACAAACTAAATGGTATTATTTTAATTGGTTGTGATTACTTCTACTGTCTCCAATCTTGTCAACACTGACCATGAACACACTACATATGTCAAAGTTTAGTACTTTGAGAGCATTGTGCCATCTTTCTCTGGAAAGATAATTGCTTTTCTGCTCAAAACACAAGGCTGACAATATGGGTTTAATTTTCTAAAAATAACTCCCTTTTCTTATACTGAGAACTTATTCTGAAGCTGTCGAAAGAAAATTTTCTGTTCACCCACTCCATTGATAGTGAATACTTACAGAAAAGAGAAGTGGCAGTTGTACCTGAGGTTTCAAAATCTTCTGAAGTCCCCAAAATGGATTTATCTTCCACAATTCACATCAGGGATGGCACAGAGATCTGTGGGCTCTACTTCATCCCAAAGGAAAAGCATGGAAGCTTTGAACATCTAATTTCAAAACAATATTGCAATATTATTTCTTTCAGAACCATGACAGTTTTTTATAATCATGTATAGGTGGGAAAAAAAAAAGTCAAATAGCCAAACACAAGTCCAATGGCAATGTACAAAAGGGAGGGTTTTTTGATCAGTAAGACTGTAAATCTATGCAGTGAAAACTCAGAAAATTAATATGAATTTTAAAGGGACAAGTTGATGGTCATTAGTAGAGTTTTCATACCATACCTCCCCCCTCAAAGAAATTGGTTGGCAAAATCACAATAATATTGGATACCTTTGTAAGACAACTGATCCTTGGAGAAATGAGGCTTGATAAACAGAAATTTAAATAGATTTAATGAAAATGCCAGATAATGAAATAGCAAAATTAACTCTTCCGGCTGCTATGAGACAGATACTCATGAAAATGGTGTTGATTTGGATGAGTAACTTGCTTTTAATCAGCCAGCTTTTGCATGATGACTTTTTAAAATATGCAACGTGGTAATAACACAAGAAAATTTTTGAAGTAGCAGCTGGATAGCATGGCAGGAAACCTGAGGTAAGAAAGACTAAAGAAGACTAAAAAAAAATACTACTTCTTTGCTTATTAGTCAGTGACTAGGTAGTTTCATTTATCCATATCCTGATTACAAATTAACTAATCTATTAAACACCACATTTTTTTGAGATCACCAAAAGTTGACTAGCATTGTTCAAATAATATAGTACTTTTAACAAAGCAGCCTGAGTTTGCTAGGATGCAGTTCCTCCTGGGTCCAGAGGTACAGTACTCATGACACTGAATGTCTTCCCAATATATTCTTCCTTCCTTTGCTGTCAGAGATATCAGGACAAAAATTAATGTTCTTATGAAGTCTTTCCACGCATAGGCATTTGCAAAGCTCAGTGATTGATTTCTCATCACTGAACGCAGTATTTCAACCAGCAAGTGTCCATGGCCCTCTCTGTCAGGACTGAATTTCTGGCCAGCTCTAGTTAGGGAGCTCTCATGTGTGTTGCCATCTGTGGTAAAGACCTTTGGGCAATGATCTGTGCAGAAATGAGTTCTCAGGTATCTCTGGGACCCGGATCTCAGGAGGTTTAAGCACACTGGTTCATTCAAACGTCTAAACCAGTGCTATGCATGAGTAGGTATGAGCTGGGCATTGAGTTCTTCTGCCTGTGACAATTTGGGACTCCTGTGTATCTGTAAAGAGGCAAACTCTTGCAGGGGGGAGAACAACATGAAAGAGACTAACAATGAGGGCTTACAGAAGTGCAGTTTTGAATGTGACTACCTCTAGCTGCACGACAGTCATCTTAACCTTTGCAAGATTTTCAGACTGAAGAATCACCTTTAAAGTCCTGGATGAAGAAAGGAACTGCATAGTAACCTAACTATTCCATCTATTCTTCTCACCAACAATATCCATCAAGCACCTTTCTGGTCCCAACCTAAGGGTCAGTAGCAACTCTTAAGGTTCTTAAGTCTGACCAGTTCCTTACTTGACTGTTCTTTTCCTCTTCTGTGAATGTCCTTTAATGGCCTTCCAGAGCCTTCTATATTCTTTTCTCCAGTCTTGGCTTCTAGACTGACCTGCTTATCCCCTCTGACAGGTGATATCTAACCAGGTCATCCTCTGTTAAACTCAACTCTGGAAATTCAGATTTAGAGGTTTAGTCACGTGCACTGCAGCCAGGTCAAATCTGTGCTGTCTTTCCAAATGAATGTGAGACCACCAGAGCTGAAAGGCATGATTCCTGCTCAACCCTTAAATTAAACAAGTGCTTTTCCTGCTGGTTCCCCCCTCCTGTTCAAGAAGAAAGATGCGGTGATAAAACAAGTTCATTCTAGACAGTCCTAACATTTTAGAGGAAAGAAAATACAAGTTATAAAGGCATATACAAATACTTGAGAAGTTTGCAGGTGTCTATTAATCCCTGACTAGTCCCTTAGCCAAATCATACTTTCCAATGCAGCTGTTAATTACTTTACCAGGTCCTAACCCAGACCACACATTTTGAAGTCTAATACAGTCATGTTCACAGTGTCGTATTCTTTTGACAGATTTCTTACATGGCAAGTCCCACCTCTGTAATAATGTTCTCTTTTTAGTTTACCAGTAGCAACCCAGTGCTTACCAGCCTCTCAAATGGAGACTGAACCATATTGCATTCGTTAATGAAATAATCAGAGCAGAGTCTTATCCAGAGGTACTTGTTACAGGCTTCAAACAAGTCACAAGCAGAAGGACAGGGAGGGAAAACAAGTGGGGTAGGATTGTGCAGTTGCAGTGACTCAGCCTGTGTAATTAGCATTAGATGCTGGCTTTTATGTCATGTAAGGTGAAGTGGAGTTTACTTCAAGATGCTGCAGTTTTTCAAGGGAATATTTGTGCCCCTGGTAGTGAGTAATTCACTCATGCACCATGTCCATTTAATTCCTCAGCACACAACTTTCAGCACCCTCAAAATAAGAAGGGCTGGCACTCCTGCACCACAGAGAATTCCAGGCTGCACGAAGAAGATAGAATCGCCATTCTAAATTCTGGCTACAAGTAGAAGTCTCTTTTTTCTTTATACATACAATTGAATTGCTTCAGTAAATGAATGGGTACAATGTGTATTGCTGTGCATGTGATAGAGATAATTAACTGCAATACTTCCTTCAAGGGCAAATAGAGATGAAAGGAGTTTATCTATTTGTAATTTCAGCAAGAACAAGTTTATTTAGTTCTCATAAATAAAAAAAAATAATTAGTCATAGTTTTTAATTGATTAAATTTTCAACACCAATATAATGGTAACTACATAAATCTACCACAAAAGCAAAAGTAATTCACAAAGACATCTGGCAGTATAACCAATTTTTTGGCAAATGTGGTTTTGAAAGTTCAATATTAAAATATATTCTTTTCAAATAGACTCTGAAAAGAAGCCTATCGCTTTGTTGATAACAATTTTCTTAATATTATTTTACAGTGAGTAGACCTTTAACAGAATGCTCTCCAATATTTTAAAGGATTCAAGTTACTCCTTAGAACCACATCACTATGTAGAGCTTCTTTTTGAAATGTACTCCTTATATTTGACACAATAACAAATACCACACTAAGTGATAGGTCAAAATAAAACCTCACCCATTAAATCCTGAAACATATCTAGTTAAATACCATATTTTCTGAAAAGGAGAGGTCTTCTAAAAATTCATTAACAAGGCAATAAATCAAGTTTGTATAACCTGTAGCAACTGGTTTATCTTTACCTTCCATGGTGATGTTAGCAATATTTGTTCCTTAAAATGACTGCATGCAAAGGAATCAAAGAATACAAGTATTGGAAAGAAAAAGGAGTAGAATAATTTAATGCATTAGGAATTAGATGATAAACAGTTAAGAATTCCAAAAGCACTGAGTAAATTTTCCTACATGCCATCTCAACTGCAGTAGCATCAACACCCCTAGTTCAGTTATAGAAGTTTCTTTATGACATCATAGATGATTTTTCAGCCATCTCAGTTCTTAAGACAAAATCTTAAAAAGCAGCTTTGATAATGACAGCAAGGAGATTAATAAGTTCAAATCCACATTGCTTTATGACTGGCCTAGTAGTGTTCAATGCAGTGAAAGTTACTTCAATATTGTAATTCACAACTTTGTCCTTAATATCTGGCATTCTTTCATCCTCTTACTGAATGAAAATCCCTGGAGGCAAACTAGCTTTCTCTCTTAAAGCATAAAGCAGTATTTATTTTTATTTCATCTCACCTAGATCAAGAGACTATTTGTTTATGTAATTTGATAAAATCTTGCTTTTTATCAAAACCCAGAACTACTATTCAATATAATATTGAAATAGCCATTGAAATGAGAAGGGTTAGATGGTATTTTTTGTTGAGAGATTCTTCACGCTGTGTTCATAGTTACTGAAATGACAATAGATATGATTCCTATAAGTATGTACAAATCAGTCATCCTGCATATTTCACTGCACTTCATAGTACCTAATAAAAGAATACAGCCCTAAATTTGTTAACATATACTATTTGTTGCTGAGGAAAGGAACTGAAGTGCAAACTGGGAAGATAGGTATCTAGGAGATGGGGAAAACAGGGAGCTGCCTTTGGGTAGAAAGATGTTCGGGAGAACATGGGACAGGAGGTGAGAAATGGGAATTGAGCTACTTAAGGGTCCAGTCAAAAAAAAAAAAACCTGGAACTGAAAACTAAGTCTGTAAAACTAGGACTGAAAATATAGGATACAGAAGGATGCCTTTCTACCCGTTATCATATACCCAGCTCTGCAGGGGACCATATGACAGGGAGTCTTATACTACTTCCTATGCCTAGTGTGTACTGTTTTCCTTGACTGCTCTCACCTCTTCCTCCCAGCTTGGTCATATCTTTCTCCCTTTCTTTCTCTACGGCCCTATTTTTATACCTGCTTTCCTCTCCTGCTTCCCTGGTGTCAGCTTTGTGCCAGCACCAGGAAGGGTGCCCTAAGTCCCCAGGCAAGGTGGGGTTCTGCCTGCCGGGGCTTCTCAGCCCAGCCCCAGGACAAAGAGGCAACACAGTCACAATCTCCTCATCCCACAGCAGCCACAGCTGGATAGAGGGTCTTACTTGTTGGCTCAAAAGCCAACAGCCAGGCTCTGACAAGTTCCCATCGGACTCCTGAGAGATGACTTCTTTTTTTGCATTCATCATTTGTCTAAAATACATTTTTTCAGCGATGTCAAGAGATGCATTTTGGTTGTAAAAAGCCACCATTCCTGCCAAATCTCCCAGCCCTTCTTCAAAACATAGGTATGCAGAGATTCAACAGAATTACTATATTGCTTAAATTAACATGGAAGGAAGCATGGGTATTTTTGCCTTATACAGTCTTTGGATGCAGCTGAACTTTCCAAAATGTTTAAGTCTGAAGGTTAAATGATATATTAACGTACAGAGGGTATTATAAGGCAACTTGCCAGGCAAAAATAAAGATAGGCTTCAACAACTTACCCTGTTTAAAATCTAATCAGCACAAAAATACAGATGAAGAACTCAAATATGAAAAATGAGAGGAAGTGCTTAGAAGAGATAAGCAAGTGTAACAAAATAAAATTAACAAATTGAAAACTGATAGCAGAAAAAACTTCCCAGCATTGAAATTTGATTATACTTAGAATACTGGTCCTTTGGGGATGGTGTAAGCCCCATGATTCATCACCCACCCTACAAAAAATATTGGACAAAATACTAGAAACATATATCCTGCTGAATAACCCTGTGCTCTGACATGGATGAACCAGATGAAGGCAATATGACTTTTCGATCAGTACCATCCATGAATCCAAGAGAATTTCTGTATCACTCTGTGGATGAGCAAACCAGAAACCTCACTGAAAGACCTAGCCCTGTCATCAATGCCCATGCCAATTACAGCAGCCCTCTCTCCTCTAAATTCCTCTCAAAATTGTATTCCAAGGTAAAAAGCTCACAGAAGAGAAGAAAATAAATGTGAAAGTCTTTGTGTAGCAATCCAGGAGATGCCTGAATTTCTTCCCTGGGCAAAAGGGATGGAAATGCTAGAAAAGAGAAGGAAGGAGAAAGCATATAATTTGCTAGAAATGTCATCTGAAAATTATGGCAAATCACCAAGGTCAATACGTCATCATATAACACTGCTTCTCCTTTCCATGAGCAGCACGAGTGGCTCTGAGACTTTATCATTCTGCTTACTCACTAGCAAATGTACACACCCTCTCTCATCAATGCAGGAATCTTTGTGAGATGCTTCAGTGATGATTTAAGGTGCCATCCTCAGAAGAATCCCTAGTTGGCATGGGCAACCTATGCTGTAAGGTCAAACACAAGGTTGACATAAGAGAGGTCCCTGTAGCAGCAGGCACAGACTGCTCAGCAGAGAAGAAAACAGGCAAAACCAGAGAGTGATACCAATCTTCACATTCAGTCATAAACTTGCAAATTCTTCACTTCCTATAAAGAGAGCCATGTCTTACTGCAATAGAATAGAAAAGAGAGAAGTTTGAAGCCATAAACTGCATGATTTTCAATAAAAGGAGTGCAAAAAATTCAGAAACAGCATTATGAGAACTGACACCTGGAATTATTATTTTGAAGTTGCTTTCAAATCACAGTGACTGTGTAAAAATCTGGGCCTGTGACTTTCATCAAACCAGATATTATTTCTGGATCACCGATTTCTGTCTGGCCTAATATACAACCTCTTTCATCAAGATTCAGTGAAGACAAAATAGTGTCCTGTCACTGGGAGCTATGAGTGGCTGTCAGATTCTGAGCATCCCCAAAAATCTGATGTTTTTTTTGGTAGTTAAAAGGCAGAAACTGGAACTTCCTGAAAACTGTCCACTGTCCTGTTCATTCTCTTCTAAGTCTTATGATTTAATGGTCACAGGTGTTTGTGTTTGACAACATTTAGATATTGCTGATGATGAAACCTGCTGTTTTTCAAAAAGTCTTTCTAATCCTAATGGTAATGCCCTAAGTAGAGAAACATTTCCCTAGCAGTGAAGTTGCATTAATCAGTACTAACTAGCTGTGGATCTTTCTGAATCCATCCTTCTCATTTTGTTCCTCTACAATACAGCATTGAATCAGACTTTTGAATAAAATCCCATACATTTGCTTTTAATTTTGCAAAGATTGCCAACAAATTATACAACTTGAGTTTCCACAGTTAACACCAACAAATTTCATGTTTAAGGCAATTCAGCCACTTTCTTTATGCAGGAGGAAAGAAGTTTCATAATTATGACATTTGTCCTCCACTTTATGAAAAGTGATATTGGGTTATATTATAGTTATATTGGGTTTATGTGGTCAGGTTTTGGTAGTGGTGGGTTATTGGGTGGTTTCTGTGAGGTGCTGCCAGAAGCTTCCCCCATGGCCAACACAGACAGTGACAGCTTGCTCCATCACTGCGCAAGGCTGAGCCCATCAGCAATGGTGGTAAGGCCTCTGTGATAACAGATGTAAAAAGGAAGAAGAGTTATTGCACAGATATAATTGTGCTCAGAGAAGAGAGAGGTGAGAACGTGTGAGAGGAGCAGCTCTACAGACACCTGGGTCAGTGGAGAAGGAGGGGCAGGAGGTGCTCCAGGTGCCAGAGCTGAGATTCCCTTGCAGCCTGTGGTGCAGCCCATGGTAAAGCCCCTCTGCCCCTGCAGATCATGGAGATCCATTGGGATGCAGAGATCCCCCTGCAGCCTGTGGAGGACCCCAGCTGGAGCAGGGGGATGGCCAAGAAAGGCTGTGATGCCATGAGAAGCCCATGCTGGAACAGGGTCCTGTCAGAACCTGAGGCCCTGTGGAGAGAGGGGCTCACACTGGACCGGATTTCCTGGAAGGACTTGCAACTCAGTGGGGAGCCCAAGCTGGAGCAGGCTGTTCCTGAAGCACTGCACCCTGTGCTGGAGCAATTCATGAAGAACTGTAGCCTATGGGAAGGACTCATGCTGGAGAAGTTCACAGAGAACTGTCTCCTTTGAGAGGGAATCCACACTGGAACCCCTCTCCAATAGGAACAAAGTATGATGAACTGACCATAACCCCCATTCCCTGTCTCCATGGGCCTCTGGGAGAGGAGGTAGAGTCTGGAAAGGAGACAGGAGTGGGGGGAAGCTGTTTTTAATGGGTTTTTACTTCTTATTATCCTGCTCTGATTTTTGTTGGCAATAAATTCAACTAATTTCCCCAAGTCGGGTCTGTTTTGCCTCTGATGGTAATCATTCAGTGAGCTCTCCCTGTTGTTATCTCAACTCATAAGCCTTTCCTGATATTTTCTCTCCCCTGTCCAGCTGTGGAGGGGAGTGACAGAGTGGCTTTGATGGGTGTCTGGCATCCAGTCTTGGGGTCAACCCATCACACTAATAAAGCAAAGACTATAACAGACATGTTGAGACATATTGTTTCTTTTTTAAGGCCAATGAAATGGAAAATGTTGTCAGTGATAAAACACAGAGAGAGGCAGCTGGAAATAGCTGAAAGCTTGGCATGACATAAATGAGAAGGTGCAGAGGCAGAGGAATGTCTCTCTGCAGAGTGCTACCTGGCACAAACCATTGTTGTGCAAGATTTGGCCTAACGAAAACAACAATTGATGAAACCTCAGACTTAAATGCAACTGTAGAGAATAACAGAGTTTGCTAGAGATTCATCATCATGATGGAGCAGAAAATTGCTAGGTAACCCAAGACTGAGAGGTACCTCACAGAGAAAAGTAGTAGAAGAAAACCCTGTTTTAGATAGATTGCCTGTGGAAGAATGTGAGGACAGAAGAAAGGGCGGAAGAAAGCTACCAGAGCAAAGATATTCCCAATGAAGGGTTTTAAGAACTATGAAGCAGCTCTTCTAAAAAGGGTGGAGAAGAAGGAATAACAAAAATAGAAGGTGGCATAAGGATGATAAACAGAAATAAACATGAAATCAAGCCAAATCATAGAATCATATGCAGACAGGAGAAAAATGCAGTGTAGGAACTCCATATGGACAGCAAAAGAAGTGGGTTTATATGACTCCTTTAGAAGAATTTTATGGGCCATTCACAGAATGGGAGAGTGGGCTGTCTGCTAGGATGAAAAATGTGGGCGTGTCTCTGAAGGGATCATCACAGGACTGGAGGAGAGGGCAATGGGATGCAGCCAGATAGATGTCCGCTAGGTTCACTCAAAGACACTTACGTGCAGCTGGAGAGGACAGGGAAAAAGATGGAGGCGCTTAGTCTCCAATGCAGTACTTCTAGTATTAGAAAAGATGAAAACGTGGAGAAGATGTCAAAAAAGTGCGAACAGGTATTCCAAGAAACAAACCTCTAAGAATGTATGCTACTTCATGGAAGAAATTTTAAAATTTCTTCCTTTTTTTCTGTATCCAGACACATAAAATGTGAACATCTTGTTCTTGTTTTTAAAAAAGTGTGTAACTCACCCTCTTGCTCCCAGTAGTCCTCAGGATTCCACACATCAGCTAAACATCTGGGCTGAAAACAGCAGACTAGTTACAGAGACTCCTCAAAACTACTTTTACTCCTCTTAGGCAGTTGTCACAGATGAATGCTGCCATGAGTGCAAATGAAACAAAGGCTTGTGATACTAAACGAGCTTTTCAGGTCACTGTTGCACAGGAGCACTCACAGGTCAATGTCTGAAGTGAGGTCTCCTGAGCCTCATTATTGAGACAGTCATTCTTCTCAGATATGTTGCATTTTGGTGTTGTACAAAATAAATGATAAAATTGCTATATTTAAAATATTTATGTGAGGAAAGANGTTGTTAATATTATGTATGCAGAGCAGAAGACACACAGAGAGATTTCCACTCTGAAAAGTTTACCCTCAGATATCAACATCTGTTACCATGATGTTTCAGATCTTACTAATTTAAAACAGAAGAGTGACTGACAGCAATATGTAAAAAACCACTTCAGATGTTACCTCTTTGACTGTTTCAGTCCATCTGTAATTGCTGGTTTCCAGCATCCAAGAAAATATCTTGCCAAAACACAGAACCACTGGGAAAGAATTTTAATATCCTACTAATTCAAGTATGTACTTTCCTTGGAAACTGTATTTTGAAACCATACTATTTATTGTTTGTAAATGTCAGTCAGGCTCTTGTCAGACATTTTTCATTTCCTGGGATAAAGAATCAAGGATTTGCAGAAGAATTCACAGTGTAAACCAAGTTAAAATGTTAATTTCAATTTCAGAATCATAAAACTAATTTAACTGGGAGATAAATTATTTCCGTGGTTTCCCCTTCAATCCTTTGTGACATCTATGTATACTATTACATTACCAAAGAATGAAAATGTCACCTTTTCTGAGATGCATCTCATGATTATACAAATTAAAAACTATGTATATAAAATAGAATCTACTTATATGGAAGTTTTCATTGTGACATTCATATTCTACAGCGATTCCTTTCTTATGAAAAATTACTGAAAACTAGTACAATATCAGAAAAGGCTGGAGTGTTGAGATATAGTCTTGTAACCGAAATAAAAGCAGCAGGTACTGGAGGTCACTGAAATATGACAGGAATACTATTAGGAACTACCACATACCAAAGTGAGTCATGTACCTCAAAATTTCTTCTCAGCATCACTATTTAACTCTCATTGCTAGAGGTTTCCATGGGATGGTTATACTGCTAACAAAATCCATGCCATTAAAAGGGACAAAACTACATCATCCTTTGCTTTGCTCTTTCAGCTTCTTTCAACTAGAATCTAGCAGTAAAGTCCCCTTGGTATGACCACTCACTCCCTTCCTCTCTTGCTTGTTTTTCCCTCTTCTTCCATCTTTCTTCCAGACTAAAATAACCTTTAGAATAGCATAAGGCTGTCACAACCTCCCTCAGTAACAGCAAATAAAGGAGAGAATAATCCCAGGATATGACAAAGAGCCTTTCCTTTCTATTTATTTTTCTTTTGAAGAGTGATGTTGGGGGTTAGATTTGGGCTTTTTTCTTTCTTTTCTTATAGAATTTTTCCCCATAAAGTCACTGGGAGACCATTTACTGGGTGCTTAGGGGTGCTTGACCAGAACAAAAGAAATGGCCAAGGGAGAAGGTAGCACTGGGCCACACCCTTTTGTGGTCTCTGAGAGTTTTTCTCTCCGAGGAAAAAAAAAGGGTTTGGGCAGGTAAAGGACAGGGGTGGGGGCAGCTTCACTCTCTCTTGCTCTGGGCATCAGAGGGAGGACGGTCAGGCTGCTCTTGCTGCAGGAGGAGTTTTTCTCACTGCCATCACTGGGTCCGTTCCTGAGGAAATCTGCCATCACCTCCTCGTGTGTCCAGGAACTCTGAGCTCACCTCCTCCTGCCCTGCTGGAACTGGGCTGGCCTCCTCCCGCCACATCCACTTTTCTTTGGCACTACTTTGGATACGCTGTATCCCTGCACTGCCCTGCCCTGCTGGGACATCCCTGCCATTCCAGTTACCACTGTGGAGCTTCTGGTACATCCCACCCACCAGCCCGGGATTCTCCACTGTTCCAGCTTGGTGCACTCAGAGCCCTGCACCAACACCAGCCTGCCTGAGCTTTGTGAAACAAAAGCCCCCTCGAGGTTCCTGGGTTTGTTTATCATTAATGCTGTAGTTGTTGTTGTTTGTTTGCCTTGTTATACATACTAGTAAAGAGCTGTTATTCCTATCCCCATATCCTTGCCTGAGAGCCAAGACAAGTGAGTACAGAGCTATGTAAGAAAAAGAGATTCCACAATTCTTCACATTCTAGTGGTTCAACACAAGACATTCCTTCCAGCTATATGTTTTCCATAGGCAAACCACACAACATAAAATGTAATAGGAGGCATTGCAGGGAGACTGCCTTCGCTTCCTGTAGGTTTTGCAAAATGAATATTGAACAAAGCAGAGAGCTCTTAGGCCTGCCCCATTTCTGACCAGATATGGAGATCCTAATGAACTCCATTGGTGTGTAGAATGGAGCTGGAAATATACAAAAGGTGCACAATCATTTTCTACAGTGCAGTAGTAGCTGAAAATAGTAATTCAGTCCCTTGAAATAGGTGACACCACTACCAGAGCAATGGAAATGTATTTACCTTATAGAAATATTCAATATGTGTCATCAGAGTCAGGCTGAATTAAGATCAGCCTGTATGAGCTAGTGACAGCACAAGCTAAGTTGAATTCTACTGAGCCCTGATTTTGTCATCCATTCAATTGCAAAAGCTGTAGAAAAACCACAGCCACCATGGGCAATTGTGCTGTTGGAGGTGCCTAACTCCTAACCTGCATCCTAACTAGGGAACTAGACTAAACTACAGAAGCCATGTACAGAGAATATTCATCACTAAAATAGAAAGGGTTATAGGAAATATGGAGACAGACTCTTCTCTGATGCACAGTGAGGAGAAAAGAGCCAACTGTCCCGACTTGCAGCAAAAGCAATTCTAACTAGATTTCAGAGAAAATGTTCTCTGTAGGAGAGGTTAAGCATCAGCACAGGTACCCCAAATACATACTCCATCCTTGGAGGAGATATCTTGTCCTCAGCCAGACCAGGCCCTGAGTGATTTGATCCAGCTTGGGTATGAGATTGAACTAGATGATCAGATGATCTCCAGAGAACCTGACAAAACTAGTATCTTTT
>WBMY01000880.1:0-15333 GCA_013397315.1 Donacobius atricapilla
GGTGAGGAAAACCTCCCTCCCATAGGGCTTTGCAGACACATTAATATTTCTTAGGTTTTGTTGTTTCATTGGTTTGTTAAGTTTATGTCACCTTGTTACCATATATGCACACCTGCCAGAATGTTCTTCTTTCCCTTAAATCCCATGGGGTTAATTTTGCTGCAGTGTTCCACTCCTGTGATCCCATTCGTCCCCCTGGTTCCTAGCCACCCCTCTGCACCTTGTTTCCCTATCCCTATTGGACCATGACCCTCAGAAACACCCCATTTCTCTGGCAACTTGGCAACACCCTGGCAACTTGGCCCATTTTTGGCTCTCATCCCTGGAAGGTATTCGAGACTGTACCCACAATGCAGACAGTAAACAGCACTCAGATTTCCATACGAGACCCTGTCTCCTCGCCTTTATCATCAGCTCTTTATTAGCAGAGTGCTCTGGGCCCAGGAGGCCCTGGTCACTCTCAGGGACACACAGTAGCACTATACTGCACTCTGTGGTTGCGCACAAAGAGCCACAGGTCAGTTATTGGGGTATACGCTCTCTGTAGCTGGGGAAAGTTGGGCTCTGACTCTGGGGCCTGTGACTCGCACTGGTGCCACATGGGAACTATTTCTTCTCATCTCCTCCCTCACCTCCCTCATCTCTCCTTTGAGTTCTTAACCACAGCAGAGACATGAGTCTGCATCAGGCCACTGATCATACTCTTGTAATTTCTAAGCTTATTAGCAACAGAATCTACTGTCTCTCGGTTGTTCTCAGCATTAATTGCAATGATGGTGGTGTATTGAGATGGCCCTAGATGTGCCAGATTGTACAATATTTGCCCTGTGCGCTTGACCTTTTTGGGGTCATTATCATGCTGTCTGTTTCTCCCAAAAAGTACCTCCAATACTGCCACTTCTCTCAGCTGTTGGATCCCTTTTTCAAGG
Organism: Donacobius atricapilla; assembly: GCA_013397315.1. Taxonomy (NCBI): domain Eukaryota; kingdom Metazoa; phylum Chordata; class Aves; order Passeriformes; family Mimidae; genus Donacobius; species Donacobius atricapilla. The sequence goes on from WBMY01000880.1 coordinate 930, forward strand.
GTCTTCTATGGTATTGTATGTTGGTACTCATACATTCTCTATGGACTAATCTCTTTCTCGCATTCATTCAAAGCCGCTCGCAGAGGGAAAGGGCCCCTGGCTCCCTTACAAATACCTGATTCACACCTGAGTCCTGGGTCAAGGGTCCCAAATTCCTTGCCTCACCACCATCCAGTTGCACACCTGTACCCGTAAGGTCCCAGACTCAAAGGAACCAGGCTATATGCCTCTCGGCCCTGTCGCACAATGTCTTTTTGCAGAGTATGGAGACTTTCATATGACAGGGGTTTGGTGATGCTCTCAACCTCTAACTCCCCTGTGGATTGTGAGGATCCTCATTTCTTATCCTTCATAACTGGGTGTTCTGATTTGAACTTAGACTTCTTTGTTTCCATGGTGATGACTGCTGCAGGCTGTGACTGCCCTTGTGATTCAGCTGCAACCTGTATGGTTGTAACGTGTGTGGGCTCCACTGCTGCACCATCAGACTCCCTCTTCGAGGCAGGGAGAGGGTTTCCCACCAGCTGGGGAAAGGTACTCCTTCAGCATCTGAACCATCTTGCATTTCTTCTTCACCAGAACCCCCACCCAATCTGAGTGATTTATTTCTCAGGTGGGCTGGGGCAGGGTCAGGCTCTGTGGCAGCATCCCTATTCTCTAGGGTACATGTCAAGGTGGTTATCCAAGTCAATCTTACCTTATTTCTGAATGCTAAATAGAACAGACTTATCAGGCATTATCAGCAACACCAGCCACTGTATGGTATCATTAGCATTTAGAGAAGATTTGAACCCCTCGAAAACTGGTGAGGTAGATCCAAAGAGCTGAGTGAAGGACTGGGAGAAAACTTCCCCTGGTGTCATTTCCTCACAGTAGGTACACGATTATTAAAGTAACCCCAAAAACATAACAGTTAGTGTGTCATCTCAGGCCTGGTGATATGGCACTTTGCAGAGGCACAACACAACCCCCCGGTCCTAAAGTCCTAAGCAGTCACTGCTGGGTCAGTATAAAAAGGAGCAAAATGGGCTTCACTTGCAGTCCAAGATTTCTTTATTATCACGTAACATAACTTGAGGCAGTGCAGAGGTGAAGACAGGGGAACAAAGCCAGAACTGTGGGTTTTAAGCACAATCAGGGAGGAGTTTAGCATCAAGGGGCCAATAGGGAGAAGACTGGGGAGGGACAAAGTGAAGTTTACAGAACATAAACCAATGAGAAGGCTACTATGGGAAAGTTTATATAAACAGACCNGGCTACTATGGGAAAGTTTATATAAACAGACCAATGGAGCCTTGAAGAATAGGGAATTCCCCAAGGGCCAGTCCAGGCAGGGGCTGGTACCAGGGAAAATCGACAGGGAACATTCGGGAATAGGGGTAGGTATCGGTGAAGACAGACAACCCAGGCTAAACCACCTCCCTGGACGAGGGAAAAAGGAATAAACCATAGGGTATTAAGATTACACATAGCAACATTGGTGTGTGATAGCTCTGAATCCATGTGCCCGCCTTCCCAAGGAAGTTAAAAATCTGTGAATTTCTCACCTTATTAACCCATAAAGCAAACTGGGTAACAGCCACAGTAGCCTTAGTTTTAGGACCCATCTCCTGCAAATGGGAGAAATACAGCCACAACCATGTGCCATCCAAACCAGGGTGAACTAGACCACATGATACCACCTAAAAAGGTTTCTATATCCAGCACACAAAAAATTAGGTCACTCAAGAACTGTTATTCCTTTTTTCACCCTTTTCCTTTGGTGCCCTCATACCCTATGTTGGGCTCCAAAATCTGTCTTGGTTTGAAAAGACAGACATCTGCTAAGGAAGGCAGGAGCCTCCTTTGGAATGGAGAATGTAAACACCCTCCCTCCAAATAATTATAATTTTGAAATTCAGGGGCTCTCAGGAAAAGATACAGGGATGGGAATAACTACTTTTTACTAGGAAAATTAAAATAAAAATGCAGTAATACAAAAAAAACCACTGACAAAATCAGAATACAACCTGATACCATGTTGGTCAGGGTGTTGGTAGCAGTTCAATTAAATCATGGCTGCAGTCTTCCTGGAGTGACTGATGTGGTTCTGTTGAAGCAATGATCCTGTAGAAGAATGTAGTTTTCCTCTGAAGGTCCAGTAGTGGTGTAGATGGGTCCAGTCTTTCTCTCGGAATCCAGTGGAAACAGGCTGCTCTGGTGTTCCGAATTTCTGATTTTTATCCTGGTAGGAATGCATGGCTCCTCCCCTTGGGTCGAGCATCTCACAATGGGATGATATAATTTTATAAGTCATGCTGTGAGACTCACTGTGTAGTTCTCACTATCTATGCCTAGGCTCCAGTGTCCCACTTTTCTTTAATCTTTTCTTTAAACAAACCAACAAGAGGAATGATGAGCTTTACTCACGAACATGTGGATGATACCCACAGAGGAAAGGAATGCTCTGGATGCTAGGACCCGGGAGGTCCTTTCCCACCTCATCTTGGAGATACCCAGAGCCTCTAGCAGCACAGTTTCCAGAGTGCCACTTTCCTCTCACTCCTATGGGGAATCCAACAATTTTGATATCCATGGCATTGGTCAGTTCTTGTATTTCACTCTGGACGTGTTCATATTTTTTAACTCTCTCCTCTGCTGCCTTTTGTAGGGAATTATTGTGCCACTCATATCTGATAGTTGCGTCCACTACATATGCTCCATTTTCCTTCAGAAATAGGAGATCTGGTTTAAAAAATTTCCCAGTGTTATCTCTTACATGCAGTTCGTGGAACACTGTCCAGTTCTCTTGCTGAGGTTTTTGGTTAGAAGGCCGCAGATGTCACTGTACCTTCTAATCCTGGCCTCTTGCATTACTGGACACTTCCTAATGATATGAGAGCATGTTTCATTGTCAGCATTACAATGCCTACAACTTTTTATGTGCTCATCTCGTTGACACCTAGCCAGGAACTCTCTAGTTGCATAGACATTGGCTCATATCTGTAAAGTTGTTATTAATTTTGAGTGAGATATGCCTTTATAATTCAAGAGCTATGTGTTACTGATGGTAACACATTCCTGTTCAAAGTTGTTTGCCTTGGCATGCCAGTTGTTTTCATTTCTTGGATTCGTATTTACACCAATCGCATGGTCTTGGATATTTTATTTTGGGGGCTGGCACCTCCCATTCTGATAGCATGTCCTCCTCAACATGCCTTTCAGACACTGGTTTAGTGGTCCATATTAACAGGATTTTCTTGTCCCCTCCAGCTCTTATCCATAATTTGGCGTATATCTGGTCTACAGCATCTCTTCATAAGACTTCTTTTAGTACCTCATCCAATGATTGTGCCAACCTGTGAAGTTGCCTAGCCTGAATGTTTGGTACAAGTCCTGCCAGTTTTGTGATTCCTAAACCTCTGTCCTTGGTACAGGAATATAAGCCTGGTATCACAAGTAGAGGATGGTAGATGTAGCCATTCCTTGACCATTGATCAAATGTACAGGTCAAGGGATTCGAGAATCCCTGCTGGAATATCTTTATGGTTTGCAAGATAGATCAGCTCTGATGGAGAAGCCTGCAAACGTTATGTCTGTGGCATTGCTGAGATCTTGAATTTGCCTCTGGACGTTTGTGTTTTCTGTTTTTTTCAGTTACTGCTCTGCAAGCAAGTAACATTACGTTCATATCTGACTGTCTCTATCTGTCTCATCCACCACGTAGGCTTGGTTATTCTTAACAAATAAGAGGTTCGGTTTAAACAGTTCTCCATTGTCATCCTTCACGTGTGATTTCTGAAACACCATCCAATCTTCCTTTTGGGCTTCTTAGCAATTTCTCTTTGTCTAATTAGGGCCAGGAAAGTGTTGTTATCTACCTTTCGGGCTGCAGAACGTGCTGGCAAATGGACAGGAAAGGTACAGCATCCCACAGTCACTGAAACCTGAGAAATAAACTCTCCAAACAGTGTTAGGTTAGAAAACTGGCATTCCTTTAATAGCAGTGCTGGATGCATGGGGACTTCTCAAAGCATGCATGCTCAGACCAAAGTTTATATTCCTGAAACTAATACTTAGTCATCACCTTTTTGAATATATGCATTACATGCTAATTATTTCCATGGGCTTGTTTGGATATGGTTCTAGGTCTTCTTCTGATGAGTCTTTTCTCCTTGAGAATGTCTCAAATATCATCAAGTCAAAATGTTATTCTTTTACCATTCTTTCTTCTGACACCCAATACATGTTCTCAAATGCAAGATAGCAGCTCGTACATAATAATCACTAATGCAAGGAACCAAGGTGTTGTTTTATAATTTTCTAACTAACGGGATGGACTGCTGGGAGACATTCCTCAATCTTTATTGGAACATCAACCTCAGTACAGGCTGAGACAAGAAAGATGGCAACAGCTCATCTTGTCAACAGCAGCCAGAATTCTCTGTGTTACGAGGCCTTTTAAAAGTTTTCTAACCAATAGCAAATTGTTAAGAGCTTACAGGCATCTGCATTAACCAATCATTAAATCTACACATATACCTTATATCTAACAATAGGTGCTGGTTTCATTTTTTTTTTTTTTACTATTCAGGAACTTTTTATGCTCTTCTATTGTCTCTGTACTCTTCTTTCTTTATGAGGGGGCAACTCGTTCCCCTGGGGCCCTGCGTGTCCCAGGCAGATCGGTGTAAAAGATGCGAGATGGGCCCAGCTTGCAGCTCCAAGATTCCTTTATTATAAAAGCATAACATAAACTGTAATCTAACTCAAAGGCAGAGCAGAGGCTGGGACCTAAAATCTCTAAACCAAAAGTGAAAGAAAAAGCTCTTAACTAAAAGTAAAAATGAAAGCAAAAAGGTCCCTCCTCACGGCAGGACTGTGGGTTTTAAGGGACTCTCTTAGGGGTCGGTTTCAGGGTAAGGATCCNGATGCTAGGACCCGGGAGGTCCTTTCCCACCTCATCTTGGAGATACCCAGAGCCTCTAGCAGCACAGTTTCCAGAGTGCCACTTTCCTCTCACTCCTATGGGGAATCCAACAATTTTGATATCCATGGCATTGGTCAGTTCTTGTATTTCACTCTGGACGTGTTCATATTTTTTAACTCTCTCCTCTGCTGCCTTTTGTAGGGAATTATTGTGCCACTCATATCTGATAGTTGCGTCCACTACATATGCTCCATTTTCCTTCAGAAATAGGAGATCTGGTTTAAAAAATTGCCCAGTGTTATCTCTTACATGCAGTTCGTGGAACACTGTCCAGTTCTCTTGCTGAGGTTTTTGGTTAGAAGGCCGCAGATGTCACTGTACCTTCTAATCCTGGCCTCTTGCATTACTGGACACTTCCTAATGATATGAGAGCATGTTTCATTGTCAGCATTACAATGCCTACAACTTTTTATGTGTTGGTCTCGTTGACACCTAGCCAGGAACTCTCTAGTTGCATAGACATTGGCTCATATCTGTAAAGTTGTTATTAATTTTGAGTGAGATATGCCTTTATAATTCAAGAGCTATGTGTTACTGATGGTAACACATTCCTGTTCAAAGTTGTTTGCCTTGGCATGCCAGTTGTTTTCATTTCTTGGATTCGTATTTACACCAATCGCATGGTCTTGGATATTTTATTTTGGGGGCTGGCACCTCCCATTCTGATAGCATGTCCTCCTCAACATGCCTTTCAGACACTGGTTTAGTGGTCCATATTAACAGGATTTTTTTGTCCCCTCCAGCTCTTATCCATAATTTGGCGTATATCTGGTCTACAGCATCTCTTCATAAGACTTCTTTTAGTACCTCATCCAATGATTGTGCCAACCTGTGAAGTTGCCTAGCCTGAATGTTTGGTACAAGTCCTGCCAGTTTTGTGATTCCTAAACCTCTGTCCTTGGTACAGAAATATAAGCCTGGTATCACAAGTAGAGGATGGTAGATGTAGCCATTCCTTGACCATTGATCAAATGTACAGGTCAAGGGATTCGAGAATCCCTGCTGGAATATCTTTATGGTTTGCAAGATAGATCAGCTCTGATGGAGAAGCCTGCAAACGTTATGTCTGTGGCATTGCTGAGATCTTGAATTTGCCTCTGGACGTTTGTGTTTTCTGTTTTTTTCAGTTACTGCTCTGCAAGCAAGTAACATTACGTTCATATCTGACTGTCTCTATCTGTCTCATCCACCACGTAGGCTTGGTTATTCTTAACAAATAAGAGGTTCGGTTTAAACAGTTCTCCATTGTCATCCTTCACGTGTGATTTCTGAAACANTATCTGACTGTCTCATCCACCACATAGGCTTGGTTATTCCTAACAAATACGAGGTTTGGTTTAAACAGTTCTCCATTGTCATCCTTCACGTGTGATTTCTGAAACACTATTCAATCTTTCTTTTGGTCTTCTTAGCAATTTCTCTGTCTAATTAGGGCCAGGAAAGTGTTGTTATCTACCTTTCGGGCTGCAGAACGTGCTGGCAAATGGACAGGAAAGGTACAGCATCCCACAGTCACTGAAACCTGAGAAATAAACTCTCCGAACAGTGTTAGGTTAGAAAACCGGCATTCCTTTATTAGCAGTGCTGGATGGATGGGGACTTCTCTTCAAAGCATGCATGCTCAGACCAAAGTTTATATTCCTGAAACTAATACTTAGTCATCACCTTTTTGAATATATGCATTACATGCTAATTATTTCCATGGGCTTGTTTGGATATGGTTCTAGGTCTTCTTCTGATGAGTCTTTTCTCCTTGAGAATGTCTCAAATATCATCAAGTCAAAATGTTATTCTTTTACCATTCTTTCTTCTGACACCCAATACATGTTCTCAAATGCAAGATAGCAGCTCGTACATAATAATCACTAATGCAAGGAACCAAGGTGTTGTTTTATAATTTTCTAACTAACGGGATGGACTGCTGGGAGACATTCCTCAATCTTTATTGGAACATCAACCTCAGTACAGGCTGAGACAAGAAAGATGGCAACAGCTCATCTTGTCAACAGCAGCCAGAATTCTCTGTGTTACGAGGCCTTTTAAAAGTTTTCTAACCAATAGCAAATTGTTAAGAGCTTACAGGCATCTGCATTAACCAATCATTAAATCTACACATATACCTTATATCTAACAATAGGTGCTGGTTTCATTTTTTTTTTTTTTACTATTCAGGAACTTTTTATGCTCTTCTATTGTCTCTGTACTCTTCTTTCTTTATGAGGGGGCAACTCGTTCCCCTGGGGCCCTGCGTGTCCCAGGCAGATCGGTGTAAAAGATGCGAGATGGGCCCAGCTTGCAGCTCCAAGATTCCTTTATTATAAAAGCATAACATAAACTGTAATCTAACTCAAAGGCAGAGCAGAGGCTGGGACCTAAAATCTCTAAACCAAAAGTGAAAGAAAAAGCTCTAACTAAAAGTAAAAATGAAAGCAAAAAGGTCCCTCCTCAGGGCAGGACTGTGGGTTTTAAGGGACTCTCCTGGGGGTCGGTTTCAGGGTAAGGATCCAATAGGGAAGAGGGAAACAAGGCAGGGATTACAGTGCTGAAACCAGTAAGGGTACGCAGCAGTCTAAACAATTAATAAGGCATCGAAGACAGGGAGATTGATAGGGAAAAGTCTGGAAGAAAAGGCAGGGTTTAGAATTGACAGCTACATAGATGAGTGCAATCTAGGCGATACTAGGACTAAGTTATTAATATAGGGGACGGCAAAACAACCCATTTAACATAAAAACACATCACAACATTCTGTAAACAAAGCACAGAGCCTCATCATTAATCTTTTCTATTATCTTGCTTAACATATTTTTCTACTTGCTGAGGCCTAACTCTACACAGCACAAAAACACAGTCTTACTGTTCTATGTCCTCCTTCTTCTATCTTTTTAACTTTACACCTACATCTGCACTGCTGTGAAAGCTTTCTGCTTTTTCTATTTCCCACAATTCCCCCTCTTGGTATAATTGCAAAGAAACCTTAATAGTTTTGTCAATTCTTAAATATCTTACATTGTAGAGTTTACTACAGTGACACTTTTTAAAATGTATTTATTTTTGCTTATTTAAGGTACCTCTTTTGTTTGCTGTAAGCTCTTTAAGTTTAGATTACAGTAATTTTAAGTAGCAAAAGATCTAGTTTATTTTAAGGATGTAATTCAAATTTGGTAGTAATTGTTATTTTTTATTTTGATAAGTTTTGTCTGTTTTAAGGTCCTAATTCAAAGCAGTTATGTCTATATTTGTGTATACGACTATGGAGTTTGTAGACAACTGCACAAAACTGATTTTTTTTTAAGATTTTGAGAATTCTTTATAACTTTATTTCTCACATTTCTTTTTTGGATGATAAAGGTTTCTTTGATGGTTTTATTTATTATCTGTTGTACAGACTTAAGTATGTAAGGTACTACTACTAATACTACTATTAAAATAACATATATATATAAACTTATTTTACAAAGTTCTTTTAATTAAGGTGTAAAGTTCTGTCTTAAAAACAAATTGTCTAACTATGACTCATTGCCGTGTTTGATTTGAGTTGTTAAATCTTTTAGCTTTTTCATGTTTTTGTGGATGGATTTGGAATGGTTATATAGGTTTATATAGCACAATTCTTTAAATTCTTCAGAAGTATGTTTATATGCTAGTAAAAGAAAATTAATTGCTGCTTTATTTTGTAGGGTGTTATGTTTAATACTGCTGATGTTTGTCAGCATATTGCAGATTGTAATGGATGTGGTATTTGTTTATTTAGGTAACATTTTACTTTATTTAATTGTTTTAATGCTATGGCTGAAACTTTTTGTAGTTTTGTAGGCCATAAAATAATTTTTACAATTTTTTTCATTTTGATAGGTAAATTTTTTTTCTGGTTTTTTTTAATGACTGTTTTAGCACTAGATTATGCTATTACAGTGAGCTCTTTAAAGTTGCATGGACAACTTCTAAGGTGTGATGGAATGTTTTGCTAAGTCTTATCTTTACAAATAAATTAGTATCCTTTTGTTGATTGTTGTGGATTTTGATCAACTCTGGAAAGCTTACTCTAACAGTCTGAGTAATTATACTAAAAACTTAAGTTTCTATATGCAAAGTAATGGGGAGTAATGTATTTTGAGGAAATGCTTTCTTTCTAATTACTTGCTGAAAACATCAGGCAGAAATCCATTGCTAGAGAACTAAGAATTACTACTTCTTGGGGTTCAGATATTGTTTTGGGAAGTTACTTGGTTTAAATGTCAGTTACTCATGGGATTGGTCTCATTAGTAACTTTGTTTGGTTTATTATTAAGTGGCTTTTTGGTTAAAGGGTAATAATACATAGGTATTGGTCAGTCTTTTACTGGCATACCCTTTTTTCAAGGGTAAATAGATAACTGAAACATCTTGACTTGCTAAAGTTAAAAATCTTGTTTTGGCTCTGATTATAATTATTATTACAGTAAACTGATTGTGATAAGTATAAGTTATAATATGTAATGGTGTAATATATAATACAGTAAAATAACTTATAATAAATCTGAATATAATAAACTATTATTTTCATAGTTGTAAAAATTATTTTTGGGGACCTATAAGGAAGCCTCATTAAACTTTTCCATTATCTTACTTTACATATTTTTCTACTTGCTAAGGCCTAACTCTACACAGCACAAAAACACAGTCTTATTTTTCTATGTCCTCATTCTTGTATCTTTTTAACTTTACGCCTCCATCTGCACGGCTATGAAAACTTTCTATTTTTTCTATTTCCCACAGCAAGGAAGCATTAGATGGAACAGGAATTATTAGTCACAGATGTAGGGAGTTAACACCACACTGATCTCTGGCATTTGTACTGAGCCCTGTAGGTACAAAACCAACAGGGCCCCTCACTCACACATCTGCAGGGGCTGCACCTTGGGGGGTTCTGCTGGGGAGCTGCTTTCCTGGGGAGCCCCATCCTCCCCCCAGGCCACCCTGGGCTGGCTCAGGGATCTCTTCTGCATCCTGTGGGAGAATTAATAAGGCTGGAAGTGGGGAAGGGAGAAATGGGAGTCTTTGAGGAAATACCTCAGCACCACAGGGCTGCTGAGGAAGCAGGGAAGGTCTTGGGCTTGTGTGCAGAGGCTCCTCGCCAGCTCCGTGTTCCTGTCCTGTCCCTGTCCTGCTGGACACTGACCACAAGGGCTGCAGTGGGGTGTCACAAAGGGCTCCTGCAGGGAGGCTCTGGCTGTCCCTGGGGAGCATGGGGACAGCTCAGTCCTGGGGACACGGGTGCTCCCAAAGGACCTCCAGGCCCCCTTTGCCCTCCTGTCCCCTTGGGACATCCCTGGTGCCCTCCAGCATGCCCCAGAGCCCTGTGTTCAGACACCCCGTGTGCCCCCAGGATGTCCCTGTCAGTGCCCTGCAGAGCCTGGCCTCTGCCCCTGACAACACAGCATGGGTGAGATTTGGTTGGGGGCTCAACATTTCTGAGTCTGAATTTTTAGCTTGCTAACTATTGCTACCTCCTTTCCCAAGGGAAAGTTGTCAACCATTTTCTCTTTTCAAAACATCTCTCTCTGTTTCTCAAAACAGGTTAAGTAAACAGTGTTCCCTTTCCCATAACAACTGTCCNTAATATGATGATTATCAAAGTCAGTAAAGGAAGAGTGACTTACTAAGTGGAAGTGTGTCACAACCAGCCCTCACTTCCATGAGCCCTCACAGGCTTATTGTGGACCCTTGGTTCCATGAGGCTCCCCTGTGTCACAAGGGGCCATTGTTCCATGGGGCACCATAATGTCACAATGGTCTCCTCAGCTGTGTTGTGTCACAATGGCCCCTGGCTTCCAGGAACCCCTGCAGTGTCCCAGCAGCACCTTGACTGCAGGAGCTGGTGGCTGGGAGCTTCTGCCCCCTCAGCAGTTGAGAGACAGCATGCAGAGAGTGCCATGGCCCCTTCTGTCCCCATTCCTGACCCTGTCTCTGCCACATCCATGGTCCTTAAATGTGCAGGTGACACCAGTATCATGAGCTAATGCAACATGAGGAATTTATATATTAGTAAAAAGGCAAAGTGAGGCTTATGAAAGCTTGAAAAGAAGTTGCACTAGCCTCAAAGGGGGGAATGTTACCAGATGATAAACATCTCCACCTGGTGAGCTAACACAACGCTTGTTCTCCAAAACCCACTCGCCTATGGAAACTGCTCAGTGTCCATTGTGTAAGAAGGAGAACTGGAGGTTCACTAGCCCCAGTGCCCACCCAGCTCAACCAATTTGACTGGAACATTGGGGTCTGAGATCCCAGAGAGACCCCCAGGACACAAGAGCGCTCAAATAAAATTGAGGGAAATATGTCAATGATTTCAGGCAAATTATTATCATATGTATGTTTATTCTGGGACAATCAATGAATTTGTCTGCAGTGTATAAAGAGAAACTTTCCTATACTCAACATGCATGGCTTTGGGAGGAGCTTTTCTTTCATGCATCTGGCCAAATAAAGAATGCTGCTTCTTCATGCTACGTTGGTATTAAGGTGATTTTTATTTTACCAAACTTTTGTTTGTACACATGGCTTTCTACATCCTCTGCATCAGCACAGATTTCTGCTGGACTCTTCCTGCTAGCCTTGCTTTTCAGGTGCTTTCCCAGCGGCCCTTGGGGACCCAATGAGAGTTCAAAACAAGTTGTCCATCTCCATTGTGAATCAGGTCCTTTCAAAACAGGGACAAGTGGAAAGTTGTCCTTTGCCTTTCCTTGCAGTGTCTGCTGTGGCTGACGGGGACAAGCTGTGACCTCTGACGGCTTTGCTCTGTTTAACTTGAGGTGGGAGAGTTGACAACTTGGCTGGCAGCCTTCAGAAAGACCCAGAAACTGATTGTCCACAAAGCTCAGCAAGATGGGAGTGAGGCCCTAGAGAGTGAAAAAGCCAGGTAAATCAAAGCCTGTGGGACCCTGCATTGTGATGAACGGATTCCCTCTTTCACATCTTTGCATCTGCCCGCATTTCTGAAGTGGCAGGGTTCTGAACTGTCCATGCTGATGTGCTTCATTCTCTGGGTGTTGTGTTTCATTTCTTTTAAGCCTTCAGTTTTCCTGAGGGCAAAGGCTTTTGGAGTAGCTCTTCCCCTAAAGGGGTGTTCTCTTGTTAAGCTGGTGTCATAACCCTACTCAAGCTGCAGTGTAGGGAGCTGGATACATCCAGCAGCTTCACCTTGGGTCTGGTAACCTGAACCCTTTGGGAACTGGATGAGCCTGGCATTCTGATTCCTTTGCTTGGCAGAACAATCTTAAACCCTTGATTTCTGATCTAAGCCAGATTCCCCCCTGAGGAGCCCAAGGGACACGAATGTGTCTTCCATCTGTTGCCTTGTTCTGCAGGCCAGCTCTAACTCTGGAAGAGAAGGAACTGAGCCTCAGAAGCCTGGAAGAAAACAACCTGGCCTGGATCAAACAGCTCCATTCTGCTCTTCACCAAGCTGAGCAGCTCCTCTCAGGCCACATAAGAGAACTGCAGGATCTCAACACTCAGGTAACCTGTGCACTGGCATCCTCTTCTCCAGGGACACGCAACACCACCTTCAGCTTCAGCCTGGATATCCTAAGTGCTTCCCTCTCCCAGCAGCAGCCACTGCTGCCATGTTCTGCCTGGGGCTGCTGCTGCGCCCTGAGGCCAAGGCTGGCTCTGGTGTCTCCTGATGAGGTTTTCCCCTGTTCTCTCCTGGGTCCCAGCTGGAACTCTCAGAGGAGAAGTAGGGGCAGACTCCTTTGGAGCTCTTCCATCCCTCTTAGCACTGTTGCCGGGGCTGGGCACTGAGCAGTGTGGGGACACAGGCGTGGTTATGGCAGGCCGGGGAGGGCTCTTCCAGCAAAGCCAGTTCATCCTGTGTTTAGAGCTGCCCCACCAAGGATGCCCATTGCCTCCCTTTCTTCATTTGGACTTTGTCTCCACTGTAATCCTTGGCTTTGCCCCTTCTGTGTCCATTGTGCTTTTTGCTTGAAGTTGTTTCTCCTTTGTTCCTTGCCCTGCTGCCTGTTCTGCTGCTTCAGGAGCAGCCCTGCCCCTGATGTGTGCATCCCTGTCCCAGATCATTTCCCTGCTGGAAGCAGTGCATGAGAAGGATGCTGCCCAGGCAACTCGAGAGGAGCAGCTGCTGCAGGAGCTGGAGGAGTCCCAAGCTAGCGAACGGCGCTTGAGGGTCTCAGTGCAGGTGCTGGAGGCTGAGGCCTCTGAGCTACGTTTGAGGCTCCGTAGCTCAGAGGACAGAGCAGAGGCCTTGGCCACACAATGTCAACAGGCAAGTGGTGCCCACAGCAAAGCTCAGTCCCAGCTGGAAAAACTGCTCTTGCTTGTCCACTGCACGATCAGGGACAGCAGCCACTTGGTCACTTGGAGCTCAGGCAAGTGTGGCAGGCTGGGCTAGCATGTGTGCAGAGAGTGTGGGAGAGCAGGTGGAGTGACCACTGGTTCATGGTCAGCCTGGTGTGACAGGCTCAGCCTTTCAGCCTTTAGACTGACTCCAGCCTTGGGAAGTCCTGGCAGCTTGACTTCCCTGCAGAGTCACAAGTCTGTGTTTGTACGGGGAGAAATGATCAGCACCAGAAGGGAAAAGGGCCCGAGCCTGTCAAGCCACAGAGCTCGTGTAGTTGTCCTTGGGGCAGTGCTGGCATCAGTGGTCATTAAATGAAAGTCAGCCTGTGAAACAGGTGCTGCTGCAAGGGGAGCTCTAGGACAGTGACAAAGGCACTGCCACCTTCTGGCTAGAAAAAGGCCTTGTTTGTTGACACCTGGAATTCAGTCTTGAACCAGAATGTCTTCTCTTTTCAGAAAAGGGCCATGTCGTGAGTCCAACTGCTTCTCAGGCCAGGGATGTCCCCACAGAGCTCGCGGTGGACAGAGCAGTAGCAGCCCTGCAAGATCAGTGGCAGCACCTGGAGCATTCCCAGAAAGATCTGGTAACGTGTGCCCAGTGCACCCAAAAATCCTGTCCCACTCTGGGCTGCCGGACAAGCAGAGCACCAGTGCNCATCCCAGAGCATCCAGGCTCTTGGCCTCTCTGTAGCAGGGCTGGACAGGCTCCTCCCAGCTCCTCTCTCTCTGACTGCCTATTCTGCATAAGCATAAAAGCAAACACACTTTCCTAGTCCTCTGAACCTTGCCCTTTTCATTCTTGTTTTTTCTCTGCCCAGAAGTTTCCCTCATTTCTGTCAGCTGTGGAAGCCCTTGTGGGCTTAGGGCCAGGCAAACACAGCCAGGCAGAGATGCAGGATGCACATCAGTTTGCCTTTGCTTTGCTTTGCCCCTTCTCCCCCTTCCCTGGTGCAGCGATGTGGAGGGAAAAACGCAAGAACTCTCTAGAAACTGCCCTGAAGGAAGAGGCTGCAGCAAGAAAGGAAGAGGCTGTGACTCTTCACCAGGAACTGGCATCTCTCCAGAGGAAATTGGAGAACACAGAGAAGGAAAGAA
>WBMY01000881.1:0-24017 GCA_013397315.1 Donacobius atricapilla
TTTTGTGTATTTAGTTCTTCAGGCTGCAAGAAGTCCTGTTTTCACACTGCTGCTGAAAACGGTCATTCCTCACAGACAAAGGGCTTGGTCACCCAATCATTTTAACCACGTGCTTTTTGCTTTCCTGTGAACCTGCTAAATAATTAGCAGTGAAATCTGCTTTCTTTTTTATTTCCACATTTTCATAGGAAAAAAAGCTCCTGTCAAAATAATTCCTCTTTGATATTGGGGCATGATATTCTGTTGGAAAGAATGCAGCATACTCTGGGTCTGGTGTTAATGTAACCAGAATCTTTTGAGGATCCTCAGCAGTAATTAAATGACTATTCCTCACTTTTTGTTGCATACATAGAACAAATGAGCAGATTGGGTGTTTCCTGCATGAAGTGATAACATCTGTGTATTATTGGGGAATACTTAATTTCTTTATCACTGTGTAGTAACGCATGTTAAAATTATTTGGAATTAATGACAGTTTTATGTGAGCAAAAACAGTGTCCTGGATTCTGAGAGGTTTCATCATTGACATGTTTTTCCACCACAACATTTTTAGACACTGAGAAGATCTTTATGGTATGAAGGACTCAGAACAAAACAAGGGCTTTTTTGCAAGAAGAACCATTCCTAATATTCATTTAAATCTTGTGCTGAAGATTTATTTATCTATAAATACTTCTGGATTTCATATTTGTTATTACTGGAGAACTGAAAGTGCCAAAATACTGCTCATAAGTCTGTTGTTTCTGCTGTCAAAAGGAAGCAGGAGATATTATAAACCTTGCAGAAGAGGCTGTTTTTGTGAGAATATAGAGAACGTTTTCCAAAGGTTTAGAAAGAAAACTCTTCAGGAGATTTTGGTGGAAGGCGTTTTGGTAGAAAATCAAGGATTTAAAACACAAAGATATTTTGCTAAGGAGGTATAACATGGTCCTCCCAGGAGACTGAGGGGTCTGCAACATTGAACTTCCCCTCCTGTCCTTTCAGACGTCACAAAGTTTGAAGAAAATGCACTTCAGTGTTGAATGGACTCTAAACTGATTCTAACAGGGGATATTAAAATGCTCTGCACTAACAGCAGCAAAAACTATTTCTACCTTCTCCAACAAAATCTGAGTTGAAACTTTCTGCTCTACCCATTCCCCTTGACAAACATATCTATTTTCATCTCAAGTGGGAAGAAAAATTAAATGTAAAAAATGCTGGAGTTTTCAGAGCACCTGAATTCCAGTAGAACTGCAGTTAGGAAAGATGGAAAATGTAGAAAATAAACTGAATTTCAGTCCTTCCAAGGTTCAGTCATTTCTCTACTTTAAGACTTAGATTATCACATAGATATAGGGTCTCATTTACTCCTTTCTACCCTTTTTTGAGTCATAGGATAGAACCCAAATCTTTATCTCATCGCAGGATTATTCTCTGGGCAGCCTTCCCTTTCTGTCAGAAGCAGCTGGAGAATGTGAAATCTTCACTTGGCATTTCCAGTGGGGAGTTGGGCTCCACCTTCCTAACCTGCGCAAGCCTCAGGCTGCTGCCAAATCAATCGCTGATGATGATGGCAACCACTGCTCTACTGAGGCTTGAATGACAACTTTCCTTACAGTTCTGGAAAGAACATCGTTATCTTGCAACATATTCTGAGAAACTTCACGTTTTAGCTCTCCTGGAGAAGACACGGAAACACCTGCAGGTTTTATGGCAAGGCTTGGATGGGATTTTCCAAACATAAGTAGACAACAGAGGGCAAAACAAGTCTTGATTGGATTGTAAGGTCCATGTCAGGCAGGTGTGCCCTTGATGCAAAGGAGAAAGGAGATCATGAATGTTTGCTTGGACGTGTTGCTCTCACTCTGAGCAAACTCTGGTATTGGCCAGGAGGGTTTTGGCACATGGGCTCAGGTGAGGGCAGAGCAGTGTCTGTGCTGTGCAGCCTCAGGAAAATCCATCCTCCTTGTCCACCCTGCACAGCTGGGACTGGGTAAGAGGATGGGCAGTTCTGAGGCCCAGGCTCCATCTCTCTGGATGGGATCACTGTAATTTTCTCTTTGTTCTCCAGGTGAAATTTCAGAGCATCTGTGTCAGTCTCCTCTTTCCCCATGTAAATGATAAGAACCAAACAGATCTGAAAATGTCTCCTGCATCTTACAGCAGTGAGCTTTGATTCACACTTCCCTTAATTCACTGCTGTGAAAAATGGGCTGGCATCCTACTGTGAATTTAAATACTCCCAACCCAGGAATAAATGGATCCCATGGCTCATTTATCTTTCAGATATTAATTAATAGTGGTTAATTGTAGTTATGAACTGCAACATTCCAGTCTCCGGCATCCATACATTTTATTTAATATATTCTGATTAAGGTGGAGTCAGCGAGTTGGAGAATAATTAAAACAGCTCTTTGCCATCAGCTTCTTAAAAAATTTCAGCTTCCTCATGAATTCATAAGATGATTGCATCTGCCTCTTTGAGAGGGAGAGTTGTTTTGGGGCTGAAGCACGGCTAACACTGTGAGAAGATCCATTGGAACACAGTTTGCCTGTCCTTGGTGCCCCAGACTGACACACCACTGCCTTTCCCTGCATGGCACTGATGCAGTAACTCTGCACATCTGCACTCTGCTCTAGAATCACAGGATGAGAAAACTTTCCACTCTTAATTCTGTCCCTCTTTTATGTAGTGGAATAGTTGATAGTATGAGCAGGGCAGTTCATGTCTGTGAGCTTACAGTACAAGAAAATTCCATGAATGGTTGGTATTAACTTTCTGAAACCTATTGTTACCCCAGAAAGGATGGGTCACAGTACAGGGCTAAGAGAGTAGTTTGCTTAGATAATCAGCATTTTCTTCATAGGTTCATGGAATAGTTTGGGTAGGAAGGGACCTTAAAGATCACTTCATCCCAATCACCTGCCATGCGCAGGGACACCTTCCACTAGACCAGGTTGCTCCAAACCTGGTATTTTCTTATTTCATGATCCACATTTCCTGTTTATGGACACATATCAACGCTATTTTTCTGTGCTTTGTTGATATTTCATTTATTGGTGGGGTACAAGTAGATTTCAGGCTGATGGAAATACAAAATATTCATTTTAGTCTGTTTTAATGCACTTTGGTTTCAAATCTCCCTCCCCATGTTGTGAGGGCAGAGCAATGTTTGAATCACCTCACGTAGCTCTGGGCAAATGGGGGCCCATGAAAGCTGGCAGGTGTTAAGGCACAGCACAGTGCAAGTTTTAAGGGCAGTTTCCTGAGGGATTTCCTCCTGAAGGCAGCTATTGTTTGGTTCAGAGAGAGCCATATCCACTCCGCTCCCAATGGCATCCTGAAGCACACTTGCAACACAGAAAAAAAAATGATGACTCTAGAATTGATTTGATGATAAAGTTTCCCCCCAGCCCTCACAAATGCTTGTGGCTGAGCTCTGGCAGGGAGATGTCCTGTTGGAAACTGAACTTCGCTCATCTGGGCTCTGGTGGGAACCCCGTGTTCAAGATAAACATGAGAGTGCTCTTTGAAGTTGTTTGCTCATCAAAAGCACAGTTACTTTGTTTGTATTATGCTTGATACTCCCATGAGATGTAGTTCAATTTATGGCATAAAATCTTGGCAAGAGGAGGCAGTTCAGAAAGAAAAATCCCCCCCAAACCAAACAAAGCCCCCTTTACACTGCTGGGAAGGTGGGAATATTGTCCTCAGAGTCCCTCAGATGTTTCTCTTCACAGCATTTAACAGATTTTAATTTTACTTTTCTGTAGTCTATGTGAGAAATCTTCCTCCTGCCTCCAATATGTTTCAAAGTCTTTTGGGCTAAGTTACATGTGAAATCACTTGAGGTTTTAAGCTTGGCCAGGACTTATTGTGTTACAAATGTGGTGGTTGTGCTTTGATGGTCTCTGCCTGCCATTGCTGTAGGAGTGAAAATCCCCCTGTGCCAACAATCATTTGCTCCTTCTTTCTCTGCATCCCATGGAATGGATGTTACTGATGTACCTTTGATGGTAGTTTTTAGATTTGAAGATGTTATACAAATTCTGAGCTGGGTGAAATACAAGCTGCAAGAGGCATAAAGGAAACGTGACAGGATGGGAATAATTTCTGCTCCTAGAGAGGGCATCATCCATCCTCACATGTTTTATCATGTATGCATAAATACCGATGACTGAAGGTGTTTGAAATGTATGTTTATCAAGGTCATAGTTTTAGCTCAAAGCTCAAGTATCAAGTGTTTAGTGGTGAACAGAGGTTAAGACCTTTGTTTTTCCCTATTCATAATTTGGAAAAAAAAATTAACAAAACAACAACTAAATAAAAACATATTGGAAAGAAGTCATAGGAATTAACTGGTCACTCTAAAATGTAAATTTCTAAGTTTTGAGCAGATGTAATCAATCTCTAAATGTAAAAAATCTGCGAGTACCAGCAATTTGTAGTAAAATGGGTATCATATGCATAAACATGTATATTAATATATAATCTCTATAAGTGTGTAAAAATGCACTCTGGGCAGTATGCATAAACATGTATATTAATATATAATCTCTATAAGTGTGTAAAAATGCACTCTGAGCTATCATAACTGAACTGAGGGACATTTGGCATGACTAGGGACATGAATAGGAAAGGAAAATTACTTTTTTTCCTTATGGTGTGCTCTCTTTTTCTTTGAGAGAAATGATACATTCCCTGCCTTTTTCTCATCTACATTACTGATAATTGATACATCTGAAGAAATGCTGGTAAATTAAACATAATTTTAAGCTTCTTCATTGCCTTCTGAGAATCTTAAAGTAATTTGCTTTTAGTAAAGAATTCAAGAAGGATGTCACTGTTATAAAACTCGTTGCCATTGTAACAAAGATAATTTTTTAAAAGGCGAGACATCTAAATCATAGAAAAGCTAAGCTCAGGATTTTCAGAGCACTTTAAGTACATCATTTTTGTGGTTGTTTGCTTTGAGTTTCTTAATGTAGTCATCTAAAATTCAAGGCTCCTAAAATCACTCCATGGAATCACTCCATCACCACATGGATTTTGCCCAAGATCACAGTGGGAGTCTGTAATGCCGCTGGGCCCAGAACCTACATGCTGATTCTGACCTTGCTTAAGCTAATCTTAAATCTTCTATAGTTATTAATGTCAGTAGATTTACTTTTTATACAAAATTACTGTCACTAAGATTGAAATTAAGGTTTCCAGTCTGTTCATCCTGTGCTTTAGCTCAGCAGAAAATAATTCTTTCTCCATATGCTATTTTTTGGATGGGCTTTAAAATCAGATACTTATCTCAGTCTCTTCTTTTGGCAAAAGTGAACTGGAAATCCCAGCTGGAGATTTCTATTCTGGCTGTCTCAGAAATGTCTTGGGAGCAGCTTTCTTTGCAGTGTTTCAGCACTGCTCATTCTGCTCCTATTCACAATATGGGGAAGTACAAAACAACATTTACATTCTGGTGTTTTAGACTAAGATAAATCTCCTTGATTGGTTTAGAGGTGGCTGAAAACAGTATTTTATTTTTTTTTTTAATAGAGCTAGAGACAAGCTCACAAGTGATTTTTATTTTCTCTGCTTACCTCAGAACACCTAGGGTAGAATTTGAGTCAGTGACATCTAATACAGCTCTTAATTCATACTCAGTCGTTTGACAGTCAAGGTGTTATGCATAAAACTGTTTTGCCTTTCTGATTCTGTATTTGTATGTGCAGGTACAAGCAGTGATGGTGCAAGGAGGTAAAGCTCAGCTGTAGATGCATTCCAGGTTTTACCTTGTTGATAAACCATCCCTTTTTCAAACAGAATGGACTCACCGCTTGCCTAGCCATGAGTTTCTCCTCTATTATGGTCTTAATCATGATTTAAAGTATGCTGTAATCTCCCAAGAATGCCTCCTTGTCTTGTGTGAGAGGAGCATTCAGATTTTTTCTGTGTCTCGTAGCTGTGGTTCAGTCCAAGGGAGGTGAGAGAAGGTGCTACTTCAAAGGGGATTTAAGTGAGCCTAATGTTTTGGGCTCTTTCAGAGGCATTTTCAACAAGGACCTCCTGAATCTTGGTTTATCCCCAGGTGTTCCACTGACATATAACTGGCTCTGGGAACAACCACGTGTGTTCTGCTAATGGGAGACAGCACTGGCATGCTCCTCAAAACTCCGTGTACGGCCTGGCTCCTGCTCCTATCCCAGCTTGATTTACTTGGAGTGTTATCTTGGAGGGAGCTGGCTCTGAAAACAAGAGTAGGTGGAAAAAGTTTCACTGAAAATAACAAATTAATGTTTCCTCTCTTCTGTCCACACAGGCTTTTTTGGACAGAGCTTCTGCTGAGGTGTGTGCCATATGTAAGTACTCTTTAATGCTGGTTACTCTCTGATGTTGTGACCTAGAGAACAAATACAGAATTGTTGAGTGGACGAGCTGCAGGTTTTTCCCTTCTTCTTTGCCCAGCATTTCTTAATTTCTCCATTCATGTCTCAGTCCTGTGGGGTTTCTTTTGCATGAGACATCAAACAGAACTTTTGATTCTGTACTGCCAGTGAAAAGCAGGATTCACCTGTGAATCAGCAGGCTCAGAGTTAAGCCAGGAGGCAACAATAAACACTCACTGCCTACAGCTGGGCACTTTATAAAATGGGCAGCTGTGAGAGGGGCTGGAGGCCTATTGGGACCCTTTGACCCAGCTCTGACCAACTTTGGAGAGGGTCACTGTCCTGCCTGCCCACAAAGGATAGGTGTAGCAGCACATGTCCTCTTGTTCTGCCACGCCTGAGGCATCAGCATAAGAACCCCAGGAGTCCTCAGCAGCTGGATCACATTGTGGTGGGATGATGAATCCCCCCCCCACACCTTCTTTGGCTTTGCGTAATAATTTTTATGTTTTCTGATAGAAGTGGTGTAAGCAGAGCTCAACAGTGATTCTTGTTTCATGGCAATGATTGTTGTGGCTCACAAGCTTGGTGAGTATGGATTGAGATTCTTTGGAAAACTATAATAAAAAAATGTATTTTCACTTCAAAAGAAGGTCTTGATTATGACCTATTATCTTGATTGTGGAAATTAGGGTTGTGCTTACATTGCTAATATCTTAATGTGTTGTCTTTGGAATTCCAGCTTTTGAAAAGATTTCTCATTTGACTAAAAAGTCGCCTCACTTGCTGTCCTCCAGTGCCTTCCATAAGGCCCATCCACCCTTGGATGAAGAGCGAGATTTGAGCACTGTTGAGAGGGTTTGGTGCTGTGTTCATGTAGCAAAAATGAGGGATATTCACAGCCTGGCATTGTCACTGCCTGCCCTGTCCTGCCTCCCTCTTCCTTGTCAGTTCATTTAGCTAATTCCTTTCCTCTTAAATTACTCCCTTCTGCTTAACAACTTTCACAACTTGTTTGCAGCCACCCGCAGTCACTGTGGTTGTGTAGTCTTTTCTGGGGGATATATTAGACTGTTTATTTAGGCTGAAAGCTGTGAAGGGAAGGTTTGCAACTGTGTTTTCATGCTGTCAAACGCCACCAGAGCCTGACCATTGTTTGTTTCAAAACACCCTGCAATAAAAGCAATTGATGCTGCATGCATTCATCAACAAAAGTCATAAAGCAGTTGTAACTTAATCTCTTTATTTATTAAGCTGCTGCACCCCAAGACTGTGTGAACAGGCCAGAGAAAGGCAAATGTGGCCCACAGAGGCTTCACAGAGCTCTTGTTGCTCTGAAGAGCCAGTTTCATTTCTCCTGCTCTCCCCTCCTCTCTTGTTCCCATCAGTGTCTCTGCTTGGAGCTTCTGCTCCAGGCTCCAATCAAGCGAGCACCCAAATTCCTAGAGGTACCGTTTTGCAGCAATACGAGCCTAATTGTTTCTAGATTGAATATTTTCATGGGATATCGGTCTCAGTGTTCCTGGAATTAGCATGCTCACTGAAGGATTGAAGATGCTTATCGGGCCCGACAGCTTTAGTGTCAGCGGGCTCAGCAGCAGCGCCGCGAACTTCGCTGGGCTGGCGACAATATTTATCTGTGCGGAATGGAGACATATGGCCAGAATCATCCGCTCCCTTTCCTCAGTAATTAAAACATCTGGGAGAACAAAAGGGCTTAAGAACAAAATAAAAAAAAAACAAAAAACCCTCTCTCTGCTAAATAAAACAGGAGCATGGTGCCTTTACATAATTGCCAAGGCTTTCTCTTGCTGTTGTGGCGGCGTCTCTGGAGGACCAAGCTTCTCTAATGTTTTTTGAATGTGTGACGGTCAATAGAAGCACAAACTGAGCTGAGCACAGCGCTCAAACTTTTTTATTAATACTGTATCTTACTTTATTTCCAAAGGATGGATTTGAATGCTCCTGAGAGGGATTGCAGATTATTTAAGGAGTAGCAAAAGCATACTGAAGTCATCAACTGTTTTACAGGCCATGATTACACAGTGATAGCTTTCTGCGTCTGGAGTATTCTGTAGATATGTCTCTGATAAACACTCTTTCACTGAGAGCTTTGAGGTTCAAACTCAGACCAGGGCAGCATGATGACAGCTGTTATCATTTGATGGATATTCAGTACAGTGTGTGAAGCGTGTTTAATACAGTTTTATGTAATTTTCAGAGATTATGTGTCCCAAACACAAAGCCTTCTCAGAATGAAGTAGTTGTCTAACTTCTTGGCCCTTGCAAAATCACCAGCAGAGCTCTGTGCTCCCAGCCTTGCAGGGCTAGACTTGAGAAGAGGAATCTTATTTTTGATATATGACACTTTTAAATCCTAAAATTTGTCTTCAGCAGAGATGGGCAACCATTTTGAGTGTTAACTGTTGTTTTATTGTATACAGGGCTCACAATGTAGTGCTTTGCAGAGAATTTTCTTTTTTTTTTTTTTAATGGAGTAAGATTATAGAATTTTTAAGGTTGGAAAAGACCTTAAAGATCAACAAGTCTGTCAGCTCAGCACATGATCTGAGTGGCTATTATTCAGTCTCAAGTACCAGAATAACATCTCATCCACATTTTGCTGGAAGTGGTAGATTTACCCTGTATCTTCTGAGGGAAGACTGAGAAACTGAGGCAGAGGGGTTGAATAGAATTGCCCACAAACACTTAAAAATCTGTGGCTAAGGTGGAAATTGAATTAAGCTCCTCTGAGGCTCCTCCTGTGAGAGCTTTTTGTGTTTTGAAACCACAGCTGAGCAGTACCCAGTGCTCCTACCAAGGAACCAGACTAGAGGGTCATAATGAATTTTAGTTTAAAATCTGTGCAAGTAAAAAACCCACTGTCACTGAGGAATGACACCACAGCCAGTTTTCTGGCATTTCTCATTGCTGGGCTGTGGTCTGTGGTGTCTGTACCTGTGTAACACAGCTGGGCCAAGCGCAGCCTGGGCTGCGGATGGGGATGATTGCCCTCACCTTTGCTGGGGCTCACATCCCCTCCCTGACTCCTTCAGAGCAGGAGTTTGGTGCTGACTCCTCCATGGCTGAAGTAAGAATGGTACCTCCTTGTCTTTTAGGTGTCTTCTGGATTTAAAAGCCTCTCCAAAAAGTGGGGCTGCTCAGGTACCTTTGCCTTCCCTTCCCTGGCAGTCATGCAGCAGCAGCTCTCGGCAGCTGGAGACTCTGCTTTTACAGCTGCTCCAATGTACGGGCTTCTCCGTGGGCAGTTATGGGGCTGCAGTTTGTTCCTGTCTGAGGGGACATCTCCTGCCTCCGGTTTCTCTTCAGGAACCCTGTGTGGGTGCCTAAAGAAACCTCGGCTTGTCATGTCTGGCTTGTGTGGAGCAGGAAGAGGTAGGGCCCAGCGTCTGTGAGGTATGTCAGTGATAGACTTATGGCTTCAACTTTAAGAGTGTTGTAAGGAAGGACATGGGATGAAAGGCTGATTTAGGGAGATGGATAAAATGGAAGCAGAGGGGAGGTGATGCAGAGAAGAGGATTAAGTTCTTTGCTGGGAATTTAGGAAATAACACAGGACTGCAGAAGCTGGGTGCTGCTGGTGTTTAGTTTGCACTTCACACTTGCTCCCAGCAGTACTCAAGCAAACTAAATTGGGAGCCATTGGCAGTAATATCCAGATTAGCTTTAATATAGTACTGGAAGGCTCTGCAGTGCAGCACCTCTGCACTAATTTAGCTCTTTGTCAATAAAATGAGCTCTTGTGATGTTTCCAGTAACTGAACTGGCTTCTTGACCTGGCCGAGTCCTGCCGTGCTGCATCGAGCTTGGGCAGCACAGCTTGGCTCAGAAGTGAGGCACGTAAGGGGGGAGACTTGGGCAATCTCACTATCCATATTTCTGATTTGTTACTTCTCCTCCATACATCTTAGGGCTTCTTTTAGCTGAAGGCAGCTCTCCCTGCAGTATTAGCAGCTATTGCATTTTGTAGGACACTCCAGATAATGACAAGCCATCTTTATCCTAAAGAAAACTTATCCCACTAGAGGTATAATCTGATATATTTATATGACAAACAGCTGAAACCTTACAAATGTCTAGCTGGCTCAAACATTCAATTAAATCCAGCCCAGTTCTAGGTGTTCTTCTTAACTAAAGTATTTGACATCCACACAGACGTAAATATTTATGCTTGGTAGAACCCATTCCAAACGGCAAAACAACTTACTCTGACAATATGGAAAACATGAATGCTCTCCATGGGTCTATAATCTGCACACATAGCTTAAGTTTCAGCAGGTGTCATTTTCCAAACTGCAGAAGAAGCTGTCAGATGTGTTTGGAAGAAGGCTGACAGTAAGAGGGAAGGTGATAGCTTTAGTGGGAACGGAACAAGGATTCTGGAAGCAGCATCGTGGGCCCAGTTCTGACTTCACTTTCTCAAGCTCAACAATCTGGGCCATATTCTCAAAGATTTGCTTTTTTACCTTGTCTGGGTGCCACAAGAACCCTGACAGCACATTCAAATATGGCAACAGGTCATTTTACCTTGAGAATTGTGAATATTTCTTTGGTGGATTCCATGTTGCTGCCTCTCGTGCTCTGGCCAGTAGCCTCAGCCAGATATATATCCATGTTTCCTGATTTCCTAACAAGTCCAGAAAGCATCCAGTCCCTCATAAATTCCAGTGTTATCAATCCGTAATTCCTGCAGCACCACAGTCTAGCACAGACAAGCACTTAGCAAGATATTTTGGGGCTGTGTGTTTCTGCTTGCTTTGGGAGTTGAAGTTACTGGCATGAATATCATTCTTAATTTATAGCATTAGTTAATTTTCCCTGGAGACTCAGGATCCTAAACTATCCCAATTCTGTATTTTGGGTCCTATCAAATGGCATAATGAGGGTGGTCATGATTTAACATTCTTCTGGCTGGTGTAAACAAGAGATCTTGGATTTGGAAAGACCCCAGTGTTCAAACAAAAAAATAAATCTTAGAAGAAAGGTTCAGAACCAAGATGCATACAAGATTAGGTGTTTCTGCTTTGTTTACCAGCCTTTATTTAACCCCTAATTTTTGTTTTCCCCTGTGCTTTACAGTTGATAATGGGATTAAGAAAGCAAACCTAAATCTGGGGACATCTCATAGAACAAAACACACTTGCATTTATTTTATTTATTTAGCAACAGACATCTATTTTTAAAGGAGCCAATAATCACTCACATCCCTGCTTCCAAGCAGGAAGAACAACGGTCATAAATAGTGTAACAGACTTGGCGCCAGGTGAGCATCTGCATATTTTTTCCATTTACTTCCTTTTGTGCTGGTGATGCTCCAGGATCCCAGAAAACTCTGTCCCTATCCTCCCCTCTGCTGTCACTTAAGGAATGGCCACCCCTTTTTCCATCCCACCTTGGCTGTTCCCTGCAGGAATACCCCAAGCTTTCATGTTGGCCTCTGCCCCACGTAGGAGGATCCGAACCACCCGTGGTGCTGCTGGCTTGGAGCAGGACAAGGGAGGGGCAGGGATGCCCCCAGGGAAAACTCCATTTGTGCTGATGCCCTCTTGGGGCCACCTGAAAACCAAGGCCAGACAAAATCAGGAGAATAAAAAGTGGCTGTATTTATTGAAGGGCTGTCAGGTACCTTTCAGGCAGATGAAGCCCCTAGGGGCTACACCCAAAATGGACCCCGAGTCACGGCGTTTTCACACTTTTATAAGTTTGGTCCACTTACCAACCCACTTTGGGGGTTAATCTTCCAACTACAGTTTCAGGTAATTAAGTCATTTACCCCAAGTTTGCTTCCCCCAACTCACTTCAGTTTCCATCTCTGAGGGCCTGAGGCTGTGAGGTGTGCTTGATTCCCAGGCCTGGAGAGGAATTGTTGTGTCTGACCAAAATGGGAAAGCAGCAGCTAACGCTGTAAATGGAGTTTAGAGCTATACACTCAAGAATTACAGTGTTACAAATATATGAAAAGTATAAAAGCTAAAATCCTAAGGCATCAGGGTCCCATTTCCCCAGGCACATTTGGAGGAGCAGAGCACACAGACCCTGAGGGGATGTTTATCAGAGTGCAGGGTGGAAAAGCCTGCCCAGCCTTTTCTAGGAGCTGTTCCTTGGGAGGGCAGCCCAGATTTACACAGCCGGGCTGCGTAGCTGGTTAGTGTTAACATTGCCTCTGTGAGCATTGGGGGAATTGCAGTAAATCTTCCAAGAATGGAGAGCTGGTTTCATCTTGTTTGACACATTGTTTCCTGATAAGAGCTGCTGGGAAAATACTTCAGTTTTCTTGTCAGACCAAGCTCGCTGAGTTGCCAGGAGAGACTCTGAATCCACAAGGTCCTGAAAAAGAAATTTAAACAGCCACGCTGCGGAGGGAGGGAACAGTGATGTGTGAAATGGCTGAACACCAGGGGCAACTTTCTGAAGTACGGATAAATGTAAAAGTATGTGGAAATATCTCTCTGTCTCTGCCTGACAAAGAAAGGTGAAGCTTTTAATTTTGTCTGTGATTCCTGGCTCCTCAGTTGTGCCTCCAGCTGAACTGTTTGATCCTGACTGAAATTTGCAGCAGGCAAAAGCTGCAAACAAGGGATTTGTTCACCTGGAGAAACTCTGGAGAGCCAAGGTGACTCAAATGGTGCTGTGTGGTTCAAAGGCAGTAAGAAAAAGACACAAAACCAGTACAGGAATGTGCTTTATTTTTTATTTTTGGTGGGGGCTGAAGGGGTTTGTGTTCATTGGAGCTTAGTCCTGCTGCAAGTCTGTTTCTTATGTTATAGTTCGTGTTCCCATGCATCCCAAGATCTCTCATAATCCCACTGATGCTGCTTGGAATCACAGTCTTGATTGCGGAGCGTTGTTTTGAAAGTGTGTGAGTGTGTGCCAGCAAACACAGACGCTTCTGTTCTGAAAACCCAAAGCTTGGATAATTCTTGAGCTCTTTCTGTGTGCATGAAGTTAAACATTGCTCTAGGTTCTGGTGGAAAACCTGCACTAAAAGTTTATGCCAACCTATGTTGCAACCCACAGCCTGTGCATGGGCTCCACAGGCCCTGATGGTTGGTTTGTGACTGAAGTTCTTTCAGACTCTGAAATTCAAGGGCTGCAAGCACAGATAAAAGTAAACAGACTTCCCATGAACCACAGTGAACTGGAGCCATTATTCTCGGCAAAACTCCCTCTGAGTGGTGTTCAGCCCTGAACTGCATTGACTCCAGCAGAGAGCGAGCGTTTGCTGTAAAACAATTGTGGATATTTATTTTTGGTATGTCTGAAAACCCAGCCATGGGCACAGGTGTGTAGTGAGGATTTATTTGCCACCTGAGCTGCAAAGTATATTCGCTGTATCCAGCATGAGAAAGAAATTAAAACATGAGTGTGGAGAGGGGTATGATTTTATCATCATATCTGTGTGAAGTAGGAAATACATCTTCATACCCTGCAAATATTTCTTTTCAATCTGAGTTTCTAGCTGCAAGAAAGGCTAAACACTTTTGAAAGAGCACGCTCATGACAGACACACACAGTGACAAACTTTTAAAAAATACATGTCCCTAATTTTCTGAGCAGCTGTTTAAAACTAGATACATGTCAAAAATTACCTTAGTGATGTCAGCTCAGCCTTTTGCATTTTTCACTACCTGTCCCTGGGCAAATTCTGATCCACCACCCTGCACAATCAGAGATGTGTTTCTTCTACAAATTAAAGTAGTTAAGCAAAATGGGAGCTTGAATAGAAAAGTTTATAAATTAGCTATGAAGTTCTGTAAACATGTTTGCTGTTAGCTTTTTTTTTTTTTTTTCTTTTTTTAAGACTTAATTGCAGCTCTAAATGTTTAATTTGGAGATTTCAGCAACAGACGTAGCTAAGAGTTCTGCTGGGGCTGTTGCAGTGCAGCTTCCTGCCTGTCAAGTGGACAGTGCTCCCAGAAAAAAACAGCCCATATTCCCCAAAAGACATCTGTGTCAAATTGATGATGAGCTTGACTGGCATCTTAGAAAGATCTTGAGATGGCAAGATTAACCCTCAAATGGCCTGGGAGGCAAAGGGCATGGCATTTGAAAAGAGGGCCACATGCAGGACTTGGCAGGTGGAAAAACCTGCAAGACTCAGCTAAATGCAAGTTTTCTTCAGAAATTATAACTTTGAGACTGGAGGAGGGGATGTAGGTCATGCTATTGGCTCTCCCTGGTTTTCCTTGAGTTAGTACAGGTTTTTAGGATGGATTTTCTATGGAAATAGTCACCATAGAGTGCTTCACAGAAGTTACAGGCTGTGTAATGTTTTTCAGACAACATGCTGGAAGGTCTCAAGCATAGAACCCTAAAATATGCTGAGCTGGAAGGAACTCACAATGATCATCAAGTCCAGGCCCTGGCTCTCCACAGAACAACACCAAAAATCTCACCCTGTCCCTGAGGGCATTGTCCAAATGCTCCTGGAGCTCTGGCAGCCTTGGGGGTGTGACCACTGCCCTGGGGAGCCTGGAGAGTGCCCAGCACCCTCTGGGGGAAGAACCTTTTCCTATCATCCCACCAAACCCTCCTGTGCCGTGGCACAGCACCTGTGCCATTCTCTTGGTCCTGTCCCTGGTCACAGAGAGCAGAGATCAAAGCTGCCCCTTGGGAGGAGCTGCAGACCCTGTTGAGGTCTGATCTCAGCCTGCTCTGGCCTCAGCTGCTCCTGGTATGGCTTCTCCTCTCAATCCTTGACATCTTAGTGTTCCTCTTTTGGGCACTCTTTGGTAAATTTATACCTTTCTCATACTGTGCTGCCCAAAACTGCACCCAGGACTCGAGGTGAGGCAGCACCAGCACATCCTCCTACTTTTCTCCAAACTGGAGAAATCCATCACAGCTGGCCCTTGGTGCTGCTCTGGTGCCACCAGATACTAATGAGCCACCTTAAAAATTCAACAGTAGCTCCTTAATGTTTCCCAAAGGAAAATAAAGAACATAAAAGACCAACAATTGCCCTGCCTGTGTTTGAATTTCCTTGTGTTTGAGGTTCTGTGCTCGTGTAGTGTCAGCAGTGTGACTCCTGGCATGGAAGGAGCCAGTTCCTCCACTGGTGTGTACTGGTGGGACTCTGCTGCTGTCACTGGAGCAAGAGTTATTTACACCAGAGGAAGAGCTGACCTTCATAAATTGTAAATAGTCCTTGACAGAAGTGTGTAGCCGCGGCCTTGTCAGCTCTCAAAGGTTTTGTCAGTGTTGGTCTACTGGTAAATGTACTGGCAAACTTCCTCTAGCAGAGCCAGCAAAACCTTGTCCTTCCTGGCCTCCTATTCCAACATCTCCTGCTGCAGTAAGAAACCTAGAGAGGCACATCTGACCCAGAGTGAGTTCTGCTGTTGTGATTGCATCCATGGCACAGTGGTGTGCATTGGAAACTGTGTGTCCCTGAATTTCTCAGTGTCTGGATTCTTAGCAAAATTGTGCATTGTAGCTATGACTTGATGTCTGTAATAACTCCACCACTGGAAGTAATTGACTGTCTCAGTGAATTTAGCTTTATTCCCAAGGCTTGCCAGCGTTTCTAGAGCTGTGGGGAAAAAAAAAAAGAAACAAAATCCGAAACAAACAAAACCAAACAAACCCCAAAATTTACATTCTGGCCATAAGGAGATAATCATATATCTTTTAAACATTATTTTTAGGTCTCATAAGGATATAGGCTAAGGCAAAGATATGGTGTTTTCTCCCATGGTAGACACTGGCCTCAGTTTGGAAATAGTCTTTGGAAGCCAAATGTAAATTTTGTGCGAGTCTTATGTTGCTTGTGGTGTTATGACAGCATTAGAGCCCCCCTGTGCTTCCTCTGTTTCTTGGGAATTAATCAAAGCGTGCCTGACATTTCCTGTGGATCAAAATAGATATTTAATAGTGGATAAATACCGAGATTGTTTTATTCTTAAAAATGAGCAATAAATTGCCTAGAAACAGTCGCTGAGAATGTAAAAATTATTTAATACCTATTAGGCAGAAGCTGATGGACCTCAAGGTACTTTATTAACAAGGAGCACGGCTCCCACGTAGTGTTGTGATTGATATGAGTGTCTCCATGTACAGACGTGAAATACTAATGGAGGCTTCAGGAGGAGAGTTAGGGCTCTCCTGGGGATTTATCACATCGCTTCAGACTGGGGAGAGGCAGAAGTTAACAGTGAGTTGTAAAGGCAATTGCAGGTTTCCTCACCAGCTGTATATACTAATTTAAGAAACAACAGGTTTATTGAAGAGGAAATGGACTCTGAAAATATGAAGTTTTATGAAAAAATGCATTCAGAAAAATTTGAGGGTGCACCAAGGCCAAATGGGAGCTTCCCAGAGTAGAAATCCCTTAAGTTTACAAGGTT
Source organism: Donacobius atricapilla (assembly GCA_013397315.1). Classification (NCBI taxonomy): domain Eukaryota; kingdom Metazoa; phylum Chordata; class Aves; order Passeriformes; family Mimidae; genus Donacobius; species Donacobius atricapilla. Next base: position 16,725 of record WBMY01000881.1, read on the forward strand.
CTTTTGGGGCTGCAAGATGAGATGAGGTGTAAACAGAACTGGAAGCTGTAAATTGGGCTGGCAAATGCAGCTCTGCAGCCTTCAGAGAGCCCTTCTGACAGCGTGGATGGTGCCCAGGAGAATCCTGGCTGTGATGGAGAGCCAGGGGATGAGCAGCAGCCATTTCAGATAAATGCTTCCTCTTGGTCTGTTCCCTGGCATCATAAATACAGGTGACCAGAGTATTGCCCTCTGTGTGAGGACATCCACCAGCTCTGAGTTTGTGGGTCATTAATATCTCAAGGTTCTAAACTGGCACAGACCCCAGTGGTTTACAGCAAGTGAATTAGATCAATTAATTTCCAACCCAAACCTAATGGGCATTTTAGAAAAGGATTTAATGTCTCATTTACTCTCTACAGTTATCTTGTTAAATGCCAATTAAGTATCTAAATATTTCTTACAACCTTAATGAATTACAATATAATAAGTAATAAATGATCACTTGTTTTTGCTAACATGCTGAAATCTGCTGTTAACTTGAGGAAGTGAACATTAAATTTTCTTAGGACAGTTGTTTGTGCCAGTGAAAGAATTATTTTTAATAACACTGTAATTTTAAAGTAATATAACTGCTAGACTACGGTCTTTTTTTTCTTTTTTTTTTGGTCCAGTAGGATAATGTCAATAAGAAAAAGTTGAGATTGCCCTTTAAAGGTCATACGTTTGAAAAAGTTTTTAAACTCATTTTTTCTCCTAGATTTTGCAAATACTTCTGTTTCTTCCAATTAGTTGGTGATGTAATTAACCCCATTTTCACATGCAGTTGCACAGCTAAACTGAAAATCTGGCCCCACATTTTCAAATTGATGAAAATATTATTGTGGAATTTCAGAGTGCAGAAGCACAAGTATACTTTTCCAAGTGTATTTGGTGTCCTCCAAAAACATCTGTGACTTTTTAATTTCTTTTTTTATTATTAATATTTGCATGAACCACAACAGAATATATATGAGTACACAGGTACAAACAAAATACTTGGAGGTGATTTACCCCCCACCACACACACTTATATTTGGGCTCCATCCTTTCTTTCTATTATTTGAGAACCGTATGCAAACATCAAGGAGGTGATTTTTAATCAATTCTCGAAGAGGAAGAAATCTCATTCTTTGGGACAAGCTGCGTTATTTCAAGGTAAGAGGTTCATAAAGCTGCAAAATCAGGCAGACAGGGTCAGGTGGGGTGAGACAAAGGACAGCACTTCCCCAAGCCTGTGAGTAACCCCTGGAATGAAACCTGGGCTGCACAGATTCTGTGATAATGATGCTCTTGGGTTCTGGACCTATTGCAGTGAAAGGTCCTTCGCTCTTCCGAGGCCTTGGTCCTTCTGATGAAGTGAACGTGAATAAATTACCTTTGTAAAGCCAGAAGGGGCACTCCTCCTGCAATAATTTGGCACCCCAGAGCAGCCTCAGGTTCCAGCAGGATGAAGAGCTGTGGCTGAGGCTCCTGGGCTGTGTGGAGCTGTTGGGGCAATGGCAGCTGTGCCTTGCAGCCATGCCCACAGCTCTCTGTTCCCACAGCAGAGCTGGTATCAAAGCTGGCTCGTGGGTTTTTGTGCTTTGTTCCCAGATTAGGGGCTCTTAGGAGTATTCTGGAGGTATTTGTTTCTAAGCAGTGTCTCTGTGCATTGTATTAAAGAGAATGCAAAGGGATTTCATCTCCTATGCTGTGTTAAAGAGACTACAAAGGTATTTTCAGAGTCTCTTTTCTCTGAGCATTGTCCTCCCTATTTATGTCAGCAATTAGTTTATTCTTAAAAGGAGGAAAATAGAAAAAGCAGCACACAAGCACTTGAACTGCACAGCTCCCTAAGTGCTTTTTTCCAATTTATGAAACAAACAAAACAAAAAAAAATCCCCTCCGAAGTTAAACTAATATGAAACAGCCCCAGCATTTGAACTTGTCGCACGAAGCTGGTTTAAATTTTAATGTGAGCTCTGGAGTAGATTTGTGTAAGGCAAGGTAAAGCAAGTCCCATGAAATATTGATTCTGTACATTTTCTTATGAATTTTTATACTCCAATTTAGTAAATTTTTCATCTCGCCTGCACTTAGAGGTTGCCTATAAAGTCGTTACTACCAATTGTATTAACTGTTGTAAATAAATCATCTTGGTTTGGGCTATTTGTATGAACATGGGCCGACAGGGCCCGGTTTTGTTTGAGCTGTGGTATGTTATGGCCTTATTCTGAAAGGGCTAAAAAGGGATTATCAAAATTTAAAATCCATCATGGCACAGTGGTAGAGCTGCAAAGCCCAGGAGCATCTGTCAGAGGCAGGAATCTTCCTTCTGCATGTCCCACCTGGATCAGACAAAGCAGCAGGGAGGGGCCTCCAACAGGAAGGTTGTTTTCTGTTTTCTGTCAGGAGAAAATGAGGTGGGAGGGGTGGCATTGCCACCTGTGTCCTCATACCTGCAGATCACTCCACTGAGGAGAAGAATAAAAACTATGAATATTTGCAATGCTCAGGTATAGCTTGACTTCATGAAGAGTTTTCTTTAAAATGCCACCTGCAAAGGGACATTAGAACACCTGATTTGAGGGAAATAAACAAGTAATTTTTTTTCCTTTGACAGTTTCAAGCCTCTAAATCCCAGTTGTCTCTCTACCCAGAACTCGATCATGAGCTCTAATGTCCCCCATCAAGCCTAGCTTAGATGTTCACACTGCCTCCTCATCTCTAATTATAACATATTAAGTGGGAAGGTAGGCAAGATTCTGTTCTACTTTGTGTCTCTGTATGAAACACAGAGAAACACAGGTTTCCTGATGCCTTTCCTTTTAAAGTAATAATTTCAGAACAATTTTTAAAACATTACATAACATTCAGCTGAATAAGCCTAATGATTTCTTTTCTATGAGCTCTTCCACTGGTAAGTATGGCTGCTTAACAGAAACACAGCATGAGACCTTCAAGGTGTTAATTTGGTCTCATTATTAATCTTGAACTGTATTCCAATTAATGCATTTTATTGCTTTTAATTTGGTTTTCAATGCCCCTCTTCTGGTGAAACTCTGACTCAGTGAATTTGAGGAACACTCTGAGCTGAAGGCTCATGTCTGGACTCTGCTGTAGACACAAGTGCAGGCTGTGAGCTATTAATGTCATTGCAGCTCTTTGAGTCATAAATGTCAGCAATCATTTGATGAGGGCCTGACTTGAAGCAAGTTTTTATATGTGCTCATACCCTGTAGTCTTGAGAGGTGCTCAAACACCTCCTTAGAGCTGGAGTATATGCTTCAGCATTCTGAAGATGGATGACATGAATGTGGCTTGCTGTGGTTGATGTGTAAATAAGAACAGATGGTTTTTCCAGATTCTAGTTAATGGCAATTAAACTCTAATTTGTTATTTTACACAGGACAAATCTCTGTTAAATTTCTGGTTTTGTAAATATTCTGAAACAATGCTTTTTGAGATACTGTCATGAATGTTTGGGTTATTTTGAGATAAGCCTTAGGGTAATTTGGTAACAAAACATACCAGGTGCAATTCTCCTGATTCTTGGTTGTCTGTGTATAATTTTCCAACCATTTTCTATTTCACCTACCTTTAAATAAAGATTATAAGCTTATTTTCACAGTAGCCCTAAGCATAACATTTTTCATAAAATGAAATTCTGTTTTTATTCTGTTAATAACCAGAAATTTAGTAAGTGTTTAGAGATAACAGCAAAACAATTCATAACTGAGAGAAATTCACTCAAAGTGTGCAAATAATGCTCTAACTTGTCCTCTTCTATCCAAGCTGAGTCCTGCTCAGAAATCAGCTGTTCTCTCTTTGTGTGTTGCTTGCAGTTTGGTTTCTTAGATAGATTTAAAGTTTTTTTTTAAATTCAGAATATCAATAATTTCCAAGGAAAAACTCGACTATTTTTTTTCCAAAGGAGCAGCGCCTCATTAGTTAAAAGGCTCTCTGTAATAATCACCTCGCGTTCCGTTTAATTTGCCCTCCTCGGCTGGAGCTGACCTTTCAGCTGTCTGTATATTCTGGGTGTTTGTGTAAACAGCTGAGGCTCCCGATAATTGCAGAGCCTTCCTCCCATTCAGCAGGGCGATGTCCGGCCTCCTCCGATGGCCCAGGCGATAGGAGAAGCTTGCAGGAGCAGGAAGGAGCTTGCAGAGAGGGAGAACTCCGGGAGCGGAGGAGAGAGGGAGGCAGGAGGCAGCGGGAGCCTGCCCTGCGCTGAGGAAAAGGGCAGCGGAGCAGGGGCGCAGGCAGCACCTTGCACCCTGGTCCTTGGAAGCTGTGGGGGGCAGGTCTGGGATTGCAGAGCTGAATTCCCGCTGTGTTGGGGTGACCAGGGTTGTTACACCAGCACGTTTGGCCGGAGAGGTCCACACCAAACGCTGGGGTTTGTGTCACGTTCCCCGATCTGTACTGGGGAGAGAGCTGACTGACGTGCTAAGAACCAACCCAAATATTTTCTCCAAACTTGGAGCCACTCCCTGAATCTTTGGGGAGTTTAAAAAATCAAGCCAACCGCCTTGTGTTGCTGCTTTTCCCTACAGAGCTCTCACTGAGTGTGTAGTTTGTCCTCTCACTGATGTGGAACCTGCCTTTCCCCAGCAGAGTGTTTGTGGGACTCAGGCAGAGAGAGCAGGGCTCGTGCTCGGGTGCCTTTTCTCAAGGGACGTGGGATTTTTGTGTAGTGATAAATGGAACATCACTACAGAAAGCAAGTGAGATTGACCTCAAACCTTCGTGAAAGGTTCAGCATCTACGTTGCCTTGGTGTAGAGTGTCAAGACTGGGAAGGAAAATTAATTGTAGAACAAAAACAAGTTTTTCCTTTGTGTGTTTATTTTTGCAACCCTGATTAGTGTTGGCTACTCTAAATTTCCACGCTATTCAGCCCCACTGTAGATCTGATGTTGGAATGATGGCGACGTGTCTTGCTGGTTTGGGTTGGCTGGCAGCCCTGCTGGGGCACTCAAATTTGGAGAATCCCAGAAGTCACTTTTCCACTGCAAACCTGCATATTGTTGATTCATTTTGTTTCAAAGATGAGAGAAAAATCCTGCTGTTTGATTGGAACTGACAAAGTGTAACTCAATCCGTTATATATGATAGACTTTTGAGGGCAGCTAGAAACCAGTGTTACACTAAGTTCAGATATTTAGACTTGAACATATATGGCAAAAGTCAGATATTTAAATTTTTAAAAGCTATTTGGTCATTATGGTATTCTCAAGCAAAAAAATCTTTCTTTTGAATGGCTGCTAAATGGATCATTCTCAAATTCTGTATGTGGAACAAATAAGATGAAGACACAGCTAATTGATATGAGGGAAGGGAGGATGGTTGAATGCAGGAAGTACATCCTGCATGTTTCCAACTGAATTTTTAACCAATTGGTTATGCAGGGTTGTCCCCTTGGCTGTGTTGTCCAGTGTGGTAAAACAAAATTGCTCTGGTAAATGAAGCTGAGGGCCAGCCCTATGCTCACACAGGGACTACTGTTGAAACATCAGCTAAACCTTCCAGTAGTTACATATGGTTAAGTACTGCTAGTATTTCTACTTTTTTTTTCTTTCTTTCTTTTTTTTTTTTTTTAACCAACTGAACAAGTAAAAGCTAAGAAAACTGTTTTGACAGAAAAATTTCTGATTTAAAAATATTCTGGCAATTTTTCACCTGAGATACAATTGGAAGCATGGATAGCCAACCCCTGCTTTGTGTGCTGAAGTGAAATAATGATCACATTAGATATAAACTCCTAATGGAGGCAGCAGTTTTGGTGAATATTGGTTTATTTGCTGAGTTTCCTTAACTCCTCATAACTCACCCTGAACAGACTCAATGTCAGGTGCTAGAAAGTTCAGCAGGGAGCAAGGTCAGATTCAAGAGCCCAACATTTTCAGAGACAGGAGCAGATTAAGTTCACCCTTCAACCCTCTCCTCTGAGAATCTGCCACTCCTGTAAACCCGTTTTAGCAGTAGTACCAAAAAGTCTGGCAAACAGAAAGCAGAAACCTTCAGTGTGTATTTCTCCTGCAAGCAGGCAGTGTCAAGAAATGCAATTTTGTTAGATGCCTGCATTAGCCTTGAACTTTTCAGACAGATCTAAATGAAGAGGAGGAGTTTATCCTGGCTTCCAGGAACTGATGGGAGCCCTGTGGGGCGTAGGTTCAACTTTTTAAATGTTCACATAAAATCAGATCATGGTGTCCACCCCCTCAGAAGCTCCACGGGTGGAGAAGGAAAGAACATACCAGTAAGCACATGCAATCCTTCAGAGTTCATTATACAGCAAGTGTGTTTCAAAGGACCTTGAGAGCATGTTTCCAAGGGAGGGGTAAGGTCGATGCATGGATGGGAGAAGCCAATTGAAATCAATGGGAATTGATTTAGAGTCCGGGGCCACTGTGTTAAAATCTCCAGTCTTACGATACACCTTCATGAATATTAACAGGAGCGGGATCAATACGCAGCTGATTTTCAGATGTACAGCTGGCTCCTTTTCGTCCGTAGATTAAAGACACGACAATCTTTCTTTCTTTAGATAAGACTGAGAAGGCCGAAAAAAAAAAAAAAAGGCTTGTGACTTTAGATCCCGCTCCCCAGGGCTGTTTGATGACGTTTACGGTATTTTCCTACTTTTTAAGAATGCATTTTCCCAGCTAGGTCTGTCTCCGGTGTGTGTTTGAAGGGTTCCATGCGAGCGAGGCGGGTGGGGCGCTCCTGGGGCACGGCGGTGCCTCTCCGATGTCCCCGGGCGCTCCTGGGGCACGGCGGTGCCTCTCCGATGTCCCCGGGCACGCCGGCCTGGGGCACGGCGGTGCCTCTCCGATGTCCCCGGGCACTCCTGGGGCACGGCGGTGCCTCTCCGATGTCCCCGGGCACTCCTGGGGCACGGCGGTGCCTCTCCGATGTCCCCGGGCACGCCGGCCTGGGGAGCCCCGGCCCGCCCTCCTGCCGGCGGCCTGCCAGCAGATGGCTCCGCTCTCTGAGGGAAGGAGCTCCCCGCGCCCTCGGCCTGCTCTGCTCCGCGCCGAGGCCCCGCCGAGCGCTGCGCCCGGAACGGTGCCGGGCCGGCCCCAGGGACCGCTCGGGAGAGCTCGGCCGGGCTCTGCTGGGCTCTGCCAGGCTCTGCCGGGCTCAGGGCTGCCAGGCTCAGGGGTGCCAGGCTCTGCCGGGCTCAGGGCTGCCAGGCTCAGGGGTGCCAGGCTCTGCCGGGCTCAGGGCTGCCAGGCTCAGGGGCGCCACGCTCTGCCAGGCTCAGGGGCGCCAGACTTGCCCAGGG
>WBMY01000881.1:24070-40433 GCA_013397315.1 Donacobius atricapilla
GGTGCCAGGCTCTGCCGGGCTCAGGGCTGCCAGGCTCAGGGGTGCCAGCCTCGGCCAGGCTCAGGGGCAGACACCAGCGGTGCTGCCCTGAGCGTGGTACATCCGCTGCGCCTTCGCCCGAGCTCTGAAAGTGAAATCAGACTTTTGCAACTCTCCTTTTTTTGGTCCCTGGACAAAGGATGCGGATTGTTTGAAACATCCTGAACGTTTTTGTTTGTTTGTTTTGAAAGTGTAGGGCAGGATTCAGACTTGGCGGCTTGTCCTGGCTTCCTTCAGGAGCTGAGCAAATGTCCCAGGGCCAACCACCTGAAATTCCGGGAACATTTTGGGCTCCTCTTTACCACAGACAAACATTGCTGTGTTCAGGCAGCTTAATGACAAAGAATAATGTCTCAGGCTTCTATATACATTACCAAATACTTACAGAAAGCTACGTATGTCTCAGGGCTTACAGATTTATGTTTTTCCCTGTGGCTTCTTTAGGTAGTATCTGGCAAAATGTGTATAATTGAAAATATGCTTGTGTTATTCCAGTTTTGTCACTATGGCTGGTGATAGAGCTGTGGACAATGCAAGACATGCACATTATCTCTGGCATCAGATACTGCAGGAAGTTACTGCGGTTCCTCAGAGAGCCTGGGCATGCTAAGGGAGGCCTAATGCACCCCAGGAATATGAAGTGGCCAGGGCTGCTTCCAGCCAGGGTTTGCTGCATCCTTGTTCTGCTGAGCTGTTCCTGGTTGTTCCAGAAGTGGCAAAGTTACCCCTGTGCTGAGTTCTGGTGATTGCTTGCGCTTGTAAAGACATTGCTATGTTTGCATGTGGTGTTTGTTTTGCACTTAAGAGAGTTCAGGTTTTGAGACAATTTACTTATATTGGTTTTTCAGTGGACATTGGGGACTGAGCTGATGCCTGTGGCAGGGGAAAAAAATCGCTTGAAAAATTAGGAAAAAAGCTAAAAAGCGGATTCTGTAAGTTTGATAAAAGTCCATGTAGTGATGCTGCAGTGGCTTTCAGAACAGTTTTGGAAAAATAGAAATGGTGTGGAGAAAGGCGACGGGAACAATGTAATACAAAATGGGGTAAACTTTGAGACTTTGTCTTTCTATACATTATTCATCACAGCTCATGAAAGGCGACTTGGCTTCTCTTGTGTTTTTGACGGCCAATTGGAAATGGTGAAAATGTTTGTAACTTCTATTGTGTTTTTTTTTCTAATTAGACAAGACAAATAGTTTATGAAGAGCAAGGACAGAATTAATCATGGGCTCTTGCTCATCACAGCTGTGCTCTGAATGCCTGACAGAGCCACTTTATGGCATATAATTCAACATATAGAATAAATGTAGTACAAAGGACAGAGTTTTGAAAGCATTTTCAGTGGCGATCACGTTGTTTTGCACAGTCCTGAGCATAACTGATTACAATTGAACTGAATGAGGGCTGTGAGATGCTTTGGAAAGTGAAATCCTCGCTGGCATTTCCAAAGAGGAGATCTGAATCTGGATTGCAGCTTTTTGTGCAATTTGGATATTATTTCCATGTCTAATTTGGTGGGTGCATAAATGTATTGAGTGTTTTCTGCAGGCAGTTGGGTACCTAAGCACCCAGCTCTCCCTTTCTGATTGCAATTTCAAATCATATGATTCAAGTCTTCTTTCTTTGTCAATCTGAAGATTAGAAGCTGTATTTGTATTCCATATGAACTATATATGTGTTTTTCTGAATGATCTGTTGCCAGTAGCAATTGTAATTAATGTTTCTTATGAACTTCAGAATATATACAACTTGGTATTAGCTTTTTAATGAAATATCAACTTGCTTACTGCTCTTCAACTCTTTTTCTTTCATCTTGGAATGAAACTGAAAGATTTCTGATGTTCTACTTTAATTTTAAAAGCCCTCTCCTATTTTACCTAAGTAACTATCCACACTGTACATAACATTACCCTTTGCATTATAAAAGAGTAGTTTTGCTTTACAGGGTGCAGCTGAAGTGGCTTCTCAGCCTTTTGCCTGAGTCAGCCTTCAAAAATGATCAGTGATAATTTTCACCTGCAAATGGACATTTTGTCTGCCTTGTACCTACTTGCACTGAATAACTGACCTACAAGCACTAATTCTCTCTACATGTGCAAAGTCAATTCATTTACATATTTAAGTAGCTGTGTCCACACTTTAAAGGTCTGTTTTAAGTCACTTTGAGCGTGCTGCTGACAGGCAGAAGTGTGAGCCTAAGTGTTAGTGTGTATAATGTCTATCAGAAAAGAGGGGGTTTTATTCCCTATTACAATATTATTATATTGCAGCGATGTCTGTACATTTCAGGCTCATGTAAAAACTGAATTGGATGAAAGTGTGGCTTGTTTGGCTCTCAGTTCATCTCCTGCTAGGACAAAATATTCAGAGTGTTCCATTTGATATACTGGTGTTTGTATATAGTATGCGAAAACACCTGACAAACTTTGCCAACCCAGGCTGGAAATACTGGAAGCATTGCAACTACACAGATTAAAGTTTCAGAGAGGTGAGATAAGTGTCTGATCATGAGGGTGCCTTGTGAAAACAAACCTGGGCTTTCAAAATCTGTCCCATGTCATGTGGTGTGAGCAGGTTGTGGCTGTTAGATCCAATGCACTTTTGATTATCAGTTTTTAAAGCACCAGTTTTCATGGGGTGGAAGAGGAGTCTTGGTTTGCTTATTGGTGTTATGAGCAGACAGGTTTCCAGCGTGCTTGTCTCAGTGTCTGGTATCTCACACCATTGTTTAGAATTTGGGAGAGTGGAGCTCCTCACAGTAAGAGATGATGGAAAACAAACCAGCTGCTCCATACTGGTGTGTGATAATTATTTCAGTACAGCAATCCAAAGTTTCACAGGGTTCAGAAATGCCAAACCAGCACATTTTGCACTCCTTGGAAAAAAAAAAAATCAGCTTCTGGAAGGGGAGAACATCTGCATCTAAAACATGCCAATTAGCAAGAAGACACGAGTGATGCTAACACGCTTGCTCTATTTTTGGTCACTGCCTACGTGATCAGGAAAGAAACAGAGAATGCTATGGCTTTGATTAACTCTTCTCATTCCCTTTTAAAGCATTTCCTCTTGTTTTCACCAGTGAAATGTTGGTGAACAAAGCAAGTCCATGATGTATACATACAGCTGGAATCAAGCAAGTATATGGTCATGGGCAATTTATTTGATATATTAACTAAATAGTCTGTGGCCCATTGAGTGTGATACACTGTACCCTGGCATACAGAAAGCCAGGAAAGCCCTATATATTTACATAATTCATATTTGTACAGCTAAACCTTGAATTTTCACATCTCCAGTTTTCATATCGTCTTGACTTCTGTCATGTTACTTGACGTTGTCTTTTCATGTTTTCAGGATTGTCCTGAGTTAGTGCTTAGTTTTAGCACAACTATAAAAAAATGGCAGGTCCTGGTACCTTCAGCTCTACCAATGAATTATCTGTAAGATTTTGAGACCATTATAATTGGTATGAAACTGTGTTGGCAGAAGAAATCTTAGTAGAAACTGTCCAGTTCAGTTCACTGCCAGAGAACAGAGATGTGGGGTTGTTGTGGTTTAAGCATGGCTTCATTTTTAATGTCTGTTTCTTTTAGTTGGGAGTTTTTTAGTAACTTTTTTTAAATAAAATTATTCTTTTTCCAAAATCACTTACAGAAATGTCTGTTGAGAACATCCTTCAGACTACAGGGAAACATAAATTTCTAATACATTGTAATCTTTTAATTCATCCTTCTGTGCGTCTAAATATTTCACAACCACCAAAGCACAGCAGAAGGTGCAGTTTTAAGTTAATCAAGGAGATTTTGCCTTTTGCATAACAAGACAGAGCGAACATCTGAGCCCTCACTAAGGACATAACAAGCAATCATATTAATGCTGATTATAGAAAGATACTTGAACTGGAAGTTGGATTTGGTTCCCAGTACATGTAAGCAGTATGAAATAATTCAGGTGCTTGGGGCTTGTGTGAAGTGCGTTGGAAGTTGTTCAAGGCTTAGCTTGAGAGCTTGTGTGACTTCTCAGGCACATGCAGAACATGAATATCTTGGCTTCATTTGTTCTTTTATTTCCTTCCAGGGGTCAGGTGTTGCCCATACCTGATAGCAAGCGATTGCCATTCATCCCTGGTGGTCTGATTCTGCCCCTTGGAAATGAAGGCAAAGCTCCCCATGGATTCTGTAATTTTTCAGGCAAAGCCATTAGCAGCTCTGCACCTGTCAGAGTTGCCATACCTTAATGGCTTTGAAGCTGATTTACAAATACTTTAGTGTTGTTTTATCTCAAATGTTTAGCAATTTTCCTGGTCCTGTCAGGTAAAACAAACTCAGGTGTTAATTATTGTTATTCCAAGTGCAGCATATGGGGAAATGAAAAATGTCTTGCAGGTACAGCAATAAAATGAAATCCTAATTAGTCTTTGGGTAAAACTGACATCAAAAGAGGGCACTAGTCCTCCACTGAACCCAGGTGTGATGTGTTCCCAGGTTTCCCCCTCTGTAAGTGTGGTGTGCTGGTGATAGAACAGTTATCTTTTTGGAGTGGAGCAAAATCTGTGTTTATTTGTATTGGTAAGTTCAGTAGAATCCTCCCAATGCTATTTATGAAACCTTGAATAGACTGTGAGATAAGGAAGAGGAAAGCTCACTGCAGAACAGCAGTAGCCTCTATTTTAATCCTTCAGACCCAGGGATGTGCAATTCAGCAATAGTCTTGGTGGTATAATAGATGTGACCTTTTAAAGGGACCACTTAAGTTATGCAAACCTTCCCAGAGCAGGGCAACAGACGCCATCAAACTGCTTTTTCTACTCCAAGAGTGGGATGGGTTACAAAGACCTCCATGGGGCTTTCCCATGCTCTGTCACAGAGTCCCCTGAAATGGATGAGAAGATGCCTTCAGAGCTAAATTGTGGTGACTTCACTGGGTTGTGGGCTTTGCTCAGGTAGCTCACAGCATCCTTTTCTGTGCTGCTGAACAGTAGGTCCCTTAATACCTCAAAACTGCATTGTTTCAGTCAGCAAGAGTTACAGATGGTGACTGGCCCCAGTGTGGGGAAGAAATAAAAAAATAGATAAAAAAAAATCAGCCTTTTTTTCTTCGTGATTGTTCAAGGCTCATGGTTGCTCTGGTCTCTGTGTTGTGCGTGTGTTGGCTGTGTATCTTCCCTCAGGAAAGCAGATGGATAAGTCTGCACAGCACCGGAAAACGACTGCAGCGTGGTAGTTTAAACCCAGTTCAGCTAAAATCCAGGGAGCCAGTGCCTCTGGCACCAATCTCCAGAGGGCTCAGACAGATCTGTTACAGTCACACTGCTGCCACGGCTGCACGGAGCAGCTGAAGCTCTGAAATGGCTCAGCTTTGGTGTGAATTGAACATGCTGAAAAACAAGAGTGGTTTGGTGGGTGGTACCGCTGGCTGTTAAATGAGGTCCTGCATTTATATATCAAGTATTATCTTGTTCCAGCTACCTCTTTTGTTCCTTCACTCCAGCTTTGACTTAAATGGAAGTATATTTTCTAGACGTACCCAACAAGAATAGGAAAGGATCCTACACACACTAGTTATTCCAGCTGCAAAGAAAAATAATAGAAAAAAATAAAATCACAGGGTTTAAAACTGTCATTTTATAATGGTATTATTGAAATGTCAGGCATTTTTCAGCATTACAGATGCCTTGAAATTAAGTAATATACTCAATGTTTACCCCAGAACTTTTTCGGTTTCTCACTCTAGTGCCTTTGGTGACCAAGAGGCTCTATTTATATTTGAATTTGTGTGCCTGTGATGTTGCTGTCCTGTTTTCAACTGGGGGAGTTAATTTTCTTCCCAGCAGCTGGTATAGTGCTGGGGTTTGGATTTGGGATGAGAAAGGAGTTGGTGTTTAGGTGTTGCTGAGCTGTGCTTGTACAAAGTCAAGAACTTTTCAGCTTCTCACACTGCCCTGGCAGTGAGGGGATGGGGGACACAACAAACTGGGAGGGAACACTGTTGGGACAGCTGGCCCCAGCTGACCGAAGGGCTGTCCCACACTTTAGGACTTTATGGTTAATCTGTAAACAGGGAGAGGTGGCCACGGCTCAGGGACTGGCCAGGCATCGGTCAGGGAGTGGTGGGCAGTTGCACTGTGCATCACTTCTTTTGTATACTCTTCTGTCATTCTATTATTATTTTTCCTTCCTTTCCTGTCCTATTAAACTGTCTTTATCTCACCCCACCTTATTTTTTTGGATTTTCTCCTCCATCTCATTGGGAGTGAGGGAGGGAGCAGCTGTGGGGTGTTCCACTGCCTGCCTAGTTAAACCACAGCCATTGCTTAAGCTTCAGTGGAAACACTGAGAACCTCTGGCTTAAAGTCTGAATTTAGGTCTGGTACAACTAGATAATGACTAGGCATCAAAGGCTTCAAATGCCTTTGCATTATAATTGATCTCTCTTGCATACCTGTCAAAATTTCTTTCAAAATTTAAAACAGCCTCGGGCTTTCCCCATGTAAGAAGTGGATCCTGCCTTTCCCATATTTAAAGAGTTGATTCCAGAGAGGTTTGCCAGTGTTTGGTTCCTCTTAAATGCTTGCTATTTCTGTACAATTCCCTGAAGTGTATGATGGTTTATTTGATTTCATTAACATTTGGAAAGGATTTGAGGAATTGCGTGGTTTGGTCACTACAGTAAAAAGATAATAATGCTCGTGGGAGCAGCTGAATGTGGAAATTGCATGTGAGAAGCTGCATGTCCATCCTTGGAGGCTGTAACAGCCTCTCTCCACGGTGTGCTATAAAGTTTTAACTGCTCTAATCAGCCAGGACCATCACTACCACTCATGTCAGAGGAATCTCTTCGATGATAACATCTGAGGGCTGCTCTCATTGATGGCCCTGACTATATATCATTTTCCAAGCATGAGAACACATTCAAGTCTAAACTTGGTGCATATTGAAATAATTTGGAGGGAAGGCCACCACAGAGGAGGACTGGCCAGGATCTGGCACTGGGTGGGGAAAGCTTGGATTCACATTTCCTCTTTCCATGCCTTCAAGCATGCCTGTATTTCAGGCATGGGTATAAAGCCATTTTCTTCACCAAGCCACCTCTTTTACCAGCTACATGATGCCATGAATAGTGTCACACTGCCAGAGCAGACTGGTTAGCTTGTTTCCATCCCTAGAAGAAAGGGCTGGAGGCAGGTGAGCTGCAAGAACAGCCTGACTGGCAGGGGCAGCCCCCCGTGTGCTCCGGGCTGCTCCTCCAGGAGTGCTTTAAACTCTCATAGTCCACGTGGACCAGCTGATAAGTGTTGATGTGACTCCTGTACTTCAGCAGCATCTTACAAAGGTATTTGTGGAGTCTTACAAGTTTTCACTGAGTTTGGCAGGGATGTGAAGTGACCTGTGGGATGTGGCATGCTTCATGCAAATCCCTGTTGCTTAGTAGTATTTAGATAGGCTTTTGCAAGACCTCAGAAGAGGATGCAGTGATTCCTATGCCATCACTTCTTGTAGTAGCTTGCCCCAGAGCAGAGACCTTCCAGCACTGCTTGCAGCCATGGGAAATTGCACCTGAGAGAGGCTGCTATCACAGCAGCCCAGGCTGGCAGCAAGAACAAAGCAGCGTGTGGCCTGCAGCACGGTCCTTGCTCAGCACCACTGCCTGCAAACCAGCAAAACGGCTGGAATGCTGGTGTGAGAACACTGAAGTGGTCTCATCTCTCTTTTTTAACTTGGTCCTTACACTTGACCAGAGCTGTGTACATTGCCCAGCATTTGAGAGGATAATACAGGGCTTTATCTCAAATCTTTGAGAACTGCCTCCCTTGAAGTTTGAAATCCTGTGTATCATGGTAGCCGCTTCTAGGGAGAAGGGCTGTCCTGCTCCAAATTAAAAAGGCAAAAGCTTAATTTAATTTTTCTTTTCTTTTAGAAGCAAACATTGTGAATGAGGTGCAGAAAAACTTACCAGCCCACTGTCACTGTAGTTTCTTGCGCTGAGAATTCAAGCTACAGTTTACGTCCCTCCCTCCTCCTTCTGCCCTTCCCTCCCCACCTCCTCTCCCAGCACCATACATGTGTTTAATCTTAGACATGGATGTAAACCTGTCTATTTCTTATTTTGCATCCTTCGAGTATTATTATAATCAAGCCAGTTTATTAAGAATTAATGCCCCTTCGTGAACAGAGGATAATGGAATGGCCACATTTCCTCTTGTGCCGGACTGTGATTTACTAATAGGAGCTTCTAGGGAAAGGATCATAAAGGAGTGAGCCCCCCACCTCAGGATTAATATTTAATCAGGTGTTAAGAGAGCCTTGTGTTGGATCCTAGAGTTGCTAGCAGAAACCTGCAGGGGAAATGAGAGGGTCCTGCATCTTAAAGGGGCAATGCAATTATAATTAAAGGCTTGATCCAAAGCCCTTGGACATAAATGAAAAGCTCCTGTTGATTTGAAGACCTCTGGATCTGGCCCAAAGGGAACCAAAAATAAGGAATATTTTTGCATGTGAGACATAGAAAGACAGGCATACTTATTTAGATAATTATTTCAAAGGTATCAAATAAGGTTAACATGCATGGTCTAAATTTAAAATGAATGGGGTGGAAGAGGTCTGCTGCCAAAAACATGCATCAAACAAGCTGGGGGCCAAAATGTTCCAAACCTTTTAGGTCTGTGAACATGAATTCAGATTGCCTAGCTCTTGTATTTGATAGCTAAATGAGCTACACTGAGAAATTGTGACAGTTGACTTGTTCCAGGTCTCCTTATGGTTTGAGGACTATAGCTCAATAATCTGTTTTTAAGTAGGCACAGATCAGCTCCCTTCAGTTTGCAGACCTGCGGCTGGTCCCCTAAATCAGCTGTACCCCATCCTCTGCATCCCTGCCCTCTGCGGGAGCAGCTCGGGTGGGATGCTCTGAGTGGGACACAGCCCTGCAAGCCCCCAGAGCAGCAGGTGCAGGCAGCCCATCTGACAGTGCATCTTGTAAATCTAATTTCTGCAAACCAAATGCCTTTGTCAGTTACTGTATCATGTTCCCAGTACTGTCTCTGGGTTATTTCATAATAAAGATGGGTGAATAAATTTTTTTAGAACTTAAAATATGTTATTGACTTGGAACAGGGTGTTGGGGGGTGTGTTGCTGGTCAGTGTAGTTTGTTGCTGTGTTTCAAACTTTGCCCAATAAGAAAAGCGTCTAGCTGATGTGAACCCCCTGATAAGAAGAAAAGATGAAAAAATGAGGGTGGTGCTGAGGCTTCTTCTCTTCAGTTGAGGGGGGGGAAGGAGAGGCTGCTCTGCTTGTGTAGTGCCTGAAGAGAACGAAGTTCGACCATGGCAGGTCTCTCTTATTGCTACAAAAAATTTCTGTCTGGTGATGGTGTGATGAGGGGCTGCCCAGCTGAGCTGATTTTTATGATCTTGTGCCATCCTTAAAACCAGCCCTTTGACCCAATACCCTCGGTTTGCCTGGGAGCACATTAAATCCCCCAGGAAGATGGCACATGCAGGTGCTCAGTGTGGCTCACTGTAATTCAGAGCAGCCTGTCATGTCCTAGGTCACTGTGTTTCCATTGATCTCAGTTTGAATCTGCTCTCCATCTATGCTGGTTTTGCATTTGTGCTAAATATAGTACAGACAGAGGGCACTGATTAGGGCTGTGTTGGTATCAATAAATCTCTCCCTCTCTCTGAACATCCTCAGGATGCCTTGCACAAGGGAACTTGGTGCAGTGCAATGTGGGATGATGACATGGTGCCTTACATCTGGTGATTTAGAAAATCAGCCAGTGTTCCTTCGATTGATTTTGGCTATTTGTATTTTAAAAGGTAAATCCTATAACAGGAGTGTAGATCTAGCTCTGAAACACAGCTACAGTGCTTGCATGAGTGAGAAATCATTTGAGAGAACATTGGTTGTGCACTTTCTTGTGTTTTTGCAATTGCACTTTGAGCATGAATTCTAGTTTTCCTGCAAACTTGCAGCCTAGAGTTCAACAGAGACCCACAATGTGCTGCATCTTCCAAACAACAGTGGAAGTGAATTTCTTTACATTGATACTGGATGTGTTTAGTTCTAACAGCAGAATTCTTATGAGCTGTATCTAAACCAATTATATTTGTACTAAGCCTATTCTCTCTCTTTTTCCCAGAATCATCTTTTCATTCATTTGGTGCTTCTGATTTTGTGAGGGAAATTGGAAACCTTTTATTTTTAAATTATTTGTTTGTGCATTTTCTGTATCCTGTGCTTTTGGAATCAGAAATCAGATTTTACGAATTGAAATCTATAACTACAGAAGAATTTATTCACTTCAGATTTGCAGTTAAAAGGTTGATTTGATTGTACCCTCAAGTTTTCATGACCTGAAGGCAATAGAAAAGGGTCTGTATGTTTTTTGTTGGATTTGTTTTCATCATCTTGAGGTTTTTGCAGCTACCTCAGCCTCCGTAAAAAGGTACCAAGCTAACCCTGACAGGAGATCTGGGTTGAGCATGGAGACAGCCCTGTCACAAAGTCTCTGAAAATTGCCAAAGCTCTGCTCTTGGTTAGCTGGGAGCAGAAGGAAAGAGGAAGGATGGGGACAGTGTTCCCTGGCCAGCAGGCAGATAAGGGTTGCCGTCTCAGCGTGGCATTTCAGTCTTGCCTCTTTCTCCAGGATGCCAAATTTGAGCATTGTGAAGTATTACAGCCCAGTCAGTATCTATGAGAATCCACAGCAGAGATACAGGGATAAGGAGGGCATGTGCCAAGCAGCAAAAGCAGGGAGCAGGGATGGATGTAGAACCTGTGACCACTGGATCTCAACTGTGCTCCTGAAGCAGAGCCAAACAGCTTCCTCCCTTGTGATGATCGCTCCCAGAGAAAGACTTTCCCTGAAAACCTCTTTCCAGCACCATCTCTAATAGGAAAGGCTTATTTCAGAGTTTTATTCCAGCTCATTTAAGTTTAGGAACCTTCCCCATTGCTCATTAATCTCGAGGAAAAATGCAGATGAGAGAGGTTCAGCCTGTGTGCAGCCACTCCAGATGAATCTGGGCAAGGGCTTTTCTTTCCTCCTGCTGGCTGGAGGTCAGGAGCCAGGGCTGTATTAAAACACCTCAACAGAGCAATGCCCAATTACACAGCCTCTCGCAAGGGCTGGAGGCTGTGAGACCATTACTATTGGATAGGAAGAGCTGGATCTCCCCATCATTTGGTGAGAGATGAGAAATGATGAAAGAAAACTGACTGGTGTTTGAAATGAAGTAGGGAAGGGACTTTTGCTTCTAATGAAACACTAACAGCTGCTTTGTGATTCAGCCTGCTACCCTTGCTTGAGAATAGTACCAAATTGTCCATTAGTGGCACACAGCATTGCAATAAAACTTATGAAAATTATTTATTGCTACATCAAGCTGTACGGTTCCTTCTTACAATGCAAGATATAGCAGAAATGGGGTAAAGGCCAAGCATTTAGCATTAAGTTCCCAAATAGTAAGGTCTTACCTAATATGCAATGTATCCATTGCAATTAAGAGTAGAAGTTAATGAAGTTTCTGACAGTCCTTATTTTTTCCTGGGGAAACTTTAGCAGTCTGGGGCTGGCCACAAAGTAAGTTATATCCAATTCATGCAAACCTCAGCTTTGCTTAGAAGAGCTTCATTTTTTTTTCTCAGAACCTACCTATTAACCTTGCTTTCCTTTTCTTTTGGAGAGAGAATTCCTTTTCTGTGGATGTAGGTGTGGAGCAGTTTGTTGTCTGTGCAATTCTCAGCCAACCAGACTTCATCCCCTCGATGTCCGAGGGCTTCAGTAGGTAGTGGCAGGTACCTGATCTGATCAGGCAAAAGCCCTGGGGTGAATGGGGATTTTGCCACTGACCCATCAGAGTCAGGATTTCAGCCCTGATGTTTCAAAGAGATGCTGATGGCACATGGTGGAAAACAAAAGAAGGTATTTTATCACAAAAAAACAAGCGCAAATGTGCAAATAAAACCACAGAGATAATAAAGGTCAAAGCTGTTTAATGGACCTTCATAAAGTTATGTACCAATTAAATCCTAATTAACTCCAAGTTGGGGCATTTCAGTGGGATTTAATAAATAGACTTGTGGAGAACCTCTGCAGAGGGTTGAATTTCAACCTTTGCAAGGAAAACGGGAGGAGGTTAGTTTACATTAGGCATCTGCGTATTTTGTTCCCAAAGTAGCATTTAGGAAAACAGGCACAAACAGCACATGCTGTGTTATAGCTGGCAATTTAATCTGCAGGCAGGAACATATAAAATCCATGATAGGATGAAGTTTGCATTGCTGTGAGTGTTGTATAATGGAAGTACTCAACAAAAGCCAGAAGGCTGAGCAACAAGTGGCATTTCAAACCTCTGGGTTTACCACAGGCTCACGTATTTTGCAGGATGGATATTGTACTTAGGTTTCTAGTATTCCAACTGCTTGACTTGTCATGGAAACAAGGCTGCATTAGCAGGGGTGGAGCCAAGTGGTGTTACTACAATGCAGGGAAAAAAATCAATTTATTCTGTGGCTTAAAATTTATTTCATGGTTGGGGAAATATCAGTTTAAGTGATGATTATGTTCCCCAAGCATGTGGTACACTGGCTCTGTGTTTAATATAAACAATTACTGTGTATGGGTTACATGTGTGGTTATAATGTGGTGGTGTGGTGTGGTACTGAGATTTTATCAGGTCTGGGCTTGTCGCATTCCTCACCAATATAAAACTTTCCCTTTTGTCAAGTTACTATCCTTGCAGGTCATCCAAGTGAATGTGAGCAAAACCTTTACAATGCTACTTTCTTATCATATATTCCATTGCTGCCATATCCTGAATATTATAAATTCAGTGTCTGATGAGTCCTTAAAAGCACTTGTAGGACTCTACCTCGAGGGGTTGGCTTCTTCATTGTCAAAATCCCATGGAATAAACTGTTAGAAAAAAAGAAAATGATAACATTTTTAAGAATTTCTGGATATTATTTCTTTATAATATGATTCTCTGTGGCATCTCAAGATTTTTTTGGTAATGCAGGGATAAGTGATTTGAGCTCCTTGAAAGTGCACAGAGAATTGAACTGTTCCAGATCACATTTCATTCACAAGGCACTGTCCTTGCTACCAGTTTCTGCGTTAATGCAGCTATCCTTATCACCTCTTCTCTGAAATTGCAAAGCAGAAAATTCAGCTTCAGTATTTCAAAATGTAGGAAATAAAAGCTCTGCTCATTTCTACCTCACCCCTGGATCCCAGTGATGCATTTGGAGTTACTGGGTCCCAGCCTCCGTGCCTAGGAGAGGCAGGCAGGCAGAAGCGCTGTCCAACCCTGCCTGTGGTTCTGCGTGCCCCCAGAGGCTCTTCCCTCCCCTGGTGCAGCGTTTGGCCGGGCTAACCCTGACAGGAGACCTGGGTTGGGCATGGAGAGAGCCCTGTCACAGAGTCTCTGAAAATCGCCAGATCTCTGCTCTTGGTTCGCTGGGAGCAGGAGGAAGGAGGAAGGGAGAGGACCGTGCTCCCTGGCCAGCAGGCAGACAGGGGTTACCGTCTCAGCGTGGCATTTCAGTCTTGCCTCTTTCTCCAGTCCCCTCCCCCCATCCTCCCTTCAGCTTTAATATCTAGGTTTGTCTGATTTTTAAACTGGGTTATTTGAATGTCAAACTTTCAATAACACTTTAACAGAGGTGTCCATTAACCCATGCTAAATTACAGCAGAACATCTCTGGAAATACATGTGACATCCACATGAATACCAAATGAATTCATTAGGATCAGCGCTATTACAATGAATACCAAATGAAACCCACAATGATGGGGACATCATCTCTCCCTGGGAATAATCGACAGCGTTCCTTTGGCACTAGTCAAACACATCAGCTGTTTGTTTCCCCTGATGAGAGGTGGCAGGCTAGGTTTTGGTTAGATAAACAAATGATGACACCAATAATCACTTACTGGGTGGCTGTAATGCTTAATAATCACATCCTGATATCATGCACACTAGAAGCAGTGCTGCACTTTTTATGCATAATGAATCCCAAACACTTCATAAAAGGTGATAACTTTCTTTGACCACTGAATATATTATTTATAAAAGTGCTCCCTTCCCTTCCCCCTCCCACCCTTGGAGATCCTTTTACATTTTTTTTTTTTTATCATGTAGAATACACTGGTAGCGCATCTTAGACTATGAGGTCTCTTCTTATACATAATTTATAAAACAATTTACAAGTGATTTATTTTTAGCAATAAGATAAAACATGGTGTGAAGGGTTTTACCAACAGAGATATAGACGGTTTGGGAGTAATACTTGTGGAGGAGCCTGGGATCAAGTGAAAATTATTTTTACTTTTTTCCCTGAGGTGTGAACTTTAAGGAGCCTCCTCTTGCACTCATTTGCACAGTGCACTAAATACACATACTTTGCTAAAATTGCATGAAATTGTGTGGCACCATGTTTCAGATGGCCTTGAAAAATATCCTTTCAGCAAACCCAGTGGTGGTAGGTAGATCTTGTTGAGAGACACGAGTGTCCTTTCCTGATGCTGTCTGGTTTAGCGGCTGGCTCTGTCTGTCCTGAGGCCCCACTGAGAGCTGGAGCTGCTGATGCCCACAGAGGTGATACAAACCCTAGTTTGTACTTAGCAACTCGCTGATGAAGAGGAGGGGCTGTGCTGCCTCCCCTGCCCCAGGAGATGGCAGTGTTTAAGAGCAGGAGCAGAGCATCCTGCATGTCAGGAACCTCCTGTCCTTGCGCCAATCCTGGTCCTCCTCAACCAGGAATTCACAAATATCCTGGTGGTAGTCTAATGGGAGAAGAAACATGGGTTGACCCAAGCGTGGAGAGAGGGCTGTGTTGCAGCAGAACCTCTTTATGCCAGCTGTGGTGGTCTTTGATCTGAATTACTGTTTTGGGCTTGTGTGTAGCAAGACGTTCAAAGAGGCTGACCTCGTAGTTCTCACATCTCAGCCTGCAGCTGTGTGTACTGCAGTAGGAAAACCCATCTCACTGGCTTTCTCTCATACTAAATATTATTTCATATCAGCCACGATTTCTTACAAAACTAAAAAGTCCATTTCTACAGGGACCCTGCCTTGGAGCGCTGGTTACCAGCACAGCATAAAATACAATCAGCATCAAGGACAACATGTGCTTATCCAGTAACCATTGAATGAGGTTCAGGCCTTCTCTTTCCAAGCCTCTTCAAAGAGATGTCAGGAAAAATTGCCTGTTCTCACTGGCTGTGTGGAAACACCAGGAGTGGTATGGACCTGCTGTGGTCACCAACAAGTGGCTTTGAAAATTGAAGCTGTAGGTTGGGTTCTCCAGCATCACAGGTGGCACAGCCATTTGTGACCATGCAATATGCACCTAATGAGCACACTGGTGCTCTGCTGGTGTGCTTAGAGCTCTGCAACTTTGCTCTGTACATGACTGTGTAAGATAACAGAGAATAAGTCTTCCACTTCCCAGTAAAAATTCAGGTAAAAGACTGAGACAGTTCTCACTTCTGGTATTGATGTGTCAGAGCTGGGGAAATGCGCAGCTGTTGTGGGTGTCCAGGTAGGAGCAGGGCACCTGGACTTGTGTGCCTGGAGGAAACATCCTCTTGGAAGGCCATCTGAAAGGGTAAACCTGTCACTACTTACCTAAAAACCTGATCAGAACAGTGCCCATAATCATGTTGTGTCCAGAGACTGAAATGCCTGTCACATGAGAGGAGAGTCCACAGAGTGGGGATATCCAGCTATTTTGGGGGGGCATGTTCAAAAAACCTGAGGAAGAAGCTGGAAGCACAGTCTGGGCTGTCTGTGGTCATCTTACTGAATTCCTTTTGCATGTTCTGCTCCTCTGTGTCTCACCCTGCACTCCTGGGCTATCTCTGAGCTCTCTGTTGTGTGATCCTGGCCTTGAAATGGTTCAGCCTTCCAACTCCTAGGAACCTAATTTCCTACTAATCTATTTGTTTAAAATTAGCATCTACAAAGATAACTCTGTTAGCAGCCTGGACTTTGATTTGGGGAGACTGGGGACATACACCCCAGAAAACTATAAATGCAGGCACTGCTTTTCTTTGCATCCAGAATTCAACAGAGCTGTCAGATAACACATGAGAGATGGTTAATAATAAATTAAAAACATCACAGCCACAGGGAAACTGCATCTCTCCCCTCCCCCCAAACTCCCCCTCTCTTTGGCTTTTTTCTACCCCATGGGCTTAATCAGCATCAAAGAGTAACAAATCCAATAAAATGCTTCCCTGAGCCAGGAACCAGCCTGAACTGGATACACACACACACATACACACACCAGCCTCTCTCCTCTCCTCTCCTCTCCT
>WBMY01000881.1:40519-142354 GCA_013397315.1 Donacobius atricapilla
CACCCTGTCTGGGATACACACACACACATACCCACACCAGCCTCTCTCCTCTCCTCTCCTCTCCTCTCCTCTCCTCTCCCCCTGACTGCCAGCCCCTTTGCAAAACAGCTGACAGTTGAGGTGGAGATAGAACAAAGGAAGAGATGAGGAATGGTAAATCACAGAGACACCCCCCTCCATCTCTCATCTGGCATTGGAAAGCTCTAACTGGCCTCCCATGTTTTTAGGCTACTGGTGCAGAAAGAGCTTTTCTTGCTCCTGACTTGTTTTTTATCCCATTAAGATCAGAGATTCAGAGGGAAGAAAAGGAAAGGGGAAAGCACACATGCATTTCTACTGATTTCTCCTCTTATAAAATTGAATTCAAGCAACAGCAGCTCCACCAATTTGCAATAGGCCATATGTAGACCTTTGATGGGTTTATGGCCACGGTGCTCCTCAAATACCTACCCGTGCCTTGCTTGGCTGAGAGCAGGTGACACTGTGCCAGGAGGGTCCCCAGTGAGGGTCCAGGCACTGGCCCCCTCCCCACCCTACACTTGCAGGTTTCTCCTGTGCAGGAACATCTCTTTTCAGAGCTGGGGGGAAAATTCCCTCAATCCTGAGCAGGAGGAGAATGTAGTGGGCTGGATCTTCAGGGGTGAAAATAGATGTGGGTGTGTTTGAAGTCAATGGGCTGACATTGCTTTTCCATAGCTAAAGATTTCAGCCTGAGGGGTCCCCTGCCTAGCAGCAGTGTGCAGTACTCCAGTAGTGCTTATGGCACCAGGAGACTGGAAAAAAGATTAGAAGAGGTTAGCAGGAAGAACGAAGGAGAATACAGCCTCAGAAACCTCTTCTTTCTGTGCTGCGCTTTGTGGATTACTTCTCAGGGTATATCTGTCCCCTGAAGCTGTAATATCCAAGCACTTCCTAGTCATTAATATGGCGAGGGCATCTTCTCCATAGCCTTGGAGAGAGAGTTGCCATCATTTCTGTCTTAGAGATGAGAACTGGAGCAACAGAGGACAGAGGGTTTTGCTCATGGCCATGCACAAAAGCCTATGGCAGAGTCAAGAAATGAATCCTCATAACTCAAAATCTGCTATATCAGATCATGGCTGGAAGAAAATCCTTGCCTTTGGCCTGTCTGAGCTGCAACAGTTTCAGGTGAGTTCAGACATCAAATCTGTGTTGTGCTGAGTCCAGCTTTCTAAATCTATGCTAGAGAATAACAGATTCCAAATAGCTGACAAACAGCTCTGTCTGCCAGGCTAATGGACCTCTGGACAGCAAGTACTTTGAAACTCAAAAAGTCTGCGTCACCTAGCTGTGCATTTTGCCTGTGCACACCTCTTTCAGATGAGACCCCCCAAAACCTGCTAATATTTGATGCACATTGCCAGAAAGATCCCTTGGCATTTTTCACAAGAATATTTCTTTACATTTCCTGTTCTATAATAATCCTTCCCATGCTGCACTGTGCCGCAGTGCTGTGGGTGCTGTCACTCTGCTTAATAGCTGGATCTCCAAAGATACTCTGCAAGTGTTGTTTGTGTGGACAGGGTAGGTGTAGGGTAAGAGGAGTCTGTGGCTCCTGTGCTGCCCAACTGTACACGGCTGGATCACCCTGAATCCAGTATTAGTCATGAGAGGAGGATGAGGTGGTGCAGCTGAAGGAATTCTATCACAACACTAGAAGGTGTTGTATTTTTTTAGAGAGCAGAGCTCTTTGGATTCGACTTCTCTGCAAGTCTCCCCCATGAGAAGGTGTAACGCTGTGAACTAGCCAGGCTTTAATGAATGAATTCGGAAACTACCAAAGAATTCCTGTGGAAATGCGGATGACATCTGCATTACGGCCATAATTAATTAACCAATCAATTATAATGATGAATGCTATTTTAATGAATCAGTTGCAAATCATTTTTGGTTCTTATGGTTTTCATTCAGAGCACATTAATCATGGCAGGCTCTCTGGGCTGCAGAGGAATGCAGGATGTGAATCCAAGACCTTAGTGCATCTTTAACAGAGGTGAGCCAGGTTCTCTGCAATCAGATCCAGATGCAGGTATGGAAAGCTCTCCTCTGAAGGTCAGAGGATCTTCAAATCTGAGAAAATAGTGCTGGCATATTATAGACATTGGCCCAAAGCATGAAAGAAGCAGGTAAGAAATGGTCCAAGGACTGGGTTGGGCTTTCAAATACTTTCAGATTTGGACTTTGCTGCTAATTCAATCTATTCTGGGAAGAAGATAAAATAACGTTTTTGAAATGCTGGAAAAACCACGCTTTGGTTTGGGGATTTGTTTGGTTTGGATTTTTCCTGATATTAGATTATAATTCTTGTAAATTTTTATAAATTCAATTGGCTTTGGCAGTGCCGCACAGGGGCAGGGGCTGAGTGGAACCAGTTGAGGGGCTCAGGTTAAACTTGTTCTTGAATGTCTGTCTGGACACTGCACTTATTTTCAGTGTAGTTTTCAGTTACTCCTGGGGAGAGCTTGCATGGTTCTACCATCTCTGAAGGATTACAAAAAGTATGACTAAAGAAGCACCAATTTGAATTAATTATTAGACTTCAACCCTTGGATATAACATCTTTATTTATCTGAGGTATTGCCAAAACTCACTGCTTGCTCCTGGAAGCAGTGGGAAGATGCACTGGCTGAGCTGGGATGTTTCGTACAGCTTTGCCTAAAGCTCCTTGGAGCTGGAGCTGCTACAGAGAAATGCAACAGGTACTTCACAACTCTCGCGGCACTGAAGTGGCAGGACATAGGGAATATAGGCTTTTCTACTGCAGGAAACAGTGGGTCTGTGATGTGGAGGGAGATTTTATTTCTATTTTTTAAAATTTATTTTCAAGTAGAGGTGCCTGGGAAAAGAAAAGGTAGTAGAGAGATGGAGTCTCAGGTAAAAAGAGTTCTGAACCAGTCTGAGGAAAATTTATTTATTTCTTTATTTCAGGGTGTTGTATCTAATGAGGAGACTTAAAATAGAACAAAACTCTAAACCAGCTAGAAGATATGTGATTTCATTCACAACGTCAAGCTTGGGCCTGAGGTAGTTTTAGAGTGTATGTAGCCATAGAAGCATTAATTTAAGAATTAATCTCTGCAGTGTACCTGTTATGAATAGCTTATTTCACTTGCAGCTAAGAAATACATAGACATCCTCCCTGCACAGCTGAGGGAACATCATGGGGTGGAGTTTGGTCAACTTATTACATTATTTCTGCTCACCCTGTTGGCGTAGCAGCTCAGAACTCAGTAAGAAGATGTTATCTTTAGTGAGTGTAATGGTTTGGGTAGATAACAGTAGATAACACTGGAAACATTTTTGGAGACACAGGTATTATTTATATTAGTTCAGATAATAGGTTTTTTTCAGTGTTTGCTATATGTTACACTCTAATAGGCACAGTTTTGGCAAAAAAGAAGCTTAATATTTGTTTCATAAAGCTATACAAAAGTATCCATTGACTTCTGGAATCCCTTTGAAACCTCTGTCTTCCAATGGGATGTGGGCACCCAGTTCATGCAACAAATACAAAAGCTAGCGAATAGTCCTGACATGGCTGTATTAAAAAAATGTGGGGAAATATTTGTGGGATATTTTTTGGAGTCTTTTTACTGCTTTACTGGCAATCACATGAATTTTATATCTGTCATAGAATCTCCTGACATTTCCACCAATATGTTGCAAGGAGATCATTAGAACAATTACTGAGATGTGGGAAAAGAAGTAGCATTCCATAGCATCAATTGCCAGCGCTGCCATCTCTAAGCAATTAAAAACCATGAGAACAAAAATTTGACATTTTTCTGGCCTCTGTATCAGGAGGGTACACCAGCATTTATTTTTGAGGTTTTCAGCATTGCTATAGTACTAGACGAACATTCTTGAAAAAGATGAAACTGTTTTGGGAAAAGAATTGAAGTCAAATGAAAAAAATTCCATGGAAACTTTTCATTTCATCCATTAGAACTGACTGACTTGATACACATTAAGATTTTATAGAAACTATTAAATTTCGAGGACTTCCCTTGGGAAACAAACAAGTTTTGGTAGAAAATTTGTTTTTCTGAGGTTCCACCAGATTTTATTTCAATTGTTTGTGAACCTGAAACAAAGAGTTGGTCCAATACAATATTGTATTGCCCATGGTCACTCCAGCCCTGAGTCTGGCTGGTTCTGGTGGGCTGAAGAGGAACAAGTGAATTTGGGAATATCACCCTGGTGTAGGGCCCTGGAGCTGGGGGAATGGTGTTTCTGGGCTCCCAGATCCTCACTTGTCATCCTCTGTTGAGAGGGAATTTTCCTAAGGGCATGTAGTGATGGGAAAAAGGGAAAAGGCCTGCAGGAGAAGGGAGGGAAGGTTTAGATTCGATATTAGGAAGAAATTCTTTACTGTAAGGGTAGAAAGGAACCGGCACAGGTTGTGTATTCTCCGTCGCTGGAAGTGTTCAAGGCCAGGTTGGATGGGGTTGAGAGCAGCCTGGTCTAGTGGAAGGTGTCCCTGCCCATGGCAGGGGGTTGGAATTAGTTGGTTTTTGAGGTCTCTTCCAACCCAAACCATTCCATGACCTCCATGATTTTAACATATTGCCAGCAACCTGTGGTTTTCACAGGCCTTTGGATCTCGGAGGACTTTAATTGCTAAACGGCTACAACAGATTTGGAAATTAATGTGACACTTTTCCACGGGGAGTGATAATGGCAAAATTACTGAGATGCTATTGCACCCTTGCTTGGCAGGGACAGGAGATGCTGAAGCCAACAAAAATTTTATCAGGCTTAGGCTGCAGCGACCAAGGCTGTTTGACTTGCTGTAGTCCTCTAGGAAGGACTATTTGGACATCTGAGAGATTGTAATTCATTCTGGAAATGACATATTTCAATATTAAAGTTGAATTTCACTTCCATGACATGAAGTTGATTTCTGAATCCAGATGGAAAAAATTCCGAAACTTAAATAATTGATACCTGGTTTCCTGACCAGCTCTATTTCTCCTGTGGCAATAAGCTAGAGGTCCTTGAGAAAATCATGAAGGATTGATAAGGGCTGAGGACTGGGTGTATCAAAAGGCTCAGCCAGTCTCTCACTGCCAATAAGGCACGTAGGATTATTTCCCTGGAGACTCAGAGCGGAGGGTTCTGACAGTGTGGCCATTAATAAAACAGGAAAAAATATTAGTGAGGTCTGTCCGAGACCTGCTTTGAGTTTGTGGAAACACTTTTTAGTCTTCTTGGATCCAAATATGTGATTTATTCCCCCTAAATCCTAAATTTAGCAGAAAATAAACCAAACTGGGCTTTCCTCGCTTGGGTAAGGAATTCCTGTCTGTTATGTTGCTAGACCTTGGTTTTGGGCTGTAGGATCAGGGATTAGTTTGTTGATCAGCCAGACTGCATCTTCCTTGCCGTGCCTTTGCAGAAAGCCAGGTTTGCCCACCCTCTTATGCCTGGGTTTTTTCCCTCAGGTGGGAGCATGAAGTTGGTAGTTTGGACAAATGATGAAACTGCCAAGGACAGGGTCTGTGATGGGTCTGGTGTCTCCTGTTGGGTGGGATCTTAGGATGAGGGGCTGATGGAGTGAGAGGGCTTTGTGGGAGCACCTGCCTGTGTTTGGGACAAGCCCCTTGAGTGAGCCAACCTTGAGCCTTCAGACCAAACCTCTGGGGACTCCACTACCGTTGGAGAGGTGATGGCTTGCACTTTCCCAAACAAAGCACAGTGAAGTTTCCTGTAATTCGAAGCAAAGAGACAACTTGCTGCTTTGTAATCTGTGGGTGGGGGAGGCACTGTTGAGTCAGGAAGCCCCCAGAGGGTGCTGGGTTTACTGGTTTCAGCTGTGAAATCAAAACACATGCATGAGTCAGGCCAGTGGTTAAGTTCTGCTCACTTTGAGGCCCTGGCTTTGATTAAATTCATGTGTCATTTTCAAAGGTCCATGTTTAGCTTGGTTTTAGATCATGCTCACATAATTAGTTTATTTAAACTATGTCTCATGTTAAATCAGATTTTGCCTGTGGACTTAAGTACAACTATGTAATAAGATATACCTATTAAACAGATGTTTAATCTTAATGACTATGTTCTTGACAATCAATTGGAATTGAACATCTANTCATCTCATCATTTTCCTGAAGGAAGAGAACAAGAAAAGAAACCCCAACCCCCTAAAAGTTATGCTCTTATGGAGGAAACAATTTGTATTGGCACTTTGCACCGCATGTCCCGTAATAGCCCAGTGTCCCCAGGTCAGCACCCCAGGTAAAGCCCAAAGTAGTGGTGTCACAGAGCAAAGCTCCACCTGATGCTCATGCATTTGGTGACTGGTGGGATACTTTTGTCAGACTCAATAGAAAGAAACAGGACTAAGAAAAATAAGGGGAACAATTAGAACAGAGATGTGGAAACACTTGTTGGAAAAAGAGCCAGCCAACTCCATGAATACTTATTGAAACTTCTAGTTGTGTGTAAACACAGTATTTCTGCATTTGTGCACCCAGGTCTCTGATTTTTGGTTGTGACCAAGAAATGAGCCATTTCATGAACAGGTCCCTCAGAATATCTGATTGTTCCACAAATTTGATCAGATAGTCCCAACTCCAGAACTTTATATTCTGCTACCAAGATGTGCACAAATATATTTAGATAATATATTTTTGTCTTGCTTCTGTGCCATAACTGTATACTGATGGACATTTAAGTATAAAATCAAATAGCTTCATAATGTTTTGTTCAGAATTAGCAAGCATATGCCAAATAGCCTGTTGAAACAGTTGAATATTTTGGTAGTTGTGCAGTATTTTTGGATTTTTTTTTTTTAGGCTGTAGTTTGAGGAGGCCTTTAAGCCCATGCTTAAATCTATCTTTTCAGCAAATCTGTTGCACATGTGTTCAGTATTAAGTGCATGCTAAGTAGAAATAAGCTGATTAACTTTTATCTTATGGTTGGGCCTACTTGTCATTGAACTGTATAGAAAACTTTCCATTGAATCCAATGAGCCCTGAGCTAAACACTTCAAAAATGTGGTAGAAAAGCAAGAGAGGGAGGGTGAGAAACAGGTGGGTTAAAATTAGCCTGGACTGTGTGGTATCTTTTGGGCTTTTGAATATGTATAGAATGGAGCTCTTGTTAATGCAAATTTCAAACATGTTNAATCAGATTTTGCCTGTGGACTTAAGTACAACTATGTAATAAGATATACCTATTAAACAGATGTTTAATCTTAATGACTATGTTCTTGACAATCAATTGGAATTGAACATCTAATAACTACATTGCAACTAGGCATATCTCTTTGCATTTAATAAGATACTATAGTAATATAATTATAGTAATATAGGATATTATAAATAACATATTCATGGCAATATACCAAAGTTTATATAATACATGTTATATATATATATATATATANTCCCAACTCCAGAACTTTATATTCTGCTACCAAGATGTGCACAAATATATTTAGATAATATATTTTTGTCTTGCTTCTGTGCCATAACTGTATACTGATGGACATTTAAGTATAAAATCAAATAGCTTCATAATGTTTTGTTCAGAATTAGCAAGCATATGCCAAATAGCCTGTTGAAACAGTTGAATATTTTGGTAGTTGTGCAGTATTTTTGGATTTTTTTTTTTTAGGCTGTAGTTTGAGGAGGCCTTTAAGCCCATGCTTAAATCTATCTTTTCAGCAAATCTGTTGCACATGTGTTCAGTATTAAGTGCATGCTAAGTAGAAATAAGCTGATTAACTTTTATCTTATGGTTGGGCCTACTTGTCATTGAACTGTATAGAAAACTTTCCATTGAATCCAATGAGCCCTGAGCTAAACACTTCAAAAATGTGGTAGAAAAGCAAGAGAGGGAGGGTGAGAAACAGGTGGGTTAAAATTAGCCTGGACTGTGTGGTATCTTTTGGGCTTTTGAATATGTATAGAATGGAGCTCTTGTTAATGCAAATTACAAACATGTTTCAGAGTCTGTCTTGTGTCACATGTACAGTGCAGTGATGGACTAGAAACATATGAAAGACATACTGATGATAGTAAACATTAGGTCGGCATTCTGGTCTTCAGCATTGCTCAGAATTGGGGGGAATAAAAAAGTCTTCAAACTTTTCATGCTCCATAAAAATAGCTATCCAGGTCTCTTATTGCTCAGCCTTCCAGATTCCTCTTTAAAAACTAGCCTGGCTTCCCCGAGCTTCTCTTTCCCAGTGCATTATATTTTCCCCACGCCTGCCTGCGTTAATTTTTGTTAATATTGTTGTTGCCATCTTTGCACTAAAAAATGCATGAAGGAGAGAGAAGTGTGTATGTGTTTGTGTTCTCCCTTCCTCCTTTCCTCATCTAACTCGGAGACTGGGGGAAGAAGACACTTTTAAACAATTCCTTCTTTCACGTGCCAAGTTTGCAATGAACAGGCAGGGAATCCTCCAGAGGGAAAGCCTATTTTGGTGGCCTTCTTGTAACTGTATTACTGCAGGGCATGTCTGCCTAACAGTGCACCACGTTAAATTAAGCCTAGAACTTCTCAAGAGACTATTTTTACTGCTGACTTTATTTAGCCCCCTTTACCCCCTATTTAGGCTGGGAGAGAATAATGCTCTGTGTTTTATTTTGGGTCTTTTTTTTTTCTTCCTTCATTCTGTTGGTAATTTTTCCACACACCTTTATTAAAGACAGTGATTGCAAACACATTTGACTTAATATTCCACTCACATTCTAAGTTAACAAGTAGTTCAAAGATTAATTGCCATGTACCTTGCAGTTCATAGATTCTATTATGATATAGCTCAAGCAAAGGGAAGGGGGGAAAATCCAGCTGATTAGCCTGTGATTATGTGTTAGCCTGTGCTTGTACTCCTGGCTTGGTTGCCACTTTGTGATGCAAGAACTTCTGAGTGGTTTCCTATCTGTATTTATTGTGATATAGTTGGGGAGCTTTTAAGATTTAAAAAAAATATTAGTGGCAGTATTTGTCAGGTTAATACCGCTTCAGCTGCTGATGCTTTAATGGGTGAAATGAATCTCAGTGGTGGATGAGGACAGTTGTTAGCTGTGCTTCACACATGGCTCTCTGAGTGTCATGAGGCCACAGTCACGCACTGCCCATCACCCCGGGTACAGACTCAATGGGATCTGCAGAGGGACAGCTCTTGCCTCTGACAAGTTCACCAGAGTGCAGCCTGGAAGCCACCCTGGGGCTGTTTTCCTCCCAGCCTGCAGGCTCCAGGAGGGACTGGGCGATTTTGGACCTGTAATGCCTGGTCTCGCATTACACTGGGCCACCTGGCCATGGTGTCCCTGCCCACAGCTCGGTCTGGAACTAGGTCATCTTAAAGGCGTTTTCCAACTCAAACCACTCCAATTCCCTGATCCTCTGCCATACAGATGCCCAGCTAAATTAGTATTGAGTCTGGGAACTCCTGGTTTGGTAGTACTGCACCTAAAACTACATTTACACCTCATCAGACTGCAGCATCTGGTAAAAGTGGGTTTAGCAATGTGCAGAAAGCCCCAGATGAAGAGTTCATCCTGTTGTCCTCCTGTTAATAGCTGGAGTTCTGTAGTTGAAGATTTGCAATGAGAGATCTGTCAAAGCTGTGATTAGAATTTTCTTCCCACTCTGTTCTCACTGCGAGCAACTCACTGTTCCCCTTATTCTAGAGTAAATCGATCAGGACTCAATAAAAAGCATGCCCTGAACCTGCTTGTCACTTCTTAAATGTCTCAGCCTGTTTGGAGACTGTGCCTGAATCCCTGAGCAAGTGGGAGCTCTTCTGGTGTGAATTCCCCACACAGAGTTTCCCTGGCTAACAAGGGAAGGCAATATACATAGACAGAACAGGTTTCTATTCAGCCGTGGAGAAAGCACTTGTGAATGTTGCAGGAAATGAGATCTTAAGTCAGTGCATGAAACAATCTAATCCATCACAGCCCCTAGAATGGCCTCTCATAACTCAGGGGCTGTCATAGCCCTTTGTGTGCATGAAGGCAGTTGTGGAAGAAGTGACGAACTGCGCACATATTCTGCTAAATCCGTTCTGGCAGCTGAGGTAATATATTTTCAATGCCAAGTCACATAATTTTACTTTAGCTCATTTGACTCCAGGCTACAAAGCTATTCCAGAAAACAAAGGGATGGTGTTTGAATAATGAATAATAATGAATTTAATTCTGTGGGCTTGTGCTGGGCTGAAGCCTCTAGGAGGTTAAACACAGATAAAGTGATAGAAAGGAAAAGTTTTACCTTACAAAATGGTGTTGTTTTACTCTAGTTGCCTTGACTTCATTAGGCATTGATACATTTGGATAGATGCAGCTGGCATATCATTTTAAAACAAATATGTTATTAAGTGTGATTTACAGATTTACACCTACAAAAGATCATGGAATTACTCTCGGCATCTTCTTCCTGCCCTCTGGTTGGGATTTTTTTTTTTCCTGTCCTGTTATTTTCTCTGCTTTTGATAGTTGTAGATCTTCACAGCAGTTGCAAGGATATCTGAATGCATCCTTGCACCATGATGGATACATATGCACTCTCTTTTTGGTGCTACCAAGCATCCTCAGCTGATAATTCAATGCTTTTCAGGAAATGAAGAAGGCAGTATACCCACGGGCAGAGAGGTGATGCCTGCCTCTGCCTATACAGCACTGAACATGCACTAGTCCTGACACAGTTTGAGACTTTTGGAATCAGTTTAGTATCAATGACAGGTGGGCAGGCAAGGAGAGGGGATTGCCCCACAGGGAAACCCTGGAAGGCAGCTTCAAGGAAGACTTTCATATTTGTTAATTTGGCTCAGACAGGATTAATTAATTAAATATCACTGTGGCTTAAATGACCACTGAGCTCTGAATGCTTAATTGTACCTTACCCCTTTGAAAATCCCCCTTTCCTTTAGAGTTTTGAGGGAGCATGAATTTGTTCAGAGACTGTTTAGTTTTATTTGTGAAGTTGCTCAAGAGTCTCAAAGCTTTGCTCAGGCAGATCCAGGTGAGCAGGGATGTGGAGAAGTGCTGCAGGTGCCTGTCTGGGAGGCCTCACCCCGTCTGGAGGGGAACATGTGCACAAGGATGTGCTAACCTCTCTGGGGATCTTAGCACCTCACACACTTGTGTTTGGTCAGAGATGCTGTTCCAGCTCAGCTGCTTCTGCTGCAGGTGTGTCTTTCACTGCAGGTGGGCTCCTCAGACCCTAAGGAGGACGTGCAGGAGGTCCCTGCCCAGGTGCTGCTCTGGGGAGGGTGAGCTGAGAGAGGGAAGGCAGGAGCAGAGCCGTAGCTCAGACTGAGGCAGAGGCTGTGTGCGCCTCCCCTGAGAGCTGCAGGAAAGCCCTGCTCAGGAGACTGAAGGTGGGAAGGGCCCATGGTCCGGGGAAGAGGAAGACTCATTTCTTGCTGGTGCTGGTGTGTGCTGAATGGGTGTCTGGCAGTCCTGGGGGATGTGCTGCTCCCATCTTTCCATCTAATTTGACAGCAGGTATTTTCCAACCCAAATGATTCTGTGCAATGGAAATCACTGTGATACCGAAGGTTCATTATCATTGTTAATTCACAGCAGAAGATCAGATGGACCAGGAAGGGGAAGTTGCCTCTAGGAACAGTTTGATAAGTATTAAAAAGGAAAAAATCCAGAGGCTTGATAGGCAAAGTGGGTTGTGGGTAGCCATAACATAAACAGAGATTTCTGATCCTATGCAAGAGTATCTATGTGTGGGATGTACATTCTTTATCTGCAGCCTGAATTGCGTATTTTGTTAATTTGTGAGAATGAGAAAGTGAAGCTGATTATAAACAGAAATGAAATAGTCATTCAGGCACCAAGTGCATGGGACTTCTAGTGAGCTCCATTGGAGGTCCAGGCACTGAATATTTGCAGGATTATGTGTCATCTCATGGATCTGTTTTCACAGTCCAAGCCATCTGGCATACAGGAGTAAACAAACAGCAGAAAAGATAATAAGTAAACTGTTTTTTAACTATTTTTTCCCCAGTCTAAATACTAGTAGAGCCAAGGAATTTTGATTCCTGGAACAGATTAATTTTAGATTATATTTTATATTAAGTGGAATAGTAAATGTAACATTTCCACCTTGCAGGAAGGAGTCTCCTCTTTTTGTTCAGAAGGCTGCACACGTTTTTTCCCAGCTCCAGCTCAGTGAGGAAATGGGTGAGCTCAGCCCTCCCTGAGGTTACTCTCAGGCCTCTGAACTGATGCTGATGCAGCTGGGCAGCCCTGAATACCTAGACCTAGTGCAGGCAGCCCTGGGCACAGTTTTTGGTGTCACCTGGAGAAGTCATAATCATTTTACTGAAGAATGTCCATTGGCCACCACTGCCTCATGGGTCTGCAGCATTTCGCCAGTGTTGTTTCATAACAGTGAGCACAGAATTTCACTACAGGGAGGGAAATCACACTGCCCCAAACTTGTTTCTTTCCTGATTTTGCTGTGGGGAATCTGGCAGAAGCGTTACAGCACCCACTTGCTTGAATTCCTGGTGTTGGTTCAGAGAAATAGTATCTCAGAGTAGCTAGAAAGGTTCTGTGTTTTTTCAAAAAAGTCTTTGAAAAATTTCTGTTGTGGCTGATTAACAGTACATTTGATTTCATAGAATAAGAGCTCTATTAAAGTAATCCAAATGTGTGTAGTCAAGGTCCACTGTTAGAGCTCATACCATTTAAGTGAGTACTGCGTGATTTAATATCTTTCCTTTTGCTGTAATCTCATTTTGCAAGAAATTTCACTCAAAAAAAGAAAGGGAATTTCTAGTTTTCCTGCCAATAGAGGAAACCCAAAACATGTAATCATAGAGGCTTCCCAATAAAAGAAATTACCTTAATGAATTCTTGTTCCCCTATTTTGTGGTGGAGAGAGGAGCTCCATGAAGTTATACTAGACAGGTATTACTTCTGGCTGTGGCATGAATTCTTGTTCCCCTATTTTGTGGTGGAGAGAGGAGCTCCATGAAGTTATACTAGACAGGTATTACTTCTGGCTGTGGCACCTTTGGAAAGCTCTGTACAGATGGCTGTGCTGAGGTTATCACTTCTTCAGGATTACTTCAAACTCAGCTGATGAGTTTGGGCTGTAAGAGAGCGAGGGGAGTCAGCTCAGGGTGCCACTTGTGAGTGTGATATTCTAATCCCCAGCTCCAACCAAAGGAGTCAGTCCTGCTGTCCCTACCCCCACCTGCCCATCCTTGGCCCATTTTTGGTGTACATTGGCATGTCTGGGAGAGAAAAGCCAGGCCAAGGAGTTAAACTGGCTGAGGAATACTGTAGGGAAAAGACCAATCTCCTACCAGTTTAGCCTTTGGATTCAAAAGAGGAAACCTACCTACCTTAAGATGTACAAAGCTAATTAAAATGGAAATTTTGTCAGTTTGAAGACGGAAATTTTGTAGCTAAGGTACAGTGAGAAGAACTGATAGTCAGTTCTTTCCCTCTGATCAGTAAGATTTTCAGGAAATTGTCTCAATTTTTAGACACTGTGTGAAGTACCTTCCCATCCTAGATGTTTGTCACAGTTTAAACCTCTTGTATAACAGGAAAAAGGCAAAGTCTTTCAAAAATGCTTGGTGGCAATTTTGACCTTTCTTAAAGGTGTGTAATAGCTTTTAATATTTGAAAGTAATCAAAAATATTAAAGAGCAGGAATAAGCTCAAGGGGCAGAACTTTTCTTGATACTCTTGGGTTCTTGGGTGCCTTTTTGGTTCCTTGTGTGAGTTACTGTTTATGCTGTTTGATCTCATTTCCCAAAAGTATTTCCCAAGCTGTGCTCAGACAGAGGCTATGGGAAGGAACCTTCAGTGAAATGGAATCCCTTATTCAAGATGAAATAGAACTTTTTTTTTTTAAATTTTTATTTTTTATTTTATTGTAAGCTGTTTCCTGGCAAGGTTTCCCTGTGACATTTGCTGGGAGGGTAACCCATTAATTTGAATCCAAGCACCAGCAGGAGCTAATCTGGATGACACTAGATCATTCTTGGCATTTGTTTCCACACTGGTTAGGTGCCATGTGAAATATTTCCAGTGTTGACCCATGTTTCCAGCTTTGGAAGCTGTGCTGGAAAGTGCAGTTATGCTAGAAGAGTTGTCTGATGATTTTATTTTATTTTTATGAAAAGTCCAGGGGAAATGTTAACTAGTTCACAGAAGACTCAGGTGCAAGCACAGTTCCACACCTCTGTCTGTAGCAGAATGAGGAGCTGGCACACAGTTGCTGTCACTGTTATTTATTATATTTATTGAGGAAATGCTTAACTTCCCAACTGAAGATGAGGATTTCACTCTGCTGTGTCTGTATGCACAGCTTAACCTGCTCTTGAACCTCACAGAATTCCTCACCAGTCTGTATCTGCATGTAAAGGGCTCCCAGAATGAGCTGTTTGAGTTGCAAACCTCAGGGAATACTGCACAGCCGTGCCTGGAAATAGTGGCTCATGCTCAGAGCTGGCACTCCGTGTACTGGTGGGTAGACTTAAGAAATAGCCAAGATTTAAATACTGAGCAGGAAAATATTTTTAATCACTCTGTTCACGTCAGCAAATAGCTGTTGGTCCACTTCCCATGGGCGTTGATTGAGCTTAAGTGCTTTTCCCAACATGGAGTCAGGGTATGTGATGAGAGAAAGCTTTGAAATTGCGTGGTGGTGGTTAACACATGGTACCAGTTTCATGCTTATTCAGGTACAGGCCAGGCTGGTTTGGTTCCAAGGACATGATGTTGAGTGCTTTTATGTGTTCTAATTTTATTCAAATAAATAAACAATTATCAGCAATTTACTGGGGTGATAAAGGAGGGATGGAGGAGTAACTGGCTAAAGCACACACATACAAAAAAAAAAAAGACAAGAGATTTGAAATCTTATATGACAGTTTAATATGTGTTGAAATGCAAAAGGTGCCCCTGAGGGTGTGATCTCTTGGGGAAGCAGATGATCTGTTTGTTCTCTCCATTTCGCAGCCCTCAGCACAGG
This sequence comes from Donacobius atricapilla, assembly GCA_013397315.1. NCBI lineage: Eukaryota > Metazoa > Chordata > Aves > Passeriformes > Mimidae > Donacobius > Donacobius atricapilla. The sequence goes on from WBMY01000881.1 coordinate 55,509, forward strand.
GGGCCTCTGCTTCCTACTGTGTTTTAGGTAAAGTATGACCATGGGATGGAAAAATAGGGCAGGAGAGTTGCATCAGGTAATGGCTGGAGGTGGTGAATGTCCATGGAGAGAAAAGGATTGGGAGGGACCCCTGACCAAGGCCAGAGCCGAGAGGAGAGGCAGGATGGAAACTTCCATCTCGGTGGCTGATATGTGTGGCTGGCAAGTCATACTGGCTCATAGATTTGTGGAACTGATTTATCTGGGCTCATAGAAGCAGAAACAAAGTTTTATGTCATGCAAGCCTTTCACTGCATCCTCTATTAAAAAAAATTAAAACATTCAGGAGCAGTTTCCAGTCCCTGAATTTTTGTCTGTGTAATTTTCACACCTAGGGTGAAGTCTAATATTCTGGTCCTTGAAGCACTGTGAAGGAAGAATATTGGGATTCCAAGTTGTTCTTGCATCATAGCATAATTTTCAGTGCAGAACCGTAGAATTATCCCACTGTCAGTGAGATATGGGAATTCAGCCCCCTCAGGTCTGGATGAGTAGCCCAAAGTATGGCCAAGATTTTGAGTGACCATGTGAATGTACTAGTTAGTTTTGAAAGATCCCTGGAGTTTGAATAGAAAAGAACCTGCTTTTACTCAAATAAAAGGAGATGGGCAAACTGGTTTCCCTTGAATTGCTTCAGTTTTGAATTTATCCTCTGTTACAATCAATGGATTTCCAACACCAGCAGCTGGATTAATTGTAAATCCAACCTTTTTTTTTTTTTTTTTCCCCAGATAGGGTTGTTTCAGGCCCTGCTTTTTTGAGATCAGTGAGACTTTTTCAGTTTACTTTACTTGAGTGGAAGCTGGGTCAGCCCCATATTATATGCCTGTCTACACTGGTGCCTCAGTGATCTGTAATTCCAATGAGACCTTAGGTTTAATGAAGAAATATTTAATAAGATTGCTTTTGTGTTTAAACAGCCCATTTGTAAAGGCTTTTTTCCCCACAATAGTAATTGGATTCCTCAGTATTCAGTCATTTCATTGCAAGATGTTTCACTCTAAGAAAATAATTTCCAACCCATGTTTCTTTTCTTCTTTTAACTTAAAAGAGCCTCTTGTCTTCTTTGTGGTCAGTGCAGCCCATTTGTAACTGCCTGCTACGAGCTGAAATCTGTACATTCTTATCTCTCCTGCTTTGTTTTCCTCTACCAAACTGTAAGCAAGCCCTGAAGTTTGTTCAGATTTGGGATCAAACGCTGAATTTTTATTTCCTTTCTCGCAAATTCCTAGGGGGGAAAGAATCAATATGCTAATGCTGTTGCATCAAGCTTTCAAATCTATGCAGACATCAATAGGCAGCTGTTCTGTGCTTTGTAGCATTTTGGGCCAAGTTTCTGATTTCAAACAGATTGATGTAAAACCAGAGGAACGTCACAGGAACTTCTCTGGATTTACACCACTGGCTCAGACTAGGTCAAGCTTTTAAATTAATTCAGGAACCAGATTTTGATTTTCATTGACTATTTATATAATAATTAGAATTTTATTAGGGATTGGACATCTGCATTTTCGTAGCTACTCCCTCAGGAAATCAAGCTGTAATTTTGTGACATTGTGTGCTGCCCAATAGGCATAGCTGCTCTTATTTGGTAAATGTATATCAAATAGTATTTGCTATTTTGCTGATTTAATACAAAATAAAGTCCTTTCAAGTCAGAGTAATGTCCTCTGCTTTATATTTGAAAAAATAAATTAATCCTATGTTAGGCTGTGATTTGCAATAAAGTTGATCAATGGGATCTACCTCCACAAATTGCAGAACATACCACTCACATTGTTTTGAGTAATACTGTTGTTTTACCTTGAAGTACATTGCTGTTGCTCCGTGTTCAGTATAGCATCTTAAGACTTTTTAATAGAAAGAAACTAAATGAAAATTGATTGATAAAAGCTCCATCAAGGTGTTTATTGTTTTTTGCCCAGGGGTAAAGCAGAAACTTTTGAAAGCCATGTCATTTGTATTAGATTCTGTTTTTCAAAGTGCGTGGGCAATGGAGATGTGAACATAAAGGTAGGAAATTGCTTTTAATCATTAATAACTTGCACAGGGACCTTGTAGTACAAGGTGGAGTGTCCACGTTCATGCTGGATAATGAGGATTTGATGCAAAAGTTGGTGCGCAGAGGTGTAGTGGAGGATTGTGTATGCCGTTGTAGTACCAACACTGGCATCCACAGCAGCTTGAAGCATATGCAAATGACAGAGAAAACACCTGATTAACAGGGGAGCTGTGTTATTGTCAGGTACTTTACCAGAAGCGCATCTGTAGAGACAGGATGTGCTTCAGCAGCAGCTGCCTGTAGGGCCTTTGAAGTTCTTAATGCTCTAGAGTGGGGCCTGAAACAACTCATCCTTCCCTGATTCATGGAGCATTCTGGTTTGATTGGGGCAGAATCTCAATTTTCTCCAGTAAGAGAATTTTAGTGAGGTTAGGAGCTGTACACTGTTCTATTATGTAGGGAATTAATACCCAAAGTAAGAACATGGAGCAAGTAACAGGAAAGGTGGTATGAATGGAAGGAGCCTTCAGAGACTATGGGAGAACATTTGTTCTCGGCAGCAGTGGAGGGACACAGGCTTGAACTCACCCACTCTAGGCAGGAGTTTGCTGCATGACTGCCTTTAACCCCAGACAGGCTGAGGAACCAGCTCAGCTGTGTTGGGCTGAACATGGGGGTTTGGGGTTAAACTTTTGCCATATAGAGGTAATTTTTCCCCAAAGTAACCCAAACTGAAATGTCCCTAGTTCTGAAGATAAATGAATGTGTATGATCAGAAACTTAATTTCCCTGCTCCTCATCCCTTAGAGATGGAGAAAAGACCAGTGACTTGCTTCTTTGGTTGCCCAAGATTATTTTGCACTTTCACATCTCCATGGACCTTTTAGGATCATTAAACCATCTTCAGGATCATTAAATGATTTGGTCTGTGCCCACTCATCACATGTCAATGGTAATTATTTGAAGGGGGTCTGACCTCTCTGTAACCAGATATGAAGGCAGTGGGACACTTTTGCAGTGCCATCCTTGTCCCAAGAACTAGGACAGAGTGGAGAGCTGACCCTTGGCAGTGGTAAACTGGTTTGTCACAACATCCATTTCCTGGCTTGGAAGACCTCCAATCTAAACAGAAAATCAAACCCCAAGTTGGAATAGGTTTGGGGAAATAGCAACTGATGTGACTTCCTCGAGACATTGCAGCAGCACTGGTGGCAGACCCAGAACTGAGTGCTGGAGCCTGGTGCAGAGGAGATTGCAATGGATTAATCTGCTCTATTCCTCACTCAAAAGAGTGTAGTTGAATTTCTTTACTGGTTCTGCTTACAGAGATTGAGAATGAAGGATTCTGTACATGGGTTCCTGAGGGTTGGGGGTTGTTTTGTTCTGTTTGTGCAGAAGAGACACATTAGAAATAGCATTCACACCAAGGCTGATTCTTATTGGGAAGGTAACTATGAAAACTAAGTGAAAAGTGTCTCTGCTTTGCCTTTTACCTAAGATGACTTTCAATTTCTCTTCTTAGGCTGAAGGGAAAAAAAAAAAAAGAAGTTGAATTTTGCTAGAGAAAAATGAAAAAAAATTGTATGGAGCAGCATTCTGCTTTTTGTTTGAATATGCTGTAATTCATCAGCTAAATAATTTACGTGAAAAACACCAGGCTTTGGTTTTAGAAAAGATACTTGTAGTCAGAACACAATTTAACGAAACTCAGTAATCTAGAAGTGAAAACATGAATTTGTTTCCACACACTATATAAATCCATGTAAACTAAGATTTATTTCTTTTATATTTGGAGAAGGAAGGAACTGTTTAATTGGAGAAAGTTCAAACCCTGTGGTGATAAATCCCACGTTGCTGCATGCACGAGTAGCGTGTGTATCTGTAATATTGTACTGCTTTCCCTGTAGGTAGTTTCTGTAGTCTTTACTCAATGTACATATGTTCTCTGATAAGAATAAAAGAGAATTAACAAACTTTCATAGCTGTGTTGTACAGCATATTCTATATGATGGAAGTTCACTTACATACTCAGTAGATTTCACTTACTAGATATTTTCAGGCACGGTTGCTCAGTGCTTCCAAACAATTGCAGTGGCTATGCACAAATTAAATAGAAATGCACAGCTGAGACTAAACTCTGTCAAGGTCAGGCCCTACAAACCCACTGCACATCAGCTGTGCTAAGAGTTGGCAATGGGACTTGAATGAAACATGTGACAAACATATGGAAAATATATTCCTTTGTTTTGTACATTTAAAAAATGGATTATACTCAACATGCTACTGCCTTTGAGGGCCGTAAGATAAAACGTTGCAAGGTTCATTGACTTCAAGATGGGAATCCTGGGTACAGCCCAGATGGAAGCCTGATACAAAAAACTGCTCTTGCCTTTGAACATTATTAGCCCCAAAGAATTGAAATTCCTTTAAGGTTTCTCCCCACCCACTTTAAAACAATATGTGTGCAAAGACTTTCCACTTGGTTTTATTCCTGGGCTGGCTTGCAGCTTAAGCACTGAGGAAAATGGGGTTTAGGGGAAGATTGTCTTACAAGTCCTCTTAATGGCATGGACACTGAAGGGCTTGGGGAGGAGTAAAAATCCCATCTTAAACTGCTCCAGGGTAACTGTTCTGGTGCTTGTAAAGATGGTTCAAGGAGATTTTGTCCCCTCGTGGGCCTCATTCTCACTGACATCTTGATAATTCTCTTTCCTCACCCTGGCTGAGCTGACAGTCATTTGTGGATCTGATCCCTGAGTTAGATCTTTGAGCTGATCATGTCTAATATCTGCATACCACTTACCTCTTTTCATTTTATGAAATTTATTTATATGTGGCACAATTTCATAGTGATTCCTTAGAAATACTTGCACTAACAACTGTGGGTGGGAGGGAAGGTAAGTGTGGGCAGTGGTGGTGCTGGTGCCAGAATCAACCCTCAAATTACACCCTGCAGTATTTTGTGACATTTTTGGAGTCATAAAGCAGCTATTAACCAGGCTGGTGTTAGAAGAGTGTGTGTATTCCTGTGTGATGATGAGTGTCTCCGGGGGCGGGGTGTGAGAGGGGCATGGCAGGGATACACTGACCTCTGGCATCCCCAGGAAGTGCCACTGTCACAGGGAATAGGGCACCCCTGGCATTGCAACCCAGGAGACGCCGGAACAGCCCCGCTCCATCTCCTCTCCTTCCCTTCCTTTGGGAAGGTCCCACTTCCTCCGCTGAAATCCTGAGTGGAGGTAATTCAGGCAGGAAAATACTTTATTAAGCTTATTTTCATATTGGTTTTGCTCCTTGAAGTGCTGGTTGAAGGGGTTCTGCAGTTCATTCAGGTCACCTCACAACTTACAGGGAAGTGGGACCTCCCTTTTTGGGGTCTGGGTTAAACCACACATGGGTAGGACGAGCTCAAGCTGCTAAATTGTTCTTAGCTGATCTGGTGGTGAGCACAGAAGGTGAAAAGATGCCTTAAACTTAAGTTTTTCTTTCTTCCTCGCAGACTTGTGCCAAATAGGGAATGGAGAAATTGGCTCAAAAGCCTTTGTTTTTTCCTGCTCATTTTCAGTTATTTGTTGTTTTTCTTTTCAAGTAGACTTCCAGGCTGAATGCAATTTTCCTGTGGGAGTAGATGCCGAGTTCTGTCTGTGTTTTCATCTCCATAGCTGACAACAATAAAAATTCCAAACAATGTCCCCCCACATTCCCTGCTTTGCTGTTGTCATGTTTTCTGCTGGTTGACAAAGTCACCTCTGCGGCCTTAATATCTGAGTACATTTGTTTGGCAAAGTGCTGGGAGCTACATGGCTTGTTGATGTTTTCAAAAGCTGTTGATGCACTGCATGTTGCACGGTTAGGAATTTAGGAATTTTCCACTCCCACTCCCCAACTGTTTTTTTGGATTAGTGTTTGTGTTTCTCTAAAGCACCCTGCAAACACCTCCTGTCAGGAGGGGATGGGAGAGACGCTGAGGATATCAATAAAGCAGCCTTGAAATGTTACTTGTCCACTGGGAACATAAAGCAAAATTGTCCCAGGAATTCCTTACATATACACAATCTTTTCAATGGAAGTGAAATCCCAAACCTCTTAGAAAGGTTCATTTTGTGGAGTGGAATCCTTCTCTTTTCCCACTCCTCTCTTGCCTGCTTCCTCCTTCCGTCTCTAGGCATTTCAAAGTATGCCTTGCCTGATTATTAATTTGTTTTACCTGTTTGAAGAAGGAAAAAAAAATTACTCAAGAACAAAAAAAGAGTCACTTGAGAAATGCTTTTTGGGAAATAATTGAGAAAACAGGAACAGGCCTCACTTTAGCCTGCAGCTGATGTGTGTCTGGAAGAGGATCAGTCTCCTCTGGCCAAAGGACGGAAGGAACAGATTTGGTCTGTCAGTTTATTCTGAGTGGTGTTGCTTGGACACTGCAGCAGCAAATCACCTGTGGATAAGTAGGGAAAGGAAGACAAATCACTTTATTTTAGAGCACCGTCATGTTTTTACTGTGGGCTTTGTTTGTTTGACTGCTTTTTCATGGATATTGGCCTCCTTACACTGTAGTGTTATGTGTAAGTTATTCATCTTGGTCAGCTGCTCTTACACAGTGGTGTAAGATGCTTTTGATGCTGGAAGAGGAAAAGCAAGATGTTTGTTGCATCTTGAGGAATCCTCAGGAGTCAAATAACATAGCTCCCTCTAAACATTAATGTCTGCGCTCCCAAGTCCTGATTTTAAAGATTGTATCTTGCAGAACTGCCAGACCAAGAACCTTGCCAAGCATGAGCTTCTATGCATTTCCAAAATGACAGGAAAAATAAAATTGACTGAATTAAGCAATGAACCAGCTTCCCCTTTACTATTACCAATAGCAGGAAACATCATTAAAACCATTCATTTTTTAGTCAAATATTGTGTGACTAAAAGATACTTTAGACCACAAAATACATTCTGATAAATGGAGGCCCAGGCTGGATGCATGTAATGTAGTAGTTCAGAAATTCACTGGCCTTCATTTCAACCCTGTGCTGTACAAATCAAATTGCAAATGAAGCCTGCTTCTGTTGGATGGTGCCAACCATCTGATAAGGAGATCTTGGCTGGCTATTCCTCATGTGTCTTAAGGGGGTATAAGAAATGAATATTTTTAATTTTTATTACTCTTTGAAAATACCGTCTTTTATATGCCTTATAAAATCTACTTGATCAATTTTTGTCTTAAATCAATTATCACATGGCCTTTTCTCTTTTCTGCAGAATGCTTTTGTCTCTCAGAGTTTATCTTAATAATCACAAAAAATCCAATGACCCATGACAGGATTCACATTGTTCCTCATAATGTTTTACTCTGTGTACATTTTGGAGATGTCTGGTTCTGAATGGGGCTGTAATTCAGAGTCATTTAGGATGGTTAGGGCATGAAGAATATGAGCAGAAAGCCGGTGGAATCTCTTCATTTCCACCCAGGTCTGCATTTTTCCTTGCCTCCAGACCCCAAGCTGCACTTTCATTTTAAGTTTCCCTTGGTGGCTGTTCTGCTTGGACTTCTGCAGTAAAAAGCAAATAAATACACGGGATTTTGTTATTTTAAACTGGGCCTGGCAGTGCACCAGCGCAGGGGCGAGGGGGATGCTGGGCAGGGGAAGGTGGGTGTTGCCCGTGCTGACTGCACCCCTGAGGAATGGAGAGTGAAACAGAGGTTCATGCCTCCAAATGCTCTTGCTCTTTGGGCTCAAGAATCTTGTCTGAGTTGAAAGTCAACCCCATTCATGCTGCACTGATTTCTGTGCAGTGTAAATGAGTGTGAATTAGCACAATGGTGGAAGATATGTAGTTTATAATCATGTATTTATTATATTTCTACTTGTATCAGGAACAGAGATTATTTAGTAAAAATGCTTTATTTAAAAAAATATTGGTTTAGAACTGAATATTCGAATTCCATAGATAATTACACTGATTATTAAATGTATATATCAATTCTATTAATGGATAGTTACACTAATTATTAAATATTTGCTTAGTGTCAAAGTTTTCTCAAAGTGTGTGCCTGCCATATGCTAATGGCAGGCTGGTTAATATTATTTATTCCACCCTGCATGTTCTCCAGCAATATGAATTCATAGAAGGAATTTTGTGTGCATGAAAAGTGATGTGTATTCAGAGCAAGTAATTTTTCACTCTCCCATCATGGGTTGGAATCTGTTTTTGAGAACTGTGTTTGCTTATTACGACTGCAATCCCAAATTGCTGAGTTTCTTACAACTCCAGAATCCTGAGTTACATAAAGGGTTGTGGATGAAACCTTCAGTCAAGCAGAGCTGGCCCCTTCAGGTGTTTTACACTGCATTTTCTAGCACAAGGAATCAAGTGAGAAGGGGAAGTAGCAAGCAAAGTTCTGAACAGCAGAACTATGGGACAGGATGTCTCCTCAATCATTATCATCATTATCAAAGTGTAATTTATCCAATTAGCCCATTCCATTAAACAGGTTCCACTGACTCTTTTTCTCCTGCCATTTTCTCCTGTTTTAATGTGTTTATACCTCGAGTGAGTGAAGGATGTATTGTTTGACATGACAGCTTGCTTTGTGTGCAGCTCTCTCTTTATTTCATTCCACCGACTGACAAAAGGTGGGAGTGGGTCTTTTTGATGTAGTGTAGGGAATTATTTCCTGATTTGACGTGCTAATTGATTGGGGATTTCTTATTATATTAAGGAATATTCATCCTCATTCAACGCTGAGCTGAATTGCTCAGCAGAACAGCATTGGTGCATTGCAACAGGAGGATAAAAATGAGGGATCAAACAAAAGGGAGACGTGTTTAAGCAAAAATGTCTGTGCTGTGATTATTACACATGGTTAATAATGTTTTTGCCCTCTCCTCTTGTTACCTTCAATGCTGGGCTTCTGTTTTCTGAAGTGGCTTCAGAGCTTCTGTTGAGAGATAGTGGAACTTTTAAAAACAATTTTAAAGTTGTACCAGTTGAAAAATATGAAGCATGTTCATATAAAAAGTTGACATTCTGCATGTTTTCACTACAAAACTGGAGTAATGTTTTGAATTCCAGATTTTCCCCATTCTTTTCAGTGCCAAATAACAAATGGATGATAAAGGAAGAGAGAGGAGGGACACTGGGGAAGCTCTTTGGTAGCGAAGGGAAGATCCGGTGCAAAGAAGTATTCACACCTCTCAGCTGAGTGAAATCTGGTGTTGTAGCACTACTGTAGGTTTAAACTCTCTACGTGGTCTGGGCAATTACATCCTTAACCTTGAAATAAGGATCATAGAATGATGGACTGATTTGGTTTGGAAGGGACCTTAGGGGTGGTCTCACTCCACCCCCTGCCATGGGCAGGGACGCCTCCCACTGTCCCAGGAGGCTCCAAGCCCCATTCCAACCTGGCCTTGGGCACTTCCAGGGATCCAGGGGCAGCCACAGCTTCTCTGGGCACCTGTGCCAGGGCCTGCCCACCCTCACAGGGAAGGATTCCTTTCTAATTTCTAGTCTAAATAGAGACTGTCAGTTTAAAGCTGTTCCCCTCCAGCCTCTTGTCCAAAGCCCCTCTACAGCTCTCTTGAAGCCTTTTTAGGCACTGGAAAGTGTTCTGAGGCTCCCTGAAGCCTTCTCTTCTCCAGGCTGAACATCCCTAACTCTCTGTCTCCATAGATGTGGCATTCCAGACCTTGGAGCATCTTCATGGCCTCCTCTGGACCACACCAGGGTGCAGCCAATGTGTTCTACTGCTGGGTAGAAATAGGAGTACCAGTGAGGACTAGGGCTGTCAAGATGCATGCAAGCACAGGCTCAGCACAGCATTTAGGGGAAAAAAAAAAACCAAAAACAAACAACCAACTAAAAACCACAACCAAATGAAGTGAGTTGAATCTTTCTATAGAAATTTTTCTTTAGGGAGGATGTTGCTCTGACTTCTGGAAGGAGCTGGATATTCCATCACATTCCTGTGTTTCAATAAATGGAAAATAACAGTGATGATGACACTGATTGTTTTTAAAATGAAGCTGTCTGTAGTTATCTCTAGAGGTAATAATCCCCTGCTGGTTTAGTGCTTCCTTGATTTCGCTGGTATAAATCTAGAGGATGAGACCTTGCAAGGCTGTGTCAGCTCCCCCACATCACTTCCCAGAGCAGTGTCTCACCCACCTTTCAAAATATATTCCCTAAATTAATCCCATAAGGTTTTGCTGGTCTCCTTTAGCTCTCTGATTGTTTAATACTATTGGACCAAAAGCTTGAACTTAGCAATCTTTTCTCCCACTACGTTTTTACTGGAAACTATTTAATTTTGACCCCCTGGTTTGCATTGCACAGGAGAGCTCGTGGCATGTCTGAATATTGGAGGGTTTTAACATCTCAGAGGGCAGAACAGCTGCTGCCTGGCAGCCAGGTACTCAGTGCAAAGTGGGTGGAACGGATGGATGGTTACTATTTCATAGCTTTTTTTCATTTATCTGAGTGCTGGTGGCCACATGAAGAAGATTCAGAACTTGTAGGCTTATGTTGGTTTTGCATATGGGAGCCCTGGGTAAAGCAGCTTTTACTGATATGACAATTACTCCTTTCTTGGAGCAGTTTGGTCTTGCATCTATCTTTTGATTTTTTAATCCAAATATCTGAATGTACTTTTTCAATCATTTAGATTCATTATTTGCATTTGAACAATATAGAAAATGGAAAAGTGGAGAGAGGCTAACATATAAGTCTGTGGCTTATAATGACACCAGGATGTAAAACAAATTTGCCTAGCTCCCATTCTGCATAGTTACTTTGAGACGATTTTTTACTCAAGATTTCTGTGCATTTATTTCAGGCATGCATCATGATTTACCCATGATAATTTTTGTGTCTAAGTGCAGCTGTGGATTGGACAGGGTAAAGGACCTCTGGAATGGAACCTTTAGAGCCCAGCTAGAGTTCTTTTCTGCAAGTTCTGTCAGTAAAACAGCTCGTTTCAGAGCCTAAATATGACAGTGCTTCATTGGAGGAATACATTATCCAAATATCAAGTTGAAAAGGGTGTAAAGTGTAAGGGGGGGGACCGTCACAAGGAGCAAACCCCCCAGGAGTGAGATGTGTGATCTTGGCAGGGTATGAGAAGCCACCAAGGGGTTAATCATCCCCCACTCTACACCAAATGACAACAAGCTCTTGGCAGCTTTCCCCATTCTTTATATAACACTTCCAAGCGCTGAAGCTTGTATCCTCCTAGCAATGCTTTTAATTTGTGCTCTGCTGGGGAGAGGCCAAGATTTAATCGAAATCATTAGAATGTCTTTGCTTGAAGTAGCTGAGGGCTTGTAGTGAGCTGGAGGAGGTTACTTCAGAATAATTAAAAGAAATACATAAGGTCATCGTTGGTGTCTGAGCTATTCCAGACACCAGGTTCAAGGGGGAAAGGTTGAGTTTAATGACAACTCCTCTCAACTTAAGTAGGATGCTTGCACAGCCACATAGTTTTAATTATTAAACTTTGCCTTTTTCCCTTCCCACACACCTGCCCAAGTGGATTTGTTTCCAGCTTCATCTCTGTACAGCAGAGATGGGCTCGAACCAAAACCCAGGAGCCAGATTTCTCAGAGATTCAGGGCTTTGGGAGCGCCACCACTTTGATACAAGTCTCAGTTTTCTGGTTTATTTTATCTCTTAGATGGGATGAATTTCAATGTGTCTGTAAGTGTGCACGTATGTGTGTGAGAGTGAATGTGGTGTTGTGTGTGAACACAAGTGTGTGTTTATTTACAGCCTCAGCAGAGATCTGCTCTTGAATTCTGACTCCCTTCATTTCAGTGGGACTATCGGAACACAGGTGCTGCTGCTTTCAGTGTAAATTGGTGTCCATGCATGGATTTCAGTCCTGTGTGTGCCTGAGAGGCACTGCCATGTGTGTGCACAGGAAAACAAACTGCTGGGCTAATTTTGAGGCATGATACGTGTGCTAATTGCTTAGTGTGAATTAGAACACGCACTTCCTTTGTTGGTTGTATATTAGACTAAAAAGTACTCAAAGGAAAGTTGAAACATATTCATATTTCTTGTACTGTACAGTCCTACTGTTGTACAGAGATGGAGTGAACTGTCAAGTGATGAATTTGTGTGAGAAACTGTCTGTTCTGAATGACTTTTTATGCCTACATTTGAATAGAGCCTCTTACAGCAGAGTAGGTTCAAATAATGAACTAATAGTGAATGTTAAAGATTTAGGGAATTGTCTGTGAACTTTTGACCCTGGGAATATAAGGAGGTTTGCTTTTCAGGAGAATTAGTCTAGCTGGGCTAATGGGTGCCAATAAGGGCTGTAAGCAGTGTGTCAGGGACCAAATCTTTTAATTAACCGCTGAGTGAAAAGTAGTTTGGGAAATGCAATAAGTCAGATTCAGGTCAGATCAAGCAGAATAATATGTGGGCAAAGATGAAATTAACATACTAGGAAATGCAAGCTGAAAATCTCCAAACTTTCCTTATTAGACTGATAGAAAATGGGATTTTCTTTGATTGCTTCAAGGAAATGTGGCACCTACTTTTACAGACTCGCTCTAGCAAGGTTTAGATTCTCCTGGCCAACATCATCTGCAGATGAAAAAGATTAAACTGGATTAAACTGGAGACATACCATGGTCCAGCTTTAAAATGACTGTGATTGTGGTGCAGGCTGGCTTGGCACTGGCCTGTGCTCCAGTGGTTTTGTTCAAGTCTGGGATGCCCACAAAGTTACAAGAAGGATTAAATTGCTAGTGAGCTACTGACTCTTCTCTTTCTTGACAAATAGTGTTGCCTCTGAGTTTCTTTGCATTCTCAGTTTTTCTGAGTCTGCTGTCCGTTGCTTTGACAGTGACATTTTAACTTCTCCTGGAGCAGTCTGTCTTTTTGCCCTGTGCTTGTACCATCCCTGTCACAGCTGTGTCATGGAATCGCAGAATCGTTCCGGTTGGAAAAGACCTCTGAGATCCCCAAGTCCAACCCAGCACTGCCAAGTCCACCACTAAACCATGGCCCCAGGTACCACCACATCCACACGACTTCTAAATCCCTGCAGGGATGGTGAGTCAAGGTGAGCTCTACTAATTATTAACACAAGACGGATAATTGCATTCAGTATTGTCCTGTAGATGGAAGGATCTCGCTTTCAATTATACCTTACTAACAAAATTAGTAGGATCAGAACTACATCTAGAGAGTTTAGAAGGTAAACCAGTGCCTGTCAACATATCATTACAGAGCAAGGTTTAAATGATTAGCTTAATTCACATCTAATAGGATTTTAATCCTATTCTGATTGTTCTCTGTGCACAGAAAGTATTATTTTATAGGAGGACTATGCCTTGAATTTTGGTGTAGAAAGCTTTGAAATTAATGGAAACAGTCCAAGTAAGCTTAGTGGGCTTTGAATTGATCCATTTTGGGTCTTTTCCATCAACACTAAAATTCAGATTTGCTTTGAAAACTGTGATTGTGGGTCCCTAATTTCCTAAGTATCATTATCAACAATGGTAATGTGGCATCTGATCTACCAAATAACTTATTCAAACCTCCACTAATGTCTCAGTCATCACAAACTACTTAAGTAATTTATTTAATTGGAAACTGCACTAGCTTCAGTGTTACACACACTGCCAGAGTAATGAGGGGTTCCATAAGATCAGAATCAACTTCTCAGGCCCCACTGCATTTCCTCTTTGCTTTCTGACTGGCTTGAGAGTTGCAAAGGTTTGCTAGGATAACATTTTTTTTTTCTTCATAATTGTTGCAAGGTGCACTTCTTGCCAAAAAATCAAAGGGCTAAATTCAATTCACTGACGTAAAATCAGTCCTGCTGTCAGCTACGATACATGTATAATTGTTCTGTCTCTATGTTGTTGGGCTGGAACAGTTTCAAACAATCTACCAATCATGAGCAGGGGAAAAAAAATCATTAAGTATCAATTTCTGCTTAATTGAAGATCTTTCTTCCAAATGGGAATGAAGCAAGATTTATAACCTCAGATTCACTGAGTGTATAATGATGACACTTGAGCCTGTCAAGGTTTTCATGTGGTGGCCGTCCATGGGCAGCTTTTACTTTCCCACCTGCTGTGGATCAGCACAGTGAGGGCCCAGGGAGCAAAAGGCTGTGGTACAAACTGGGTGAAGCACAAGAGGCTGTGTTTGCAAATCCAGGGTGGAGAATAAGGCATCGAACAGGGAGGAAGCATAACAGTAGAAGGGAATCTCAAATGCATTGTTTATTCATACATTTCTCCTGAGTGCTGTGAGTGGAAATTACAGGGACTGACTCTTGGAGACACCCCTTTGGCATCTGACTGCTGATGCCAGCTCCAAGGAAATCGTGCATCCCAATGCTCCCAGAACAAAGAAAGGTTCACAAAGGTAAACTCTTGTCACTATTCTGTGTGTTAGATTTCAGTGGGATCAGCATTTCACACCATCTGAAGACTTGTAATCTCATTTTCTTCTGCTGAAAACTGAGCAAATCACAATGTGGCTAAATGGCAGCAGGCAAGGAAAGCCTAGGAAAATGAAAAACTGATAGGAAGGAGAGACTTGTGATTGTAGATCCTTTCCCCTTCCTGGTTTCTCCTGCTGTACTGAGAAAATGCAGCTCCAATCACCTTTAAGTCCAAAATGAGTGGAAGAGAGCCATGGTGTAAATACCAAGCAATAGCTAAAAGTGAATTTACCAAAGTTCAATAAACATAAAAATGATGAATTTAGATGTCATGTAATTAACTCAGAATTACATGAGCAATAACCAAGTAATTACACCTTTAATAATGCATTAAACTTGTCAGGAATACTTAGTCATTCAACTAGAATTTAACAAGATAGCCTATCGCAAGTTACAGTAATTAGATATCACTACTAAAAACATTGACAGTTCCTAATTGATACCTTTTATTATAAAGTTAAATGCCAAACATTTCTTTTGAGTGTATTAAGGAGTAATATTAACTGTGTTTAAGACCATACTGCCTACTCTAATAAATTGTATGTAGGTATAAAAACCAGCAACAAACAAAACCCTACGAAAAAATCTATATCATCTAAACCTATCAATCAGTTACACAAATGTGGTTTAAGTTCTCACTCCTGTAATTTAAATTACAACCTAAGAGAGTCTGTTCCCTGGCAGGTCTGTCAGCAACAAAGGGAAAAGTGAGGTGGAAGAAAAAACTTTGGGGAACAGGTAAAGAAAATAACATTTACATCACCTGAAGGACGCAGGTCTTCATGGAAATAAAGCACCCTGCAGCCTTTGCAAGAGTAGAGAAGGGAAAATAACCTCAGGACTTTGAAAATTAGCTTTGAAAGCAGGACTCGTGTTTACTAATGACTAAATCAGATTGTTTAGGCTACAGGAGAAAGAGTTTTGGAGAAAGAGATGGAATAGAATTGAAACTATGTGTTTACTTGCTGCTTCTAAATGTGGGAGCTATTTCTGCTGGTTTTATGTTGTTCAGTCTATGCAGTTGGCAAATAATTCTTTTCCTTTTTTTTTTTTTCACTGTAACCATGCCAAAAAGTAAAGTTTGTTTCAGGGGAAACTGAAAGAATAATGCAAAGAGAAAGTAGAAAAGTTATGCTTTATTGTCAACTTTAAATGTAGTTTTTCTGAAATAAACGCATATGGCTTAATTTTAACTTATCAAAAAATATTTTTATTTACAATTTTCTTATTTACAACAGTAATACCCACATTTTGCCTGAATTCACAAAGATTTTTGTTTTTCCAAAGTTCATCTCTTTAGCAAATTTCTGGAGAGAGAAAGTATGCAATCTTATTCTGGATATGTGCTGGAATCTCTGATGCCTAGTGGAACCATCTGTACTTAAAACCAAACTAAGCAGAGATTGATGGTGTCTGTGTGAGAGATCAGCTGGAATCATCAAACACATCTTTTGTCATTTTTTTTTTCATCTGTATAATTAGAAGTCTTATCAGGCTGCATGCTGAGCTATGGCTGATTGTCAATAAGACCTCTCTTGATTGCATTGTATATAAATATTCCATGTCAATCTCTCAGGATGCAATTCCAGGGGCCAAACAATTGTACCTTAGTCCATGGATACAAGGTCCTGGCCTTTTTTGCTACACTGATAACCAAATTAATACCTAAAAGGGAGGCTCACAGATACCAAGTGGTCAGCTCCCCTGCCCCTTACTGCTGTTCCTCTGCTCTGGTCTGTGGTGGCTCTGCTGAGCCCTTCCCTCCAGATACATAAGATTATTCATGAAAATAAAGGTACTGCATTTATGTTTACATGATCCTCAGCCAGTTGCATGGCAACTGGAATTGTCTTTACTTTTATGCATATTAAAAACACTCAATAGATACCTTTTCAATAATTAATTGGTAATGAATGTAGAGGCTGTAGAATGCTTCATCCAATGTGTTTAGGCTTTTTCCAGGGGTTAAACTGGATAAACAAGCTTGTTTTTCTTGTTAGGACTTCTTTCACAGGAGATGCCATGCACTCTTCTGAAAAATACCAGGCAATAAACAAAACCCAGGAGGAGCTGAGTGACCTGGGCAGTGTCAAAGCCAGCCAAGTGTGTGTGTTTGCAGGGTGTAGGACAAACTCTGGGGCAAAGCAAACTGCAAAATTTACACATGGAGGGAGGCAGCAGCGATTTTCAATCCATTTTCACCACTTCTGATGCTCCTGACACCCACCCAGGGCCTGTCTCTCTCTTTGGACTCCCCTAGTGTGCAGGCTCTTCCTCAAAACAGTTGACACCAGAACAGAGATGCTGTGGCTTAAAATATCTCTGCAGGGCTTCCTCTCCTGTTCACTGACTGATATAGAGGGTTTCCATTGCATGGAGAAAGTGAGCATTTGTAGACTCAATAAATATTTTTCTTGTTCCTTCTTGCTTTTTTCCTGGCCTGTTCCAGAGGAAAAGAAAAAAGGTCAACTCAGCTGCGTCTGCATCACTTGGCAATTTCAACTCTCCCCATCCTGTCTTTGGGCTTCTCTCGATAGAGATTTGGGACTCCAAAAACTGGACTCCAACAACTGGACAATTGGACAAAACTTGGACTGGACAACCTTTCCTCCTTGTTGGGAATGTGAACAGGGCTTTTTCTAAAAAAAGACAGAGGCATGGTTTTCTGCATGGTTTTTATACTTGTTTGAACATAAGGTGAAGTAAAAGACCTCTTTACTTCCGAGAGTGTCCTTCAGCCTCGTTTAACGGGCCCAGAGCACTGAGGGATGCTTGTGCTTTGTAGAAGAGTTGCACACCTGCTTGCTTGGCCTTGCCGGCACACCCGAGCTCCCCGGTGAGGTCAGGCATGCCTTGTTTGTCCCCTTGTCTGGAGCAGATCTGAGTCACCCCTTTGTCCTGATGAGGATCTGCTCACAGATCTGCACGTGGGGAGCAGGGGCACAGAGGAGTCCTGGCTGACCCTGTGAGCAGCAGCAGCGTGTGCAAAGTGTTCAGCTGATGCTTCTTCCTTCCTGCCACCACTAATGTAACAGAAGTCAATCAGGTTGTTTTGTTTACATATGAATACCCTCCTGTGTGTGCATTTACATCCACGTAACACAAACCCGTTTGCTGCGATGGAGGCTCTTCTGTCAAACGTGACTTTGGGGTTTGAGGTTCCTTAAAACGAGGATTTCTCAGCAGCTGGGGTGGGAATCCAACCTCCACCAGCAAATCTGCATCTGTGCTCCTGCAGCCCCTCAGGTGGGGGCACAGTTACCATGGCTGCAGGATGCAATCATGGCAAGTCATATAAATGAAGGACACTATTGATTGCTCATTTTTGCACACACCATTACATGCACACACTTCTGAAAATAAGGCTTGGGGCATAATTGGTTGCCAATGGAGCTTCACCAAGTTGGCTGCATACATTTGGTTTCCCTTATTTTTTACATTTTAGAGAGCTGTTCATGCTGATTCACAGAACCTCTCTTAGGGCCTTGAATTTCCTCCTAGATATTTCTCTCTGCATAGCTCTTGTGTTATGTACCCAAAATGGATGATGTGGTCAGCCTTTCGGATATGATGGTTATGGTGGTTGTGCTCTGCTTTATCTCTATAAAGCAAGGAATTGAGTGTTCCCCAAAAGGCTTCCCAAGTTTGTTCCCAGAAACAAAAGCATGGGAATTTCTTGAAAGCTTGAGACAAGATATGTGTGGAGGTAAATTTGACAAAGTAGTTGATGAGCTTACTATTGAACAAGTTGCTGGGGAAAAAAAGGCAGATCCTCTCTTGAAACCCAAAGGTTACACAGCATATTGAGGACTCCAGTGCTGCTCCTGGAGGTGGGCAGTTGCCTTGGGCTCTCCTGGACTCTTCGCCAATGTGAGCAACTTTAAGCACAGAACAACTGTGTTGTTCCAGTTGTCCCTGGCTGCCAGCTGATGAAGTGACAATGGGGTGTGATAATTTGCCAGCCAGCTCTGGATTACGGAGCCTCTGCAACCCATTAACACTTCCTAGCAATCCTGTATGGCTCAGCTTTGCTGAACCTGAAAGGCATTAGAGTAAGGACTCAAAAAAGCTGAAGCCCATGTGAAGTCATGAGCGTTCCTGGGACAGCAAAATTAGAGACTTTCAGATGATTTTTTGAGCTAGTTTGAGGCCGGGAGACACATGTTTAAAGAATGTTTTCATTTTAAAATTAAATTTAATGTTTAAACATGTTTTCTGCATGAAAGCCCAGCACGTTGTGTATGGTCTTTACGTGAGGGGAGAACCTCTGGGCTGCTGCACAAGTGACCTGCCCATCTTCCCTGATGTAGAGAGAAGGGCTACAGCGAAGATGGGAATGATCCAAAGGAATGAAGGGATAATGGGGGACAGAATGTCTTAGTCGAGACATCTTTCCACTTCTATCATTGAAGTCAAGAAAATGGTGCATAATTAGTTTCTCTAGGGCTACAAAAGTTAGTCCATAATTTTTGTCATATATTATCTGTATTCTAGCTGCTGCATGAATTATCCTTGAATGATGTGCTCTGTATAATAACCCAGATAGATTGATACACCTTAACTATTATCTTTTCCAAATGGTGCAGGAGCACTGGACCGGCGCATTACACCACAACTGAAGCAATCAGGCTGTAGATATTTAGTCTGGAAAGGTCCAGAGAATATATTTCCCATACCACCTACTCACCACAAAATGTTTCCAGTGACTTACTTAAGACCTAATGAAAAAGATCAAAAGGCTCTACTACAGTAGAGGAAAAGAGCAGGAGAAGTCAAAGTCATCAGCAGTGTCCTAAAGCCTGGAAACTGCAAGTAACTTGCTGAAATTCCCAGGAAATCCTGGGCTGCTGGTAGTGCTAGTAAAAATCTTGAGTGGTTGCTGTCAGTGGGGTTTGGAGGAAAGCTCTGTCCTTAATTCAAGATCATGTGATGAGCTGAGCTCAGTGGCTCTAATGTTACTGTAGGTCCTGATTTGCCTGTCTTGGTGTCCTGTTCTAGTTAGGGATCAGAGGAAAGCAGTAAAAATCCTCAGAGTCAATTTTCCCCCCTTTTTGGATCCTTGCAGCAAAGCAGTTGAAGGCCTAGAAGTAACTAAAAATTCACCGAAAGTAAAGATGAAGTAGGAATGCTGTGAAAACATTGAAGGTAGCATATTTATTACGTCCTTATTGATAATATTAACCTTTTGTGACAGGATGAGAGAAGTGAAATTAAGATTACCTGGCTGGTTTATAGCTGTGTAAGTACACAGTCTGTACAGATACCCCTGCTTTGGACAGCAATGGGAGTTTTCAGTGTTCACCAAAATCTAAATTTCAGTCTTTGTCTTATTAAAACCCTGACTCAGCAGAACCCTTCAGCATTGCTTTTCTTTCAATTACATTATGCACAAACTGACTTAAATGCTTTGGATTCCCCAGTTTGATTCCAAGTGAGAAAGAAAATGGCAAAATTTGGAACATGGAACCAATAGGTGCCCTAATCCCCTGCTGTCCTTGGTGCCAAGTTGTGTTTCAGATCTGGCCCATGTGCAAAAGATCCTCTTCCCTTTTTATAGTTCATTTAGTCAGGGGTGTTTTTGACAAAAACCAGCAAAATACCCTGGAATTACCTAACGTGCTTGCAAGGGATTGTCCAATGGTTTGTGCAGCGTTCCCATGCAGGGGTTATATAAAAATGTTCTGTTGCTATGTGAACTGGAGGTTTGTTTTGATGTAGCATCAATACCCAGGAGGGGAGAAAGGGGTGGGGGGAGGGAAGAGAAGGGAAGACACTGGCACAGTGCCAGTCTCTGGAGTTTTTTGTCATGATAAATGGCTCACAAGGAGTCAGCATGACCCGCCAAGTAAACCCAAATGCTCTCAAAGAGCCGTGGGCTTCAGATACTGCTGTCAGACAAGTACTCCTTATCAGCCTTTTTGTTTAAACACACAGGCAGAGCGTGCACACGTAGGAGATCCGGGGCAGCAAGGGAGAAGCAGGCCAGCAGAGAGGGCTGCACTGGCACAGCATGTCCACCCAGATGTCCACAGCTGATTTCCACCCACTCTGACTTCTGCAGAAACTTTGCATTTCCCCTCAGCTACAGACACAGCTCACGGTAGATCCCCTCTGCTGCTGCTGCCTACAGTGGATGAGTTGTGGAGTACAACAAGGCTTCTTTGGTTTCTGAAGGGAGGAATTCACTTTCAAAACTGTTGACTGAGACATGGGTGGTCCCCGTTTCTGTTGTACCTGCATCAGAAGCACCTTCTCTGCACTGGGGTTGGTTTCTGTTTTGTCCTGCTTTTTTGTTTTTCCATGTATTTGACTCAAGTGAAAGATTTGGGCTGCATAGCTTTGAAAATGGATTTATTATTACTTCTGTTATTTTTTTCTTCTTATCCACTCTCTCCTAGGAAGTCTCAATCTTGTTCTGATGGGCAGGTCAAGACGAGCTCAGTGGTGGTTTGGGGAATGCTTCTGCACCACTTAGATCTGCCTGATTTTATGGAGATCTGTCTGTAAGTGCAGCCCCCACAGTGCATCAAGCAGCCCTTTGCTAACAGAGACTGTAATGCACTCCACTTACACTTGCAGGAAACAACTACAAGGACAACCAAAGATATAATTAATGGGAAATAAGTATTCCCTGTCAGAACAGTCTTAGGGAATTGATGAAGCTGAAGAAAACTACTTTTCTCCAGTTACTCTCAGAGGGAATTTCAAAGCGATGGAAAATGTTCAGAAGAGTATTCAAATATAAGAAGACACATTAGAAAGATCCTACCCTTAACTGAAAATGAACCATTCAAATCCTCTAAACCTGAGGAGAACGAAACAAGATAGGTTGAGAAATTAAAAATGTCAACCAGAGACAAAAGATAAAGGGATTGAATCATGAGTCTTCCACTGTTTGGGTGAGTGTAATCATCTCTCCCTTATCCACTTTGCTGTGTATACAAAGGACAGGCGACGGGGGAAATAAGAAGGACATTATGAAGCATAAATAGTCACAGGACATTTGAAAATACCGAGTATTTTAATAGTAGCAACTGTGAGCAGAGTGGATTAAAGAGGTGCTTTGGTGAATGGCTGAGTTAAATGATCTGCAGGCCCAGAGCTGTGAAGATAGAGCCCGGTGCAGGCGGCAGTGAGACCGGGAGGAGACATCTCTTCGAGGAGTGCGGGGAGCAGGAGGAACTCTTGGAACAAGCTGCGCCTTGCATGCCTGAGCCGGCTCGGGGTGAGCTGGAGCCTCTGCGGAGCGCAGGGGAGCTCTGGGCAGCGGTGCTGAGGGGCGCTCCGGGGTGGTGTAGCTACATGGGCTTCGTGCCGCCGACTGGCTCAGCCTGCCCCTGGGGCTGACGGGCACGGGCTGGGGGGCTCTGCTCCTCCTGGGCTGCAGTGAGCCTTGTCAGGCTCAGTGAGGGGGTTTTGTGCTGTCCTGTGCTGTGAGGCGTTGATGGGCCTTCAGGGCTTGACCATGAGCTCGCGGTCAGGCTGAGCCCGCTGTGGTTCCCATAGAGCACACGGAGAAAATGGAATAATGCCTTACGGTAAGCACAATGCAGGCATAAGAGCTAATGCTTGCAGTCCATACCTGGCTTTTGACTTGACTGACTTTGTCGTGACACTTTATTTATCGCCTTGTGCATCCGCAAAATGAGGAGAGGTGGCAGAGGGCATCACTTTTCTGCACAATTGGAGAGAAATGGGAAAGAGACTGGAGAGAGATGGAGAAGGAGAGTCTTGGAAACAGGTTGACACAAGTGGGTGAGGCTTCCAGGGATGAGGAGGTGGCTTATCTGATGGGGTAACCAATTGCTTCCTCTCTACTTAATTATTGTTGCCATCAATGTGAAGACCCAACAGCTGAAATACATATTTGATTTTGTGAGTGGGACTTAAGCAGACAGAAAATCAAATTGGAGCCAAGAACTAGCCTAAAGGCAGGCACATCCTAATGCAAAAAAATTTTTAAAGGGATTTGAGCATTCCCTGTGGCACAGCTTCCTTGTCCTGCTGCTGCTGATGCAGCATGGACTGGTTTCCCCCAATTTCCAGGAGACCAAAGAAATAAAATACTGTTCTGTCAAAACCAAAGTGCCTCTGGGCAGCAGATGAGGAGGGTTTGGAGCTCTCTATCTTTTATTGTTTTGTTTTGTTTTTTTTTCCCTTTTCCATCCTGCATTTGCTCTTTAAGAAATTGTCATTGAGGGGGGAGAAGGCAAACAAAAGTTGACTTTTGTTAAGCAGTGGAGACTTGGCAGTTGTGTGGAGGTCATGGTGCTCAGTCAGTGTCAGCCTCCATTCCCCAGAGTTGTATCCTGTAATGTATTTATTTATCATTACAGACGGCCAAATTTTTTTTTTCCCCTTTCAGTTTGTTCTGTCCAAGGCCGCAGGGTTCCGACAGAGATCAACAGCATTCCCGCAGTGATGAAGCAGCTCGTCAAAAGCTGAATTAGATGTTAAATCTTTCTGAAGTGGGGAGGAGGAGGAAGGAGAGGAATCACATTGTGCTAAGAATTTATCATGTGTTGTTTCCTGTGAGATAATGTATAGGAGAAGATTTGTTACGGTGCAAGTTTCAAACTGCTGTTTCAGGGCTACAGTGTCTGCCAAGCTTATGATGTATTTGATCTTTTCTGAAAGTCCTTCTCTTCCTTTGCTACCTTTTAAGCAGACTGTCTTCCAGGTAGGTAAACACTTAAAATGCTCCATCTGCTGAAACATGTACAGGTAGGCACCAAAATTTGGATGGATTAGAGGAATAAGCAGAAATAAACTAGATTAGACTGTGAGGTCCGGCTCTGGACAGAAGGCTGGGTGCTCAAGTCACCCTGAGCTTTGCAGCTGGATATATTAGACAAGCTGTGTGCCTTCTTGAATCTTGTGGCTTCTTGAATTTCTATGAATTTTGGTACAGACCCTGAGGAAAGCAAGGCCTTGATTTGCAAAGGTGCTGCAAAACGTGCCCAGCATTGCATAAAACCCAAAGAAGTAACAATTGAATGGTGCTTCTGGAAACATTTATTGAACCATTCTGTATCAGTGACCATCTCTTAGAGTGCAGGTCACTTTCTTGAGCCTGTGCACTTGTAACCTGGTGGAAATACTCGTCGTGTTCTTTCTTTCCTCATGCTCCTTTTATCCTCAGAAGGACATAGGGCTGAGCCTCATTTATGTTTTCTGATATAATAGTGTTTTCTATCTGCAGTTGTTGAAAGGACAGTTCATGCCCCTTATTAATGGACTCTAAAACGCACCCCTTTTAATCTAAATTGAGAGGGGGAAAGTGTCCAAAAGACTTTTTCTTGAATAAGTACGCTAGTATAAGAACATTTGGGGTAAAATAGCTTTGCTCTCATTCCTCAATAAAATGCCAAGTGCAATGAGATGAACAGGCAATCCCAAAGTTTACTCAATATTCTTTTGTTCCCAGTATCTAGGTCAAGATATTTCTGGTTTGTTTGAAACAGAGTTTCTACAGGTCTTAAATAACACTGTTAATATTATGAGTGGTTTAGTTATCAGGCAGGAAGGAAGCTTATTGATCAGCAGGAAAAGCACTGTGTGCATATGAGCCATCTCTTCCTGCCTGGCCTTAATGAATCTGAAATCCAACATCGGACATGGAAAGTCCCTTGTGCTGAGGGCTGTGGGAAGGAAGCTCTAGCACACCTGCCTCCTGCCTCAGCTGCTTGCCTGGTCTTCACCAGAAGCACCTGAATTACCTTTAACGAAACTTCTCCATAAACCAGTCCTGACAATATGATCTACGGTGTATTTTGCTTAGGAGGGAGTGAGGCAAAAAGGGGGGAGTAAAAAGTTCACACACTGTTGAATGAATTTGGGCCCTGACTTTGGGTTTGAACCCAATCTTTGTACTATCAAAGCGTTGGTTTGGCCTCTGGACTGGGTGAACGTGCTTGTCAGATGCTGGTTCCCACCTGAATATCCCTATGGGGAAAACTCACGACTGGTTTAAGCCATTACTAGTTTAGCAGATACCAAAAGTGTCAAGGGTGAATAACGCTTTGTATCTACAACCATAACTTCATCCAGGGTTTGGGACCTCAATCAGTTACTCAGGTTGCTCAATTTCAGTACAAGGGACTTGGAGGTAAAAAAGGAGGGAAAAAAGTGTTCTGACTTTTCTAGGCTGTCCTAGAAGGGGCTTTAGACCATCCTTCCTTTTGGAGGTTTGTGATGTTGCCAAAGAAGTCCAGAGTAACTTTTCTTTGCTCAAAGCAGAAAAGTACATTAATTGTGACATTGTCAGTCTTAAGAATGGTTCCCATATTTCACATTATAGTATTTACAGAAAATAGGGCAGTAGCAGGAATCCCTTAGTGAGCATCATCATCGTGAGATGAAAGAGGATCATGGTGATTCCTCTGCCCATTCACTCAATGAAACTTGAACCCTTCCTGTGAAAGCAGCAAGGCTTTGACAGGAGGAGAGGTGAAGAGCATTCAGCCTGGGAATTGCAGCGTCATGCTGGGATATGGGAAATGTTAATTTGAAGCCCTCTGGTCGAGAAGTGGAATTTCTGTGGGGATGCAGGAGCTGCTGAGTCATTCAGTGAAGCAGCAGTGGCATTTCTGTGGTGTGGTTTGGCCTCAGAGGAGGCTCCAGAGTGGGCTCTGGGAGGAGCACATCCCACCTGGGAGTGCCTGGTACCCACCTGCAGCTCCTGCAAGGCACTGAGGGAGGTGAACTCCTGCTTTGTGGAGTCCAGGCAGGGCTGGGCTGAGCTTGGTGTGCAGCCCAGCTCAAGCGGGGACATGCCCTGAGCTGCTCAGGGAGCGCTGCTCATGGAAACAAGGATGCATAAAGGGTTGGGGATTGGGAACACCCCCTGCTCCGATGAAGGCAGGTTGTGCAAAGTGGCTGCGCTGCTTTGACAGCTCAGTCTTGTTAAAAGAAAGAAGTCTCTCTGTACCACCCAGCTCTCAGTAGAGCTCTGCTGAACCAGTTCACCAGACAGAGTGCAGCAGTGGGGAGCTATCAGAGCAAGTATCTCATGGGACTTCATCCTGCCAGGTGTTTGCAGAAGGTCACAATGAAGCAGAAAAAGGAATCCTTCTCTGCCAAGCAGTTTTATTTACCATGTGTTCCTCTTTGCAGTTTCTGAACGATCTGGAAGAAATTACAGGAGTGACAGTTGTGAGAAGGATGTACTCCAGATTGGCAGGGCTGGTTTGTGCTTTGTTACCACATTGCCTCGTCCTAGCAAAATGGATGTGCTGGTGGTATTGCCAGATTTCTTGAGTTCTCATGCTAACTCTGGTAAGTGTGTAGAAAGGGAATAATGAGCGTCATACAGGAAACAGCAGTTTAGGGACTTTTTTTTTTTTTTTGTCGTTGTTTGGTTGGGGTTTTTGGGTGGGTTTTTTTGTTTTATTTTGGGTTTTTTTGCAGATCTGTGTTTCAGGCTGGAAAATGCCTCTGTAGCCCACTTGGATAATAGTGTTGTATTGCTTTCCTGGTTCTTTATTTGTTCCAGATTCCTTTCTGTTGTATCAAGCTGCCCAGCCTGTGCTTTTGGGGAGGATCTGGTCATGCCTGTGACACTGCAGGTCACACAGCAAAGCCTGCCAGTAAAGGAGTGTAACTGTCACAAGAATATGTTTTCAGTGCACAGAAAAGAAATCCAATAGAAAAGGGACATGATAAGAGATAAGCTGTGTTAAACAAAGATGCTTTCTGTGTTTCACACCCGAATATGGTGTATTTCATAATACAGCAGAGTACACTTCACCAGAATCCTAGGGAAGAAGCAGACTTGTGAAAAGAATAACATTTTGGTGCCAGGGAAATTATGCATTTAATAGATCTCCGCTGTGTTTTGTAGAGAGATTTCCATCTACATTCAGCCTTGGCTAAAATGTGATGGCAACATGTTGTAGGAGCCAGTTCCACCTCAGGGCTTCCTGTTACAACAATGGAGCTGTAAATGGTGTTAGGGAAGTGGCAAGTGTCAGAAGGCAGCAGGATGTCATTGAAGTTGGGAGGTGCTTTTGATTAACTGGCCCGTTCAAATGCTGAGTTGTCCAGGAGAAAATCCAGTCAGGTTTCTTTTTAGGCGCTTGGAGGGGAGGAAGTTTGACTGCTCTCTACATGCCTTGTTGCAGTGGATCCTGATCCTTATCCATATCTACTCTGGCTAGAAGAGAGCCACAGGGATGGAGTTCTTTTTCCTGCATGAAGCCTCCCCTCGCCCCAGGCAGCTGCTGATGGGATGCAGCCCTTGCTGACAGGCAGGATGGATGGAAGGGACAGGCTTGTTAGTCTGCCTTCAACCTGTCTCCTTCTGGCAACTCCTGTCCAAGAGAAACCTCTGCTCAATATATTGAACAGGAACCTTTCCAGAAGTTGCCAGCTTCCAGTGAAAAAAACCATGGATGTGGTGTTTTAGTTTCACACAGAGGGTTTGAAAAATATCACCTACAGCATGTCAGAGTGACAACTGTTTGCAACCTTTAGGGCTCTTCCTTTCTGCAGCATTCAAAAGAGTAAAGAGCTCATCCTCTGTCACTTCTGTGTTTACTTTGGAAGGGATGTTTCTCTAGGAAAACTGTCTCTGAAGAGACCAAGCAGTCCCTAAAAGATTTGTGCATTCTGACCACATGAGGATAAAAGCTAATTTTACAAAGACATGTCTCACTCCTCTGTCCCTGCCTTCCTACATGTGCCTGTCCCCACTCCAAAAGGAGACTGAAAGGAAAGAGGATGCTGAGTGGGACAGTGGATGGTGCTCTTGGCCAGCAGCAGGACACAACCTGGTCTGCAGGGACCATCTGCCTTGGGGCAGAAAATCCTAATGGGTTCATTCTAATTTAGGCTTCAAAGTCAATAGGTTGGTTTTCTTTTCCATGTTCCCCTCTTTGAGCAATAACTTTACTGTTTTCTGGCTGTGGAAGGAGGAAGAGGCTGGATGAAACTACTTCATGAAGTATGAGTGGGAGAAATCCCTGTGCCAGGGGAGTCTGGGGGCAGGTGCAGTGTGAGGAGGGGAGCACGGGGCAGGGTGGGCTGTGGTTGCTCTCTCTGCCCATGGGGTGATGAGTAGGAGTTTCCACCCCCAGCAGTCACCACTGGTGCTGCAGGACCTGCCCTGTGTCTGCAGGCTTGCCAGGGAGGTTAAAATAGATTCTTGGCATCAAGTCTTGGATCTTGGATCCTCTTTGCTTAATAGATTGCTCTGTCTCCCTAGTGATGCTGCTGCAGCTGCAAGCCACAGAGGCATTTTGGCTGAAGTCCTCTTGGTTTACGGGAGAGAATACTGGATAGATCTGCGAGGCAGCAGCATGACTGACCACTCTCTTTCCACCCTGGTCTGGGAGAGTCCCAGTTCTGCTGACCTGGGGGACACATCTCTTCATGTCCCAGGCTCTGGAGATGAGAGAAACAGGTTTTGGTTTATATAGAAAGATTTGAGGTCTCTGCCCAAGAGGTCTTTTTTTGTGCCTTTTTTTTCCTTTTGAAAGTTACTAAGTTTATTTTTGTCTGTGTGAGTTGGCCAGGTTTTTTTAATATATGGTGAAGGTGGCCAGAGCCCTGCATAGACACCTTTTTATATTTCATATAAACCTAAACAAATATATTAAATAAAGGTCCTTTCACCTCCAGTTTGATGGTTCAAATCCAATCGTGCTTGGGAACAGAAATGTTCAAGCAGTAAAAATAAAACATCTCCTGATTTATGAATAGAAGTGTCAAGCTTTGACTTGCTGTGATTACTGGCATCACATTATTTGTGAACATTCAGACAACTGCCAGAAATCCACGAAACACATTTGTGAATCCCAGAAGTTTCATAAACTTCAGCCTGAGTGGTTATTTGCTTTCTGGTGGATAAGTGGGCTGGTTGGAGTTGTATAACGAGGCCAGCTAAGTAATGCTCAGGTCTCATAGCAATAATAATGAGTGCAAAGCTCTTGTTCCTGTTACACAGCAGAAGACAGCAATTCTGCCCCAGTTTACACCAGACAATTGCCATTTGCTCTGGGGAGCTGTTGTCAGTGGTTTGAGGAAGCCAAAGAAGAAGAGATACAACCTGACTTTCAAACTTTACATTGTTTGCTGGGCCAGCTGTTGGGGGAAAAAAAAATTCAGTTATTTGTTTCAAGGCTGAATTGTTCTATTGGAGAAACCACAGCAGTGGTAGCGCCAGGTAATGCCTGTAGAGAACAGGAGGTGGTGGGAAATGGGGTTGTGGTTCAGGGCTCTGTGCAAGGCAGAGCACAGCAGCCACTGTTTATACTTGTACAAGTGTTCAAGTGCCTTAAAAAACATGGGGATTCATACTCCATCCCTATGGACTCACACCAGGACAAGAGATGCCACAATTAAAGCCTAAATTCGAGGCATAGCTGTGCTAAGATGACTCTCTCCCCAGCAGACCCTGCCATATACCTGTTTGTTGGGCATTCAAAGGCAACAAGGCTGTGGGGATCTTGGCTCAAAGCAATGGCAAGACATGGCCTTCAGTGTTGCAGAGCTACTCTGGGACTAATTGTACATGGTTTTTTGAACATTTTTAAAGTGTTCTTTTCCTTTATGTGAGTCTTTATAGTCTCTCACTGCTTCCTCTCCATCTGCAGAAAGTAAAATTTAGAAAAGGTTATTATAGCTGCTTTGTCACAATATATGGTACCTGCTTGGGGAAGTGACAGGATGGGGACAACGTGGCACAGTTTGCTTCTGCTACCGCTCCACATATGTGAGATTTTAAAGCACTATTTGCAGTTTCTGTTGGTATTATAAATAATAGATCAGGTCCACAGTTTATTTGCTGAAAGTTCCAGCAGATGCGGTGTAATTAACAGACTGTAATCATTAGGTTTTGGAGAGAGGGTGACATATCAATTTTTAACTGTTTTTCCGCTTAGAAACACATCCAAGTAGTGCTGCCTCCAGAGGGATATGCACATGGATGAATGCACTTTGTGCATGCCATTTTATATACATTCTCACTTTGCTTTCCAAGTATTAACATGTGTAAATCCCTTTGGCATGTGCAGATACGTGCAAGTGGGCTGTGCATCCATAGCATTTATTTGCATATGGAAGAAAGCATATGTGGAATTGTGTGCACTGAGTTACACTTGCACTGAAGCCCTTTGAGTGTTTGACCTTACAAAGTATCTCTTCAAACCTGCAACTCAGCGATTCTTTTTGCAAAAGGTTCCTTTTGCCTTGAAAATAAAGGCAGCGTGACTTTGTGGAGGAATCGTGATATTATTTTAGGAAATAAACTTTTTGAGGTGTATTGCTCAGTAGCCTTCCCTTTAATAGAGTAACATGAAAACCAAAGAGGAGGAGAAACCAGTCTTGGAGGACAAATACAGGTGAAGCTCAGTGGTGCAGGTGTTGAGCTGGTACCCAAGTGAGTTCAGGTAATTACTGCTGGGGAAATCGTTCTTTCTACCCACACAAATAATCCTGTGGCTGCAACACAACACCACAAGCTCCTTGCTGCTGTAGGTCTCATCTGCTCAACAGACGTGTCCAACAAGTTGGTTTGGCTCTCAGGGTCTTAAAACAGGAGCGAGGCTGCTGGTGCTCTGGTGCCCTTTGCTCACAGTGTGGGCTCGACATTTTCTGAGTCTGAAGTTTTGGCTCGCTAACTATTGCTAGGTCCTTTCTCAATGAAAATTGTCAACAGTTTTCTCTCTTCAAAACATCTCTCTTTGTTTCTCAAGAGAGGTTGAGTAAACAGTGTTCTTTTTCTCATAACAACTGTCCCCAGGTGTTGTTTCTTATTACTTAACCAATGGAGAGCAGTGTCAGTCCCATGGACCAAGAATAGACCTTTTTAGCACAGCATGTTCCACAAGAAACTGTTGGAATTGTAAATAAAGCCTTCTTTCTCTTCGGACACTACATGGAGTCAATCTATATTCGTGTCCTGCTGTGACACTCAGTAATGCCGGACATGGCACACAGGGGTGAATCTCGCAGAGGTGATCCAGGTGATCCATAATTAGCTTCTGGAAATATTAATGCACACATTTGAGTTTTGAGGGGGGGTTGAAATAGAGAAGAAAAGTTTTGAGAGCTGCTTTTCCTTTACATTTTAGGAGGGCTTCTAATGATTTTGTGCGGTAGCTCCTAACTTCTGCCAATAGTACTATTCTTTGTGCATGGATGTAAAGATGATGACAATATCTGAGATCATCTCCTTGAAATGACAGTTAAAACCTGAGAAATTTTAATGGAGAAGCTGGTGAGAACCTTTTGGCAAATATTGGGTTTTCTACCTCTAAACACCTACCACTGATTACTTAAATGATTTTTATTTTTTTTAATGGTAACTGAATGAGAGTACCCCTGACTTCCCCAATATAGGCTATCTTGCCATGTGGATATTTTTTCTCTTCTTTTGGAGAAATTGAATGTTTCATTCTGTGTCTTGTAGAAACTCCAATTCAGGTTTCCTACTGTTATATCACTTTATTTAAGGACAGTGCAGGAGGCAGGAATCTGGACTGACTGCCTGATGCTTAAGAAGGTGAATAATGACTTGGAGAAGACCTTGTGCTTATCTTTTGATCTTTGGGCTTCAGACACCCCTTCACCCATAATTAACTCGTGTGTTGACTGATCACCTGAGTGATCAAGGGAGACTCAGCATGTCAGTGGAAGGCAGGGAACTATTACTCTATGGCAAAACAGCAATCAAGCCAGCTCGTCTATGATACAAATCAGGTACCTGCAAGAACAAGTCACGTAAATGGCAAGCTGTACTGGAGATGGATGACATCCTAAATCATTATCTTCGATAGCATCAATTATGTTTACAGGGTAAGCCCATGCTATCTTCATGGCAAGCCCTGCATCCAGATAGCAGCAGCAGCAACAACAAAAAATTAAAATTACAGCATGAATTTCAGGAGGGGCAGTGCACTATGCACGACTGGCTAATAAATCAAGACCATCCGTGGATTAGATGGAGGGGAATGGGAATGGTTATCATTCTGTTGTATAAAATGCACAGCTTAGGCTCTATAGATCATTTAAAATATATATGAATTTGAAATCAGCCAAAAGATATGTCAGGCATTTTTCTTCTTAGAATTATGGCATGTTTTTAAAGCCTAAGTGCTTTTCAGTACAAATTTTAGCATGTTTTGCATTCAAATGAAACATCTACTCTACGTGTGAAGCCCTTGCACACACTGCCTGTAAAAGTGGAGGGAGTCACTGGATTTATAGGTTCTTTTGCACATTCTGTCAAAGTCAGTTCTGCCTAATGGAACTCATGGAACAGGAAAGATTTCATGGCGCAACTTTCCATGAGAGAGATAATGTTTGTTGCCTGACACATTGCAATGCCTAAACAAAGACTCGAAATAAGTTTGTGTTAAAAGAAGGAACCTCAGCTGGGAAGGGATTAAGTTAATAACATTTTCTGTAATGTCTTTATCAGCATTTCTGTGGCCAGTTTGTGACAATAAACAGGGAAAGAAAAAGCTCATGTTCGAGATGGAAGTAAATTTCAGGCTGATATGAGTGATGTACCTCATAACCAGTTATAATTAGAAGGGAGGCTTCTTACAGCGCCACTCCTCTATAAATCACAGCAGATATTACCCCAACTTGTACAACAACTGTGAAATATGCTGAGAAAATTGAAACTCATGAAAAATAGGTTCTTTTGTTGCAATTTCATTCTCAGAAAAGCTCTCATTTGATGCAAGCTTACACCTTTTTTTGACTGGTTTCTTAAAATCAAGGTAACTAGCCTCAATACCCTAGAAAATTGTTAAAATTTAGATTTATGAAAGTCTTTTTTTATATATAATCACAGTTTGTGCAAGATAAAAGCATTGCATGTTTTGTTAAACAGAGTCCTCACTTGGAAGAGTCTATCAAAAAAAAGTGAAGCAAAATTTTTCTATAGTAGAAGCTTCTTATCAAGCACAATTTTACACGAAAGAAGTAAGAAATGCAAGTTGATAGCTAATTGATGTGTATTTTCCTCTTATCTTCTGATAGTGACAGCTTTGACCTGGCCAGGTACCACCTGCATTGTTCCAGATGTGACCATGGAAAAGTCCGCAGGGAAAGCAACCTTAGGGAAGAAGGTCTTGCTGGTTTGATGCCTAAAATCAAATTAAAAATCAAGTAAGATTCCTTGAGTTTTTCTCTTGCACTAAGATCCAAGTCTTTTTCCTATGATACTTTATTTTTAAGAGAAAATGGAGGAGTTTATTTTAGAAATGTGTCCTCTGAAAACCTGTGAACCACTCAGGACTGTTGGCATGATAGGGCTGTAGCTGCTTCTATTGATCCTAATTTAAAGCTGTAATTGCAAATAAAAACATCATTATATCCCCCAGCTACCTTAATTGAAAGGATTGATTCACAGGGGCAAAGCATGATAAGAACCTCTCTATGGGCCAAGTGCTTATGGCCATTTTAACACCCTCATTTTGGCATGGCCTGGGTTTGTTCCTGTGTGGAAGGCACTGGGGAGAACACTTCACTCTTCTGCTGTCTGATCTCATTTCTGGGGCTCCTTGAAGTGAAGCAGGGGACCTCCACAGGACTCTGGGCAGCAGGAGAGTCCCTGGCTTGGCCTCCCCCATGTCAGAGCTGCCAGGAGAAGCCCCCTGTCCATGCAGGTGTCCCTGGTATGTGCTCTAGTTGTGTGAAAAAAGGTTTGCCCTGTGACTGGCTGTGACAAGAGTGAGATGTTATTGCTCAAGAGAATGTATTTTGTCAGGCTGGGTTCGAACCTGTGGGACATGCTGCTTCAGAAATAAATTAACGTTTTTAAAGAATTAAACACAACTCTTGCTTGTTAGGTGAAATTATCAATTGTTTTGTCTTCTGGAGGTAAACAAAGAGCTGAGGGAGTCTCATTCTCTCAGTCTTATGACCTTATGGTCACTGTCCAAAATACCAGCAGTGACGTTCCACACTGGAGAGCTAAGAAGAAGAAAAGCAGATCCTCAGCAGGGTTAGCCCAGTGTCTTTCCAAGTAATCCCTTATTTTTACAAAACATTTCCATATGGGAAACTCTATCACTGAGCAGATGCACTGAAAACAGTGTGGTCAGTGCTTTGTGTAGATGCTGATATGGGCTGTTGAATACCCAGAACAGTTGAGAGGCTTCAGCAGAGCTGCCCTGCACATCTAAATGTAAAACTGATGCCTGGGGCTGAAAATTGATCTGTAACATTAAACTTCAGCCACAGAATGGGCATCACCACTTGGAAGGGAAGCAGATAACTGGTATTAGCTCATCTGGTAAAGATGAGTAGCTGGACAGGGTCTGAAGAATTCTTGCAGATATGAAAGCCTTACCCTGAACTTTGTGGAAAATTGGTTCAAAACACAAATTTGCAGCAGATACTTATTTATGTGATGTGCCTGAGCTGTAACCCTGAATTGAAATCCTTTCTGCAGGGCAGAGTTGAGATTTGGCTCTCCCCTGACCCTGCAGGACAGCCTGTCTGCAGTTCACTAATCCTAGAAAGTAGACAGACATACTCTTCCTGAAAGAAAAAGCCTTCCTTTTTTCCTTCCCCTCCCTTTTTTTTTTCTCTTTTCTCCCCCTCTTTCTTTCTCTTTCTCTTAGTTTCTTTTTTTTTTATTTTATTTTTTAAGGGGAAATTCGTTGCAATAATGCAAACCCATCATGCTCTCTCTGGTTACAGCTGAGTGACACTACATCAGCAGCAGAATATGTACAAATTAAACTGTAACAACGCACCAAGGAGAGGCACAGCAATATCATAAAAATTATCCACAGTACAATATGACTAATGTTGTGTGAAATGCATTCATTGGCCAAATGATGTCTAGGTGTATCTTCAGGAGTTATGCTGATGGAGATAATGGTTATAGAACAGAGATAAAGGAAGGAAAGGCGAGTGAAAGACAAAAGGTTGCAGCAAGGGCAGCCTGGCTGGGGAGGGTGCTCAAGCAGGTGAGTTTGAACAGGAAAGCTGAGCTGCTCTGGAATGTAGAAGAATGTGAGAAGAGCTCAGTGGCACCTTTCCTCCTCACATGTCTGATGTGGAGGTGTGCTGCTTTTTCAGGCACACACACACATTCCTGTGCTCCTTCTCACCTCCTTTTATGTAGACTTTTTGCAAACATTTGTCTAGAAACACAAGCTGCATGTCTGTTAAATATTCTCTAGCTCTGTTGCTCATAGAAATGCTTTTGTTTTCCCTTTCTAGATACAAAAACCCCCTCCAAAAATCCAAAGGGAAGGGACTGATTTTATCAGCATGTCCAAAACCAAGAAATTAACTCACACATAGCCAGAGGATGGCTAGAGTAAACACATCAATACGGTGCACTCAGAAGTTTTCATCTCATTTCTTAATCTGAGAGTCTTTGTGAAATGAGTAAATGTTTTGCCTGAATAAGAGACCTGGCTATTGGTAAGTCAATGTGATTTTCCTCTTTGTTAGACACAGATGTAGAAAAAAATCTGTCCAGTGACCCATTGCGCTGCCATCATGCTTATGCAGAGATGTTTATCTAGACATGAACATTCTGTTTTCAAAGGAACTTAGGGATTACCTAAGTAAATCTTATTTTACATCTAAATTGCATTTTCCAAAACATCTCAGGTGAGCCCCTACCTCACTGAGTGTCTCTGAAAAACCTAAGTACTTTAAATCAGTGAGCTGGTCAGCAAAGTGAACTTGCCTGAAATAAAATCAATCTGTGTGGTTGCTGGAGTTCAGGGCCTGGTCTCTGATGCACTCACAGCCTCTCAAATTACTAGAAAAATAGAGTATTTTCACAGTATTCCTGATTATTTGTTACCTGGTTGGTTACAAAGAGAGAGCCTAGGCCAAAATCGTGCAACAGTTGTTGCTGATGTGTGGGAGCTGTGTTAGCCAGGGTGGGTTTTTTTCTCATTTATTAATATGTACAAGGATGGGAGGTAGACCCGGCCAAAAATGCCAGGATCCAACTATTTTCAAAGTCCTAAGATATCCAGAATGGGGTGTTAATTTTGTCTCTCAGTGAAGACAGGGGGTCCCCATGGAACATTTCAATCGGAGGCAAAGCTCTCCATAGACATGGGGTGTGCTGGACTGAGCATTTCTGCTCTGCTTCAAAGGCAGAGGAGGAGGGAGCGATGCGATAAAATCGTTGTTTTCAGCCCTAAACCTGACGTGGATCTGGGGGTTCTTTGTGAACCTTACAACGCTTTTTCTCCAGCCAACCACCTCCCCTTGCTGCTGAGCACGTGCCAGGAATTCCCCAGCAAAGGAAGCTGCCAAAATCCAGGGAGTTGTGATAACTCTGCTATCACACCCACAAAGCCTCATTCAAGGCTGCTCTTCCCCCAAGCGGGCAGGGGCACAGCGTGGCCAAAGAGGAACATCTTCAGCCTATAGCCCGGGCTCTGTTGTTTTATTTTCTCTCTGTGCTGCAGCTTCATATTTTAACAGGGCTGTGATGACTCTGTGTAGAAAAAAAATTCTGCATTGCCTCTTCATTTGGGAAACAAACTTCAGGCTGTAGTTGGGGGGCAGGAGAGCACGCTTCTCTTTTGCTCTGACAGGAGGGTGTGCGGTAACACAGCAAGCTCAACCTTGAGAAGGGGGAGAGGCACTCTGGGACCCAGGCTGGTTTATATCTCAGCTGATTCTCCTCTTTCTCTCTTCCATATCCCCTTAATAGGTTGACAGGAGAAATATAGGGAAGATCCAGCCATCTGATTAACAGTGCCGGGGGCTGGGGATGGATGACAAGCAAAGGGAGCACAGCGTGGCTACCAGCCAAGTTCCAGGAAGAAACAGAATATCTGGCTTCCTCTAATCTCTGGAGGAAAATTAAGTTACAAAAACCTTTAGTGGAAACTTTGCATACATTCAGTACCATTGCCATGCCTGACAGGAAAAAAAAAAAAAAAACCCTGATATATTATTTAGTTTATAGTTATAGAATTAAAGGCACAAGGTTTCCCACCAGGAATAAAAAAAATCCTCTTGAAAACGAAAGACAAAACCCCATAAAACACTGTAAAACTCGTTGAATGTTTTGTGCTGTCAGAGTTCTTGAGAAATTCTCCTTTTTGTGTTAATGGATGGTTGTGTGAATTGTGTGAAGAGGTCTACACCTCTTCCTAATGAATTTTTACACTTACATGAAGATCTCTTCTTGTTTTCCAAGACATTTGCTCTGCCTCCTGCCAGAGCAGTGAAGAAGAGGAGAAGGTGGAGGTGGAGAAAAGGCTCCAAATTGCCCTGGGCAGACACCACTGCCCTAGGAAAGGGCTTAGGCTGCTCATGCCATCACTGAGCCCAGGAGCCAAGGCCTTTGCCTTGCTGTTCATCAGAAATGTGTGTGTTACACACAGAGAGGAATTCCTCCTCCTCCATGTCTGTCATCAATGTGTTGATTAAAAATAGTGGAGTTTGATTTAAAAAAAAAAGCTTGGGTGTTAAGTGAGCAGCAAGTTGAGACCTGTGTATATGGGAGAGCGCTGATTAAAATGAAATAGCCTATTTATTGACTGTTACATCTAAAGCAGTTGGAGTAACCATGATGAAAGTATTACTTACATGCTACCTAGCTTTATGAGAGGGGAAAAAAGAGGAAGCTAGATTGGCTGGCTAGAACTTTTACTCATTAAGTCTTACAGTATGTTGATATATGTACAAAGTGTGATTTTTTCACGTCAGAAACATGAGCCAAGGGTCTGAACAGCCATTGCCTGGCTCACCACCATGCCTTCCCCAGGCTCCCTGTGCTTTTCTCATGCTGGCTATCCAGGCTGGTGGGAATCTGGCTCTGCTTCCTCCGAGAGGACAAAGCATAGATGCATTCTGTAGTATTTCCCTCCACCTTGTTGCAAGCAGCTTGCTCCCAACCTTGGTCGTGCGATTCCTTCGCCAGCCTTGTCTGAAAGGAACATTTTCCATGCAGAGGAACATAAGAGCCGTGTTTACATGCCATTTCCCTTCTGAGAGCTTTATTTCTCCTCAGCCTCAGGGACCTCAGCCCCAGCCAAAACTCAATATGGGGCTGAAATTGTACCCTGTCCATCCCCGGCCCCGGGCGGCCCTGCCGGGGGACAGAGGGGTGTGTTTGTGTAAGTGTGCACGTGTGTAGTGTGCGCACAAAAACAGATGTGTGCCCTCCAGAATAAATGAGTCTATTCAGAGTGTCACTAAATGGACAATTTATGGCCAGTTTCAGCAATTAGTCAGACCAAAGGAGTGAGGTGGGTCAGTATTAAAACCCTCACTGTTTTGTTTACTTTAAAAAAGCAACAGGGAGTTCCAGCTGATGAGCAAAGATACTGAGAAAGGGTAATTAAAGAGAAACAATCTTTGATGTTTCTCTTATTAAAGTTTCTCCTCTTTTTGTTGTGCTCCCTTTACATGGTCTTGAGAAACAGAGCTGCTGCTTTCTTTTGGGAAGGGTGGTGTGGGGGCGGCTGCTTGGGCAGCTCTGCAGCAGGAATTCACCATTTGCTTCCTGCCAGGCTCTTGCACCTTGCAGGGAATTCAGGTACTTCCTGCAGAAGTGCTGGCACCTAGCAGAAATTCTGGGTATCAGTCTACGGGGCCATCCACTGATGTGACTATTTTTATTGAGGTAAGGGGGGAAAACGTTTCCCTAAAAATACTGATAGCTTCTAAAATACTCCACCGGCCCAAGAGTAGCTTAAACTGTGTAAATTAAACCTTGAGCATGACCTGCCCCCATAGTTCACCACCTCTGTTAATATAAGTAGTCTGTTCTATTTGAAATAAGTATTTTTTTCTTCTACTCAGGTCTCAGTTCTTCTGCTTCCAACGTTTTGTTTTGTGCCACAGCCGTAAGATTATGGGTTTCACATACGTCATTACAAACTCCTGAGCAACCCAAATCTTTGCGCTATGTAGAAGATTTTTACCTTCAGGTTGTACAGAAAGAAGGTAAACTTTGCAGGACTTTTTTGTTTTTCCTGGCCCATAGGCAGCCTTTTCTGACTTGTGCATCATGAGTGTGCTTGGTTGCAACATGGTGAATTTGGCTGCTGCTCATGGATGCTCTTTCATTTGTGGGGATGACAGTGAAAGATGAAAAGTGCTGTGGAATGGTTGGGAGTTATTTAATCAAAGTCTTTCAATGAAAGAAAAGATATTTTAATATGTGGTTTGATTCACTGCAAATTGTTGGCAGTAGATGGGGCCCTTACTGTAATAAAATTCCATCGAGTTGGGAAGTCTCTTGGAGGTGGTGCCCAGATGCAATATATTGGAGCTGTCTCCTGGAACATCATCCCTGACCTAACTCCAGCTCTTTGTTGTCTCCATGTAACTTCTCATGAGAAAAAACCAAAAAGGTGGGAAAGGGGAACAATGCTATACCTCTGTGCCCCAACTTTGCACTGCGCTCTGTCCTCATGCCTTCTTTTACTGTCTTTCCTTCCAAAAAGCTGCAAACCCACGGGCTCCCTGATTCTGTTCTTGCTGACCACACTCAGGACGCTGCCTGAGATCAAGGATGAGCAGGAAGGGGAACACACCCCTGGAACAGGATGGGGCAGAACCAGAACGTCACCTTCTGCCACAACGCCGTGAATTCAGCACTTCACTCAAGCAAACCCGTATTTCCTGGCAGTGCTGGGGCTGGCCTGGAACCCGGACCTGGTCTGCTCAAGGTGGAGCCATTATCCTAAAGTGCTTTTATTGATCTGTTGAGTTTCTGTCTCCCTCCTTCTCTTCCTCTCTTCACCCTGCCAGCCTCTTAAGGGCTCATATCTTGTCTCATACAACCAAGGTATTTTAAGGGGTGAACAATGATTTTGAAGTCACATTAGACGAACTATATCTGACCAGTAAAACCAGATATCCCCTGAATGATATCTGAAGAAGGATCTGTCTACATTTACAAATCATTCCCTCTTTCTCTTCTACCCGTTTTTTTCTCCCTCTACATATGTCCTGATGTTCTTCAAACAATCCATTTCAAGGCCTCATAACATCTCCTTTGTAGCAGCCTATCCCCCAAAGTGGCAATGCCATCCTGTCATGCTTTATTTTTGGTTGGTTAAAGAGACCTGTAGTAGTAAATCTATATCTGTGCTGTGATATCCAGCAGTATTAAAGGCTAAGATATAAAGACAGGCCTGAAAGACTTAGTAGTTGATGCTTGTAGAAAGCCAAGAAAAGCTGTGTGCCTTACTGGAAATTTCAGGCACAGCGTGTTAGAGTGCAATATATTAAAGTGACCCGAGCTGCAAATCCTTCTGAGATTGAGATAAAGGGAGAAAGAATAATACTGGAGAAAATGTTAACAACACTGTGTGTTACCAAATACTAAGAAAGGGCTTGAAGTTGGTTGATCTCTTTCTTATTTCATATTTCAGTGTTCATAATTTCTCAGGTTTGTGGAAAATTGCAATTCTTTCCTAATAACATTGCTCATTAACTAATTGGTTAATGCATGGGCCTTTAGTCAATGGCCTGAAAAATGCACAGGTAAACACAGAACAGTTAAAAAAGGTTAAATTTGATTATAGAAGTGCATTAACTTTTTGAAAATGTGAAGGTCAATGTCTTTCATACAGCGGAGTTCATCACTGTTTGTGAATGGGGTATTTGAAAAATAAAGAAATTATTGATAGTTTATAGTCAGGTAAGCATAAATATGTATACGTGCTTTATAATGCACTATAATTTTTTGAGTTGAAACAATGTAAATAAAAGCACATTTGAGTAAAAACCAGAAATTCCCATTGAACCCTTTCGTTAGCTGGAAATAGTGTGAGTATTTTCACTGGGAAATACTAATGAGATTAAGGACAAAAACCTCTATAGTCACATGCCTTTTCCATTTTATTCATATCAGTATTAGTTTTTTTTTATGGAAACTCACAGAAAAGAAGATAGATTAATTTGCTCTAGTCAGTAGTTTCCTGTGCATTATTGAAAGCCTCCTTCCAAGTGTAATAAATGCCTTTCTTACAAGAGCTTCCAAGCTTGTGCAAGCCAGGGACAGGAGCAGCCCTGACGTCTCAGGTGAGCAGTTGTGCAGGACCTGCCATGGATCATGCCTGGTGCTTTGGTCAGTGGTCAGTGTGGAGGGTTTGAAAGCAACCTGCTGGCTGAAATACATTCATGTAAGGAATTTTTCTCAGACATCTGAATACAGTGAAATGTGGAGAGAAAAGAAATTAAAACCTGTTTCAATATTAATGAGGAAAGGAGAAATTTGGTGATCACTCTTTCAGACTATGGGATGGCCACTTATGGCCACAAGGGAGTAAACCCTAATTAATTTTAGGATTTGTGTGATGAGAAGCAGTTCACAGTTCAGTGCACTGCAGATGACTTAGCTAATTGTAATACTGCATTTTAACAGCAAACTTTCCTTTTGAAATCACAGAGAGGGAAAAGGGAATGGGAGTCTTGGGAGGAGAGAATGCCTTGGCAAGCACCCCTAAGTCATTTACCTTTTTGGAGAAGCTACAGCAGGACCACAGCTAAAGCCTGGTGTGCACTGAGCTGCATCTCTGGAGGGTGAACAGCAAATGCTTTGTGTCCTGCATTGAGCTGGAGGCAAGAGCCAGAGCTGCCCTTCCTTCCAGACAATAGCTGGCATCAAAACTGCTGATGGCAGAAGACATAACCCCGTGTATTCTGAGCTAGGCACGAATCTGCATTTCTCTATCAAACTCAGAGATTTTGAAGGAATATGTTTTTGAGGAGATATGTTTTCCCAGTTCTATAGAAATCTTGATCAAAATGCATTGGCTCAGCCTGTGAGATGCTCCTAACTACTGCTATAGGTAGACTGTGAAGTTTGTTTCTGTGTTTCAAAACCTAATTGCCTGGAGAAACTACCTGGATAAACTGGTTTCAGGGCCAGAAAAGGCTCATAACCATGTTTGTCTGGTAAGAGATCATACAAAGATAAAGCTGATGTTCATTCTAAAAGGTGAATTTATCTTTTCACAGAGCAAGGTGAATTTGTGGACTTTCCTCCTGGGAGATGCTATCAGGACAAGCTGTGAAGCTGAATGTCTGAAACAGATCAAGATGATTTTCGCAACACCAGTACACAAGCACTATAAGTACTTTGCAAGCTAGAGAAAGTGAGCCAAAAATCACTTCTTGAGACGTTCATGAGTTTGAGCAGAATTATGTGAAACTCTGCCTCTTCTGACAGCAACACTGAACATGGACAAGTGCATTTTGTGATGTGGCGCTGCTGAGCATGAGCCTGCTGGGAGGCAGGAGCTCAGGCAGGTGAGCTGACCTGCTGGGCAAATCCTTTACCAACAGCAGTACTATCCTTGTGGTCTCCAGGCTTTGCATAAAAGAACTGTCCTATGTATTAGAATGTAGCATTTGGTGCGTTGAATTACACAGGACTGAAGGCAGTCCCAGGGAAGAGGATTATGAGCTGGGAACTGCCTGGCTGTTTCCAGCGAGTGTCTGCCAGGGCCGCCAGGCAGCTGCCTGGTCTGTGGGACAGCAGATAAAGCAAGAGGGAGCAGGAAGGGAAATATTCTCTGGTAATTCAGGGGGAGGAGAGAGGCAGAAGGAACCCCATGCACCTTTCAGCAGAGCAGTTGTGAGCTGTTAGGTGCAAATCCCACAGAAGCCCGTTGTAATTAAGCATCCTGTAAGGTGAGGAGGGGGGTGAGCACTGCCATGAGCTCATCAGCAGCATCTGCACCGACTCTCTGCCTCCTCTGGATACCCTCTGGAAATCTTCAGCGTGTTTTGTGTTTGTTTCAGAGCCAGAAACAAATGCTGGCAAATGCAGAGGTGTGAAATGTTGGCCAACTGATCCCAGCGTGCCCTACAAGGCACTGGAGGGAGGATTGCTCTAAGTGGATGATGAGCTCAGTTAAGAGGCTGTTAAGTTAAGGCTTATTAGCCTCATTAAGAGATGTGTGTAATGTGGTTTTGGGCATCTGATATGGTAAAACCAACATTTTCCAAATGTTTTGTTG
Source organism: Donacobius atricapilla (assembly GCA_013397315.1). Classification (NCBI taxonomy): domain Eukaryota; kingdom Metazoa; phylum Chordata; class Aves; order Passeriformes; family Mimidae; genus Donacobius; species Donacobius atricapilla. The sequence continues at coordinate 97,933 of WBMY01000881.1, forward strand.
TCCTGTCTCTTTTGCTTGGAGGGGAATTCAGTTTCTGTTTTGCACTGGGTCAAATTTGGTGCAGAGATAAGATTTCTTCACAGAGTTTAGAATTGGGGATTGCCTCTGTGAAGGCAGAGGCTGTCTGGGGAAATGTGCTTTGTCAGAACCAGGAGGAACAGAGGGAAAGAAGGAGCAGGGTGCAGAGAGGTTGATGCCTTTGCTGAGAACCAGTGCTGTGCTGAGAGCACTGGGATGAAAGGCCAAGCCATGCAGGTGTCCCTGGCTGTGCTCCCTGGGGTACTGCATGGCAGATCAGGCTGTACTGCTCCCAGCAGGGTGTAAATGAAGAAGGATGGCCCAGGTTTAGCTTCCATGCAATTTAATAAGCCCCGCAGGATGAGGAGCACCGAGGTGGGGTGGAGCAGGATCAGGAAGAAGTTTAGATTCACCGGGTGCCATTAGCTTGAGCTCAGGACTGACTCTGCAGGACTGGGCTGGTTTGCACAAGAATATTTGAGTGTCTCTACCATGTGCTCCTCATCATTTCCGTTATCTGTGTGTTTCCTTTATCTGGGGTACCACAGCTCCTCCCTATGATGGAGCATTGGCTCTCCAAGCAGCTTTAATCTCTGGCTGTCTTGGGAGGGGCAGGTCAGGAGAGATTTGAGGTCCTCAGCCCTGAAGTGAAGCCCTCCCTGCTTCAGACAGGCCTGCAATTGAAACCAGCTGATCCCAAGTCCTTCGCAAACATTTCCATTTCAAACCACTGAAGTTTTATGTCTTTCTAATGAATTTTTTTCTTGAGCCTCATAAATCTCATAAAGACCTTGAACAGCTAGTAAATTTGGCTGTTCAGACACACATTTTCCAGTAAAGAGGATAATGGTTGCTGTTCCTGATGCCACCTCCCCTCCCTGCCCCTTCAGCTGTAGGAATTCACCTCTTGCCTGTTGGCTGCTTGCACACAGCTTGGGCCGTGCTAAGAAAGGCAACATGTGCAGGTCCCATCTGCAGGAAGGATCAGGGCATTTCTGGACCTCTGCTAGCTTGGCCACTGCCCCTACCTGTGACCTGAGCAAAGTAATTTGCTCTCCTCACATCAGATCAGAAGAAATAGGTTGATGAGCCCCTGCTCAGGAGGTTGGGAATCTTGTTCTGCTCATACTGGACAGAAAATGTTCCAGCCACTCTCTTAGGCTTGGATTTCCAGGTGGACTTGAAAGGACACGAATCCAAGGACAACATAAACCCAACACTCCTCAGACTTTGTTTGGAAACACCAGGCAAACGTGCTGAGGTTATTTAGAAAAACATACTAGAGAAATAGAAAATTGCAAGCATATTTCCCCCTTCATTTGTTGTCCCCCAAATTCAAACAAGCTTATTTCCTTTCCTGCGATGCTGTTTTTGATAATCTTGTGCCAAAGGCACTGAATCTGTTCTTATTGCTGTCAATAGCAAGATGCCTGTTGCTTTTAATGGTTCAGCTATTCAAACAGCACATCCCAGTTGTCTGGCTGTGAGCAATCCCAAGCTATCGCAGTGACAATATGGAACCTTTTTCCTCTCTGAATGTTTCTCTGCAAAGTTTGACCATTTTGGCTGGGGTAAAACATGTGTCTATCTGGGATTCTTTCCAAGGATGAGATTTTGACAGCTGTGCTCATGTTGGCAAAAATCCTGACATCTTGTGCTTCGTTGAAACAGCAGATTCTTAGTGGAGAGGGGTGGGAATCCGATTTCATAGATGAACACTTATGAATTGAGGACTGTGAGCCTGGCTGAGCTCTTTTCACTTGGGGGAAAAGGTTGAAGCCATCCTTTGGGAACAGGGTGGAGCCTGCCTTTCTTCCCGTCCCACCTGTGGGCACAGATGGCCGATGGGCAGTGGGGTGGCTGGGGCTGACTGTGCCGCTGCCAGCTTTGTGCAGCAGTTCCGGACGTGCCTTGGGCTGCACCCGCGGGAGTGGGAGTCAGCCTGCCTGCGGGCCATGCCTAATGATTTTCATTTACACAGTGGATGTTTGGGGCACGACGGGTGGGTGGTGTTGCTGCGCTTTCAATGAAAATACACCTTTGCAACCCTGGTCAAAACTTGGCCTGATATTTCTGCCAGAGAGCTGGTGACAAGCAAAGCCTTGCTATACTCTGAAATAGCCTGTTTTGGGGGTTCTATTATCACTATTGTGATAAAGTTGATTGAGTGTTTTTTGTTTGTTTTTTTTTTCACTGGAATCTCCATCTTAAACTGGAGAAATATTTCCCACAAACACTGTAATTATTCAAAGCTGGTATATTTCTGCAGTAACCTTCAATCTGATGAACTGTCATTTTTCTGGTGAAGAATCGCTTATTTGGAGACTAGAATTCCTATTATCTCCACAAATAGGGAATGGTGGCACAGAAAATTGCGTCACGAGGTCACCCAAGAACTCCACATCAGAGGCAAGGATAAACTGGAATGGTGTAAGGTCATCAAAAATTTTTCAGAAGATATTTTGAAAATACTGTATTTATTTATTTCAAACTTTCCGGTAGCCAGACAGTTCCTTTATATTTTACCAAGAAAAATAAATTAAAGAAAAAAGTCACGAGGTTTTAAAACCATATCAACAATTATTTTCCATGTTTGGTATTTTACTGGAAATCAAGGAAAAATACTTTTTAAAACACAAAAAAGATAGTAGTCAAACAACAAAACCCCGAACAAAACATGCCTCCTGTCGAAAGCAACTCCAACACTTTTGCTCGGGAAAGGTTTTAGCTTAGGGTTAGACACACAGAATTAGACATTCCTGCTTGCATCCATGGCAAATGTGGGGTCTTTAATGTAACAGTTAAAGGAAAAGCAGCCAATCTGTCTCACATTCATCCTTGCTGTGCATTAAGTGATGTATAAGGATATTTCTCAGAAATATCAGAAAGCACTTAGGCAGCCTTTTCATGTGTTTAATCCCTCAAGCCTTTTCTAAGGATCTGGGGGGCTGCTGAAGGACAGATGAGTCAGATTTGAAATGGTAAAACTTAGGACAGTCCCAGAACAAGAAAATGTGGGTGTTTGCGGTAGCTGCACATGACTGTGACAGGAGGCAGGCAAGCTGAAGGTGAGCTCTGGGCATGGATTATTTATCTTTTCACAGCCTGGCCTTGTCAGCTGAGTGGCCAAAAAAGTGATCAGGAGCTACAAAATTAAATGGGAAAAGCTGCACCTCCTGTACTCTGTTTATGGGAGACAGGGTTGAGGAGGACAACAAAGGACACTGTTATTGTGTGGGAGCTTGGTCAGCGGGGACTGACCGATGGCCTCAGAGGCCCTTTCAAAGCCATGCCTTAATGACCTGCTCTTCCCTTCCTCTCCCACTTGTTTTTTGAAAACCAGGGCAAATATTAGCACAACTGTGAGTGTTGGGCTGCTGTGTTGGAGTGCTTCTAACCCATGTTAGCTTGATTAAAACTAACATCACAGTTTCTACGCTGAGAAATTCCAGTGGCATGTCTACCATAAATTAAACTGAAATTCCAACTCTAAGTTGTCTTCTTGTTCTGCAGCAGATCTGTTTACTCAGGAGTAGCATAAGGCAGATGTCTTCATCTTTGCTGATTCTTAACAGGTCACAGGCATTGACTTTAAATAGCTAAAAGCCTTTAAAATAATTTTAAAACAGGCTTCCCCCTCCCCTGCAGACCTTAACCTTTAGTTGCCCTTAACCAGAAATGCCCAGGATAACATGATCCTAAAACAGACCATATAAACCATGGAGCAGCTTTAAATATATAATGTGATCATTACCTGAAACCAGTGAAGAGGTTGGAATAATTATTGCTCATGTTTACACTTCTGCATTTCAGTGGGCTGTGTTCAATCCTTTAATGATGATGATTAAAAACATACTGGAAACACATAGTAATTAAAGAGAGCACTTAACCGTGATTCTGAGAGCACAGAGGCAGCTTTGAAGTGGAACTGGACACAGTGTCTGTTGCCAAAACGTTGCAGGAGTTGGAGCACCAGGTAGCTGTAATTGCAGGTACCACACCACGTCTGTTTTGGCACCTGCAGCATCCGCCTCCAGCACCGACCTCAGAATCGCTCCTTGTACGTCAGTGAGCCTCCTGCAGCCTCAGAAAGGGCTGATTGATGGTGGCTGAGGGACCAGACAAATACTCTGCTTTTTAATTTATGTAAAGCGAAAGTTGAATCTGCGCTTGTTTCTCCACAGGGGACTTTCTGAGGGTGAGGCAATGTTTAGGAAGAGGGCAGGAGGAGGAAATTTGGGGTGACAGCAGAGAGTGGGCTCTGGTTCAGGTGCTTTGCCCTGCCAAGGCTTCAGTGTGGGTACTGACATGAAAGGGAGTTCTCAAGCCACAGGCTCCAAACCTTGTGTTTTAGGAGTGTTTCTGTGGGTGAGGGAGAGGGGCATGTATTGCGGAATGGATTCCTTTGTTTGTTTTCCCCATTTAAAACAACAAAAATACTCTTATTATAATAAGTGCAGAAGGATGAGTGATGAGGCTTGTGCTGTAAAATCATGTTTGCTGGAAAAGTTGTCCTGTTTTCCATTGCTTAATTTCATCTGAAAAGGGAGGGCATGGAGGCTGGGGAGAACACAGCTACTTTCTTGGAAGTACTTTTCCAAGGTCTAGAGATGGGCATTCCCAGGAGGGAGCAGTTTAGCTCTATGTAAGGAGAACAGGGTTCAGAACAGGTCCAATAGTTTCTTTCAGGTTTAAAGGGATTCACTTTGGGTCATTGTCCTTTAATTTTCTACTCCATATCTTTTGGTAATTTTCTGTGCAAACCCGAGTTCAGTTTCAGCGCCTGTGCTGATGCCACAAAGACCATGCTTACACCATGTGAGTCCCACTTCTGTGGTGTTCCTGTCCCCCCCACCATGGCCCCTTGAAGAAGACCAGCTATCACTAACACTCAGCATGGCTCAAACAAGAGTTTCCCTCTAGATCTCTCAAGCAACAAGGACAATATCATGATCCTGCCTATCCTTCAGACCCGTTGATGTTATCTTTGACTCCTGTCTCTAGGTTCATACCTGCAGGCAGTGTTGAACTCTGGCCGCTTGTTTCTGTGTAGCCTCTCTAAAATACTGCCATTTCTGTCCCCTCTCCTGGCTCACATGCATGCCCAGGCTGTCATTACTGTGCTCCTCAATCACTGGTACAACATTGCTAATTCTGGCCCTGGCAAATCCAGTCTCTCCCTGTTCACTCAGGTTCTTTATGCTCCAAAACAAAATCCCTTGCCTCTCCTGCCTGTCACCCCTCTCGCTGCATTTTTCTTGCAAGTGTCTGCTCTTGATCATATCAAACATAATCTATTTGGTTTTCCCCCCCCAAAAAGGGGACCTTTTTCCACCCAATACAGTATTTTTGCTTTGTGGTTAAGATGCCAGTTTTGGCCTCTGTGCCACTCTGCGTTCCCCAGCTGTTAAAATCTGAAGGCACCCCCACACGTTTCCCCGTGCTGCTAAGGCAGCAGAATCACTCTCTTCCCAGTTTCTCCACAAAACTTGGTTCTCTTAGCTGGCTGCAAACCCTTCAGAGCAGTGGGGCTGTTGGTGTGATGAGCTCTGATGCCTGTGTGAGCAGAGGTGATGTTCCTGGTCTGTCACCTCAGCTGCCAGGTTTTGGCTTGGTGTGAAGGCTCCCTGGCCCAGAGCCATCTGTTTGTGCTGGCTTTGCATGGTGCCTGACTCTGTAGGTTACTGCCCCATGAAGGGGATCCATGGGAGCTGTGGTAATATGAAATAATAATAATTTCAAAAGCAAGTATTAATAGCACTGTGTTTGTTGTTGCCCCTGCAACAAACAAATGAGCAAGCATTTGTCCTGGAGGGAGTTGGTGGGTTTTGTTTTTTGGGAAAAAGTGTGGTGGAGAGGATTCCCATCCCTAGTCCACACATCTTTCACCGGCCCTTTTCATTGCTCCATCAACCGCTGAAACAAAGGGAAAGGCTTAAAAAGCAAGATTATAAGTGGTGGGACCAGAACTATGTAATTCTCCTTCTGGGTCTTCTGTCCACTCTGTTCAGAAATCATTGCCGGGGACTTTCAGAAAGTGAGTTGGGGTTTGTCTGTGAGAAGGGACAGGGGAATGTCATTGATTTACATCTGATTCCATTCCTTTTTTCTTGTTGGGGTGTTCCTTGGAGAAGCCTGACATTGTACATGGAGTGCCCAGTACCTTGGGCTGCATAGGACAGGAACAAACGCACACTGGTGGGCCTTTGCAGCACGAATCTCCTGAAGCTGCCAGCCACGTGAAACCAGAGCAAACAATGGTTTTGCCCGTGAAAAAAAAATAAAATTCAGACGCCAAAATGTCAGGCAGCAAACCCAGACTGCGGAGCAGTTCTTCTTCCTGTGAGAAGGGAGAACTCTGGTGAAAACCAAAAAAAAAATAATCCAGCCCTGTGTTGGGAACAAAGGTCGCTGCCTCTGCAGCAGCCAAGTGTGTAGCCCAAGGCCAGTCAACATCTTGAGCCTTCTCTGTGGCTTTGGGACCTTTCACAAAAGCTGGGCACTCTTCCAGCCCTGAGCTGTAGGAAGGACAGTTGACCCATGTTGCACCTGGGGCACCTCAGCCTTATTTCATTTTCACATAAAGCTTTGTCTAGGTTTATTTTATTTAATGGGCTGCTTTTTTTCTTTTCTTCTCCTTTTTTTCCCCAGGTTATACTGTCACAGGAAATTCTCACTGTTCTATTACCTTTTTCCTGTTGGAACTAGCCTTAAAATAAAATGAATAAATAAATACCTATACATACATATAAAAATATGCAGACAGGAAAGCCATTCATATCTGCAGAGGCCTTGATAACGCTGCTGATGAGGTTGCCAGCTTTCCCCGTGTCTGAGCTGAACAATTCCCCACCACCTCCCCAGCCCCTGGGAACTTAAGGGGAGGTAGCTGTGAAGTTTCTAATTCTGACTACAGGTGTCTGGTTTGAAAGACACCACATGCCAGGCTGTAACCTCATTTAGGAAAAAGGTAATTAAATAAAAATACAGATGTGTTACAGTCACAGTTCCTGAACATCTGAAATGCCCGTCGGTTTTAAACAAGTAAAGGATAAATCTCTCTAGAGGAGCACTACCCTCTCATCTGTTGTCATGTTATTCAGTATTAGTATTTTAAATAAGAAAAACAATTTTGAATGTCAACATCTGCTCTTAACCCTCTCTTTACAGCAGGAACATTGTGTTTGAAAACAAACAAGATTGGAATGCCTAAACTCCCCTCCTTCTGCTCTGCGTATCCAAATATTCCTGCCAGTGTTTACTTGTTGCACATTCTGCTCCAGCATTTGGTGTTTTTAAGGTGCTGTAGATTATCAAAATCAGAGGAGTTATTTGACCTGCTCAGCTTTGTCATAATAGATCAGATAACACTGCTCTTACTCTTTTGAATCATTAGCTTGAGAAGCGTAAATGCCACTATATTCTGGATAAACTGCTTGAAAAGATTACTTTGAAAAAGATTAGCCAGCTTTAAGATGAACTGTCCCCTCCTCAGTAGTAATGATGATGGTAGTAATGATAACAATAAACTAACTACAGAATTCAGCTGGTCTCAGTCCAGTCAAATATTTAACCCGAAGCTATATTTCCAAGCATGCATCCATTTCTGCAGTAGGGCTGAGCACAGGCTGTAGCTCTTTGCTCTGTTGCTGCTAAACTCCACCATGTGCTGCTCCTCTTGTTCATTTGAGTTGGGCTGTTTCTGGGTTTGACCGTGGAATAAACCTTTGGGATAAGCAAATACTGAAGAATTGCTAATATATTAATTATCCAGTATAATTCAGGGGGTTGCTGGGTGGCGTTCCTGCCCTGATTGTTCACCACATATTTTACAAAGCTGTTGGTCTCTCCCTGCTTGAGCCCCTTCACCCTTGTGCTGCCTGAGGGAAGGAGATCCACAGCTGTGAGTGGAGACTTGGCCTTGGAGGAGCAGTATGGAGGTGCCAAGCCTGGTGGCATTACCCTGAGTCTTACTGTGAATCTTTCTGTGAATCTTACTGTGAACCTTTCCAGAGATGCAGGGGGTTTTCCTGAAGCCTGAGCAGTGGTAGTTGTGCTATTTCTTTGAACTTTTGCTTTTATTATACCAAAAATATACCCCAGTGCATTGCTTCTCTAGAGAGGGACAAGCTCACGTGTTTCCAGTCTTCATGGTGTGGTGGAAGAGAGCTTAAAACACCATGTGGTTGTTATGTCCTAAGCTCCAAAATCGAAAAACACATTAAAAGTCTTCCATATTTCTTAACATTTTTTTCAGGATTTTCATGCCAGTTTCAAGGCTTTCTGGGACCTGACAGGTTTGCTTGGCAATTCCTTGAGTCCCTGAAGCCTAGCTTATGGGGAATCAGATTTCTATAGAACTTCACAGAAAATTCATTCTTCCTTGCTGTGCTGAGCATTATAGAAACACCACATGAGAACAGGTCAGGGCTTCAAAGTTTTTACCATTAAAATGATAACCAAAGAGTAGGAACCACAGCTGCAGCAGGTTTCATCAGCTCAGACCACGCTTTGCAGCATTCATGTAGGAGCAGAGCCCTAAAGCAGCACAGCTCAGAGATGCTGCCAGTCTGAGCTTCAGGCTGCTGAGGGATTTCTCCAGGCTTGGTCCTTCCACCATCCGAGAGCACCAGCAAGCAGGGGGGAGCAGAGAGTTGCCTTTCCAACTGGACTCCTTGGGTTATCCTGAAACGCCTACAACACATGAGAATCCTGCCATTGTCTCAACTGGTCTTTGAATCAGGGGCTCTTAAACAGAGGATATGCCATTCTTCTTTTGTTCCACACTCCCATAACGCTCCTAAAAGAAAAGGAAGGCAAAAAAACCCAACCAACCAAAAAAAAAAAAAAAAAGCACAAGTAAAAATCAAACTTAAGATGTGCCCAATAGCTAGAGGTGGAAGGGATGGTTAGCCAGGATTAGAGTCCTGAGCTTTGTGATGTCTCGCTGTGAGTTACGGCTATGTCAGTAGCAGTAAGTAAAGCAAAATGCAGTAGCTAGAGTGGTGTTCTGTTCAATTGCCTGGGGCCCCAGCTGAAATTTAATAAGCAAGTGTAGGATTTTAGTGCTTTGGAATGGAAACTTTATGGTAACTTCTTTCTGCAGCCCCTGTTTAAGTGATGTATCACATGTATGGCTTGTGCAGGGCACCTTGGATGGATCCAGCTCTGCTCCTGTGCTGCTCCTCTCCCAGGCTGCAGCCAGGTAAATCTTCAGGCCACAAAGCAGGCTGGTACTGAATACAGTTCTGGCTGGGATTTCTTCCCTGCAGCTCCATTCACATGGATTAGGAGAACCCTACTGGCTGTGGCAGGTGGGATATTCTGTACTGATTATTTTGAAGTCAGGGGCTATCGAATCATTTTCAGGGTTGGATTATGGAGCATAGATACTTTGGGGCATTCTTCAGATTTGAAAACACAAAGGTACCTTTTGGGATTCTCTGAAATGATTAATCTTTTTTTATTATTATTATGTTTTGAGACATTTTGAGAAATTTTTATTGTTCATGTTCAACTCACGAGTGAGGATGTAGAATCCCGTCATGGGAAAATGAGAAAAGTTCCTTATTTTAAATATCCATCACTTCTGTTCTCTGCTCAGGAATGGGTGAGGAGTGCATGCTCTCCTCTGCTGCCAGCTTCTGTTTTGCTGTATCTGTTATTTTACAGTTTCTTCATTATGATGGCTCACAGAGACTTGTCAGCTGTTCCTCATCTCTCTTCAAGCATGAAAATCTAGTCTTGAGGGGTGTGTTTAGAATCAGATCCTATCAGGAGCTGTTGGCAGGAATGCACTGGGATGGCAAAGGGAGCTTTACCCTTTTCCCAGCTCCCTGCTACTGTTTCCCATTAGTACCAGCTGGCACAGCCCATTTGTCAGGGATTTTCTGCGTGTTACTCAATACCTCCAATATCCATGGCTGGCTTTAGGAGATGAGGAGGCTGAATAACTCTCAAGAATTGGAGAATTCAGTCTAACCAGGTAAAAATAAAAGGATCCTTTTTACCTCTCACAGTTGACTATCCCAACTTTGTCCTTTCAGCACACGCAGATGATGTGCAAAGGGCCAGAAAAACATGGAGACGTCTCTCTAGGAAAACACATCAAAACTAGCCATGATCTTTGTGCTCCTTGGTACTTCTTGCATGGGGTTACTGGGACAGGGCCCCAGCTGAGGCTGTCTCTGTGCATGTAAAGCCACTGAGGACAGAAATTACATAAACTCTCTCAGAAACCACGTCTGTTTCAGCAAAGTCTTTCAAGTTCAGCCACTGAAAGGTCCCCCATGATAATAAACCCCTGTTCATTCCTTTTGCCTTCTCAGGCACATGTTTATTTCTGTTTCCTCCTTTCTTTTTCGCAGATGGCAGATAAATCTTGTCAGTGCTTTTTTGGCTTTGCAGCCTTTTCTCAGTCATCTTTCCTTTTGTATCCCCAGCAATGTGCAAATCTGGTGGTTTGCTATTTCTGCTAAGTATATTTCTTTTCCATGCTGTCTCATTGTCTCAGTCTTCTGCTTTTTTGCTGGGTGAAAGAAGGGACAAATTTACAGTAGGCAAAAAATAAAGCAGCCCCAGCTCATGAAAAAAAATGAACCTTTTTTAATCACTGCTATAAAATGTAATGGTTTGATGCAAGTTCCTTGTCAAGGTTGGAAGACTGACCAATAGGTCCCAGAGAAGCATCTTTTGATCTGTCTCCTGGATCAATTGGAATTTTATTGCACATGAGGAGAACAATACTGCACGAGCCCTTGAAGTGGAGCGAACACAGATGACATTTTTATTCATTCTCAGCCAGATTGCCTGGTATTGTGTCCCTTCTGTGAAAAATGACACTCTGGCAACAGGCCACTGACTGCTAAGCATCTTGGCATGGGCCGCCTGTTTGTCTCAGCCTGAGCTGAGCATCACCAGAGATGCCAGACTGCAGGCCACGAGCGGAGGGTGTTAAAGCACCATCTTTATCAGCATCTCACTGCCTTTTTTGGTGGGAAATACTTGAGGGAGGAGGGGTGGTTCCAGACTGTTTAGATATTTGGTGGCATCAGCAATGGTAGTTGGCTCTCCCCCTGGGAGGAGCAGAAGCTCTCCTGGCTGACAGGGACCAGCATGTCTGTCACAGTCCTGCCAACCCGAAAGGATTAGCTCTCAGAGCTTCTGAGTCTGGGCTCCCGGTCCTCTTTTTCTTTCCTGGTGTCTCAAGTGGAATGTTTAAAAGCTTACAAGTGAGTAGGAAGACAAATCTGACTGGCTTCCAGTTTTGTCTGAGCCATCATAGTTGCTGCAACATAGCCAAAACCTCATGGATTTCTCTCAGACTTTTCAGAGGGCAATCCCTCAGTTTGTCTGACAGGGAGGTGTTGTAGAATGTCTGGGGACAGGCGACACTGAGCTGTGGGTCCAATTGTAGCAGGACTCTTGGCTGTCAAAACTGGGTGTAATACTGAGGCATTTCCATCATTATAGAATAGTCTATATCATAAATCATTTTTTCTGATATCCCTGTTGAGTCTTTCTGCCTTCTGAGAAAGGAGTTTAAATGGAGAAAATGGAGGAAGATTTTCTTCTTCCAAGCACAACAGTTTAACCCAGCTGGATACATTCCTGTGTAACCTGCTCCAGGTTAGCCAGTCCTGGCATGGGCATTGGTCTGGCTGATCTCCAGAGGCCCCTTCCAACCCTAACTATTCCATGATTCTGTGAACTATTAATTTTGTCGGGTGCCCAGATTTTTATTCCATTTAAATATTTTTTGTTCCATCCAAGTAGGAGTGTGGCGAGGTGTGCAACAGCCACCACTGTGCACTAGGAGACCCTGGACTGGAAACTGGATGTGAATTTGTCCTTCCTGCTGGAACCAGGCTCCCTCTGTGCCCGCTGCTGGGGAATGGGTATTTCCCTAACTAAATAGCTGCATTTCTCTGAAGGAAGGACAGTATCTTTGCCTTCAGCTCTGATGAGGTGTGACATGTACCATAGGATCTGTCATCATTCATGAAGTCAGTTCTGTTTCAATGTTAATAAGTCCTTAATCAAGTCATTTGTTTCATACAGGATGTCACATTTAGCAGGGAATTGTCCAGTGCTTGAAAACTGGAATCATAGGAGCACTGTTTAATGCTAAGTGGTATCTGCACCATATCTGGAGCTGGAACATGCCAGGAAAACATCCTTCACATTCTGCACTAATGTTTCCAAGTGTTCAGGACCAATCACGGGTTGGCTGGGTATGCACATTATTTCTCTCTGTTTATGTGTGGCATATGATTGTATCCTATATTTAGTAACTCATTCTCCTATTGCTTATCTGTTCCTTATTTTTTTTTTGGGCTGGTTCTTTTGCTTTTTAAAATTATACTGTGCAGCTTTGGACCAGTCACTTCAAACCAAGACTGATACTCTCAGTCCAATAGAAAATAATTGAAATTTAAAACTGGTGCTCCTCATTCTAATCTGTTTGCGATATGTAAGGAAAAAGAAGAGGCTTGAGCCAAGCAGCTGCTGGTGGGATTAATGGGAAATCTGTCCAGAGAGACCAGGTTTATGATTATCATCTCCTGTTCTCGATGTTGTCTTCAAGAGGAACAGAGCTAAGGGCTAAAACTGTATCTCTGATATCCAGTGCCTGTAAGTCCTTTCCACCTGAAAAGAAGAAAAGGAAGTTATAGTGAACTCACAGCAAATATTGTCCCTATGAATTTTCCTTCTTTTATTTTAGTCACATTTAATAGTGTGCCTGTTTCTGTCTGCAAATAGGTACATCACAGTGTCAGTGGTAATGGGAAACACACCTGTACATGTCCCATCTGCTGCTCCAAAGCAGTGTCATTATGTACAAAATATCTGCAAAGCGGAAGATTGAATTTTTTTTTTTTATTTTTTTTTTTTTTCCCCCCCCTTAGGGAACCGTTTGCATTTATATTTTAACTCTGCTGTACTGTTGTGTCCTTCTCGTGAGCCAGACCCCTTGTGGTAGTTCTGTGAAGACACAGAAGGAGTCCTGGTCGTATCTGTGGGCAAAATATTTTGGTTTGGGGTTTTCCCCAGTTTCTGTACTGAAACATTCAGTAAAGAATAGTTTTAAAAAAGTTATAAAATACTACTGCAGATTATATTTTGTGTTTCCACAGTCATTCCTGGTTCTAATCAGTCGATCAAAAATACTGAATGTATTAAGGGTCCATGTTTTCTTCAAAAAAATGTTGTGTTCTCCTAAAAGCTCTTTTTCACTATAAAATGTTCTATTTGAATTTAGTCCAAGTCATAATGAGTGCTGGAGCAATTAAAGTATCAGCTACTATAAGGAGTCTTGGGAGCACAGGAGACAGATAGGATCAGAGTTTAAGCTACTTAAATACCTTTTATGAGAAATAAATATTTCACAAACCTCAGTTTCAAACAAAATAGTTGACATTTGCTAAGCTCAAAGTACTAAACTTTTTCTCCTGCCCTCTCCCACTAAACAAATAATGATCTATGAAATATTTAAACTTTATATCTGCAGGAAGAAAGAAAACACTTTATTTCTATTTGAAAATTTTTGGCAGGTGCTCAGATACTTATGATAATAGGTTCATAAAATGACGTGGAAAGGTTAGTGGGAAGGTGTGGTGAGAATTTTGAGTGTGACTTTGTAAAATGTCACGTTTGTTAAATCTTACTCAAATCGTAGCCAGGGTGTTTGTTCATTTACGTGTCCTAGTATAGTTATTGTGCATTAGGAAACTTAAATCAGTGAAGTGTTTGTGTGTAGAGCTGGATCATGCCTTCACATGCTGCAATCATTTAAATTCCTTTGATTTAATTTTTGTAACTATTACCCTTTAAAAAAAAAAAAGAAAGAAAAAGCCCTTTAAATATTTTTCATTAACACATACTATTAAGTGGGTAAGTGCCCTAAGTATATTTTAATTTAATTTAGATTTAGCAGCAACATTTTTCCCATACTAATTAAATGCCAGTTTGTTATTAAGAAAATATTTATTGAAGTTGAACTTGGTGATAGATACATATCTATCACATCACTGTTAAACCTCATTAAATAGTGTTTTAATTGCAATTTGTTTTTAATTGCCATTCATTAAGCATATTATTAAATCTAAATTGCATGCTTATGAAAGACGAGTTTGCCAATACAAGTGGCTGAGGCCCTTAACTACTGTCTTGCTTTTAGGTTCCCATAATTTGAAATGTGTAGGGTGAAAGTTTGATCTATTTATATTATTTCTATTATTATCTTCCTTGCTGCCTGTGTCTCCCGTCTTTATTAACAGAATTAATAACATCTGAGGCAGTCAACAGATATAAAAGGAAAATAGAGTATGAAAAGTGACAAAACAGGTCTTTGGGCAAGGAAGCAGAGAGGAACCAACAGCAAAGAGGGAGAACAGGCAGGGAAAAAAGCAGTTCAACAGGGCACTGAAACCAGTTGTCTAAATTGGAAGAAGGAGAGGATGGCGACTGGGAGCCTGAAGGATGCAGAGGGATGCTGTTAATGATTTGAGGAGCTTTTTCTCTTTGACATGTCATGGCCAGGGTCAGCCTGAGACAGCCCAGTGGCTTCTCAGCAAAGAGGTTTGCTGGTCCCAGCCTGGATCTGGCGGAGCTGGGAGTGAGGGAGGGGCTCGTCCTCAAGATGAGGACAGAGCCTTCTGCTGGTGGCTGTGCAGCATCAGTTCACAAGCAGAAGTTACAAAGAAAGACCTTTCAATTTTTCCAAATTTTTACCCATAGGCAGCACTGCCCCCCTTTAGAAATGTCAGTCAAAGGAGCAACCACATGGGATGTGTGAACTTGCTTTTCTTAGACGTTTGCCAGATTTCTTAGTAGTAGTGCATGAATCTGAGGTAAGTTGAAAAAATCCTGAGATGAGAAGCTTCTTTTCTAAGGATAGCAGCTCTTTCAACAAAAAGACACCACTGAGTTGGGTTTTTAAAGGCTGGTGGTTTTTTTTAATCTTAAAAGAGAAGAGTCTTTTGGAGCCTTTCACATAGGAATGACACTTGATTTTTGCCAACAGGCAGGAATGTCTGGGAAGGAAGGTGTGAGGTTGTTGTTCTGCTGGAGACCAGCTCAACAGAACCAGTTAGCAGGCTGAAGAACCATTCCCATAGGGAGAAGGAGAGGCAGCAACTGACAAAAGGCACGGGGCACAGTGTTGGCATCCTCCGTATGCCAGCATCTGATCCTATCAGGACACTCAGGGAGGAATTAATGGGCATGGGGGCTGCAGGACAGTGCCATAGGGGTGAAATGACATTTGTACATGGAAACAGCAGAGGCAACCTGATGTATTGCCAACTTTCTCATGGGCTGGATAAAGAAAGACAGTAAAACTCTGCACATTGATGCTCTCTGGCTCTGGTTCCGCTTGCACTGAGATGGTTTTGTGCCAGGTTATCTCCATTGACTCCAATGGATTATCTCCAATTCACTGTGCAGTTTAAATCAGAGGCAGGACATCTTTTCTCCTCTTTCCAATTCATGAATCTCTTTCAAAACCTTCTATACCAGATGTTACAACTGTAAGCAAATTATCCTGGCAAACCAAAGTATCTCCTCATGAGTCTGTGTCACAGTAGGCCCTGGTCCTCTATCTGCCTCTGGATCTTTTGCTCATAAACCATTAGTTATACGTTTTTTTTGGCAGATGGGTATCTTCCATGAAAAAGCCATTTCCATTCCAATGTAACAGTGCTTTTATACGGCCTGTTTCAGTCCCTGTTGCACAACCTTTTTGCACAATGATTCATTATTCTATCTTTCTTCTTGATATGCTGAATCATGGGATGACACTTTGCCAGCTGCTTTATATGCCAACAATAACTTGCTCATGTTTCAAAGATGGAGAAGGCTGCACAAATCACTGCAGCACAGGGAGCCTGGACATTTGGCTGAGGGAAGTTCTCAGCAGGCATTAAACTCCACGTGGATGGGGGAGTTACCATTCAGCTCCTGCTCTCTTTGGATGGCTGGAGGGAGCTGCATATGGCCTCCACTTGTCTTTACAAAGCTGGAGAAGGCTGAGGCTCCTGTTGCCTCTAAACTGATGGCAATCAGCCTGTCCTGCACTGTGGCCCCTTAACTAAGAGGACATAAATCAGTCCACGTGTCCGCGGAGCATCTGCTATCAAAGGCTTGACATAGCAGAAACGTGGAATGGTGAAGGTGACTTCAGAATTGCCCACACAGACACCTCAGGTGCCTCTGTGGGATTTCCTGGCACCATCTCCAACATGTTGATGTGAGGAGGCAGCTAAATTAATCTCTTTCCTACTGCAGGAGCCTCAAGGGTGCACATTCCCCCACGTGTCCCTCCATGGCTCCGGGGCACTGGGTACTGGGTCACAGCACAGCTGCTCACTTTCCATCATTCAAGGCTTGGGTAATGATTTTTAACTTCTATTTAAAAATTAATTTGCTTTTGTCACTGATGCACAGGATCCTTGCAGAGGCAAATGATGCTTTCCCTTGGCCATTTTAAAGTTCTTTCTGATTTGTCTTTGCTGGGAGATTCGAACTGTAGCTATTTATTTGATTGCGGAGAAATTGAGTCTGTTGGGTATATCCCCAGCTGGTCTGAGAAAAGCTATAAGATTTTGGTCAGAAAGAAGTATATTATATTTCTTGAAAGCAGAGGTTTTAAAGGAAATGCTCTTGTGTTTTGTTTTGTTTTTTTTATTTGAACGCTGTATTGCAATTCTCAGGCTACTTCAGTTTGTAGCACGGCACAGTACTATAGACCTTATGCACTTCAGACAGTCATTTGAAAGGGCCTTGGTTTTGTTTAGAAAACAGTAAACCAATGAAGAAGTCCAGACTAGGAAGGTGGTGTCCTAATAGACTGTGAAGGTACATTTGCACTTATAATTTTAAGAGTAATTATTACAGAAAATTCATAACCAAAGTACCCAGTATTTTTCAGTGTTATAAGATTGAGATATCTATAAGACATATTCCTCCCCCTGTGCTTATTGCACGCTCATATTCCATGAGAATCTGTCCATGTGCAGTCAGGCTTTGATGTGAGATACAGTAAAGATCACATTTTAAGAGCAGTATGTACATAATTGTCTGGCACATGGGTGTATGAAAAAGGTCAAGGGACTTAGTGTTTTTATTCAGGGCATGGGAAATATTTTTCTGATGGACACTATATTTCTATAATATAGGTTGTTTGGGGTTTTTTTTTGCTACTTCCAGTTCAGTGTCTTCAGCCTCAAGGGTCCTGCATTATTATTCCATGTATTTATGTGTTTATTAGCTTGTGTCCTTATTCCTTGTGTGTCACCTCCCTGCCTTCTCTCATCCCCGAGTGGTTCTGCAGGGCTGCCGGGCCACAGAAGTGGCTCAGCCCAGCTCCAGGGGCTGCAGAGTGCTTGGATGGGGATCCACCTAGCAACACCACCACACTAATGCCACATTGGGAAATTTGCCCTACAGGAGTTTGTCTTGATTAAAGGCTTCGGTCTGTCTTTGCAACACAAACATAGGAGCCCCCATGCTGCTCTCTGAAATTTACAGCGTATTTTCTTTTTACTCAAGCATATTGAAGCAGAACAGAAGAAAGGATCAAAGGTACTGTAATGTTTCTATAAACAAGTACTACTTAGTTTGGTTTTTTTTATCTTGGGTTTATTTTTTTCCAAACAAATCTTCTAGGCACATTAGGCTCAGATTACATTTTATTGCCAAATCACCAGCTGGCAACAAAATCGCATATGTCTGTGTAAATACAGTGGATGAGAAGCTGAACAGGAGATTGGGAGATGATTCAAGCAGTCATATTGGCTTCTACACCTTAAAATTTGACTGTTTTATCTGTCTATTCAGCAATGTCCTGTACAGACCCCATTTCAGCACAAAATACTAAAATCTCAGCTTGGGGTAATTCTCTCTGTGGTTTTCCTCTCTTCAAGTGAATTTACAGGAAAACAGATAATTTTCTGGGACTATAACACAGAAATTCATTTTTTGTTTGCTCACCAAGTGATGACTAATCCACTCCCTGTTACTCAAATATAGGTGTAACTCTGGTGATGACATTATTATGAAACATTTTCACTTTGAGGGCCTTTGAAGGTAATGCAATTTTGCAATTTGCTTGAGGGCTCTATTGCTGCCTTTTGGGTACAGTTGGATTTTTGGGTACAGTTGGATTCACTTGGCAATGAAGCCTCAACATTGATTAAGTTATCACTAAGGTCAGGGTTGCTATACAGCCCTTCTCAGTTTGTAGTTAGGTATTGACATGGTCACTTCTATTTGTAAATTCCATTTCTTCACGCACCCTGTAATTCCCAGGGGAAAAAAAGCCTGACCATTATCAGACAAACATATCAGAAAGTTAGAAATCATCATTTTGCTTCTAAAAGCAGATGAACCAGAGAACATTTTCAGACCTGGAGTATGAGACAGAATTTTCCCCAAGCAATCATGAATGATGGGTTTGTTTTGGCTAAAATTGTGCTCCTTTGGGGTCCTAGGTGAAAGAATATTTGAGTCTCATGAAGGGAAGGTGTTCCTTGACAGAGCTGGGTAACAGGATTCCCTTTGTCAGAACAGTGGCGCAGAAACACTCAGCAGCTCTCAAGGATCTGTTTGAAGGGGCAATCTTGCCCTCAGTCAATAAACTCTAAAAGGGCCTAATTAATGAGCAGGGAATGAGCTCCATTATCTGGGAGGTGGAGGACAGACATTAAAGGGGTTAAGAAATAAATGGGGTTTGTTCCTTGCTAAAACTTTTTAACCTTTGTCTGTTCTCTAAGATCCTTCTCTTAGGAGATTCTGATCCCAATTGATTTCTGGAAGCTCTCAGCCCTACTACAAGTTGTGCTTTTTCTGTCAAGGGCTCCTATTCTGATCTTTTTTCCCAGTGTTTAGTTTATAATGCACCCTGGGCTATAATGCGGGGGAGAGGGGCTCCAGTTTTGGAAATATCAGTCCATAACCACTAGCTGATGCTTTTCCCAATTTGGCCAGAATAGAGAATACTTCCTGCCCCATTCAGAATCATCTGCATAGAAAGATAAAATGGGAGTTAACAAGGGTCAGGTTTATGACAGGGAAAGAAGGCTGCTAATGACCATTATCTATGCCACAGGTTTAACTTCATTACTTTTGCATTAAGTTCTTAATGCCCAAAGCAATAAGCAAACTGAGTCCTGTTGAACTGTAGTAACCTAATCTTCTCTCCAAATGAAATAGAGGGGAAAGCAGAGTCATTTGGCATGGCCTTTTTTTGTCTTCTCTTTCCCCATCCCCCAGTCACATATTAGGCCTGTTGTGAGTTTCCCTTCCTTCTCACAGCCTTCTTCTTCTATCTCTTTCCTTTCTTCCTGAATTTTTCTGACTTCCCAAAGTGGTATTTGGTGCAGGATTTGATGAGAGGGTTTAGGCCTTCCATAAAGTGGGTCTGTCAAAGGGAGACGTCTCTCTTGATAAAGTTTGAAGTACAGAATTATGCAAACTATGTCCAGAATAAAAAGCTTTTAATTCACAGCTGACGAACCTCAGCTGGCCATGACATTGTGGGTCCCAGTGAGTCAGATCTAGGAGAGAACATTTGCTGGGTGTTTTGAAGTATCATCACACTTTTGCATCACAAGAACAGTACTGGATGATTATATCCAAATGTGACTGATTGGCACACACCAGCATGGACTCCAAAGATTAGTTCATATTCTGCCCATTCTGCAGTTGTAACCCCTGATGACAATGATGAAGTGTTCAAAGCCAGGTTGGACGGAGCTCTGAGCAACTTTGTCTAGTGAAAGGTGTCCCTTTCCACAGCAGGGAGGCCAGAACTGGATGATATTTCAGGTCTCTTCCAATCCAAGCCATTCTATGATTCCATGATTTATGGCTCTGAAGTTGCACCACCAAATGTGTGAACAGTTTAGGCTTAGAGAGCAAAGAATAAGCACCGACAGAGAATTAAATATAATTCATGATTTTGAATGAGATCAGCACTTCCATCATTTCAGTTCATTTTCTACTCACCCTCAAATTTGACAAATAAAAAATAATGAATTTCCCTCTTCTGGTGTGACCTTCAGACTCTTGCTCTGTGGCTAGGAAAGGAAATGCACTGAGAAAAAAGAGAGAGCAAAACTGGGTTTCTTAATATATGAGATGCCCAGGCTAACAGCCTCAGCTTTTGGCAAAGGGTGAAATCAACAGTGCATCTTTTTAGGGTTCCCCAGCAAAATGAGAGAGCGCAAACCAGTGCTGCCAGATAACTGGTGCCTCTATCCAGTGTGCAGGGAATATATTACTGCTCCTAGAAAAAGGATCCCAAAGTGACAGGTACCTGAGAAACGCATTAGAATAGATAGAAGAAAATAATATAAAGTATGGAGAGTTAAACAATGGATGTGAACACCTACATAAAAACTCTATCAGGAATGCATGGTAATATCTTACCCTAATCCAGTATTATATGGCGACCTCCATATGAGAACCTTGCAGTCTGAGGAGTAAGTGCTGAAGGCTGAACATTTATCTGATGAGCTGTTCCCTGTTTAGAACAATCAGGGTTGCCAGATACTTGGGACTCTGAGAAAATTGTCCCTCTGTAATAATGTTTCCCTGCCATGCAGTACAAAAGGGTTTCATTTCCTTGCCCCTTTCTGTTTTGGAAAGGACATATCAGTGTTGTTTTTTTCTGTAGCCAGGGAACTGTGGCTACAGTAAGGTCCATGATATTACAGCTAGGCTTGATATATCAGTCTGACAGCCATCATCTGTTTTAAGAAGCAATATCTCCTCTCCACAGACCTGTCTGCTTCCTGAATGCTTGACTTGACTCTACAACTGCTTTTTTTGGCTTTTACAGGGTAGAGGGTCTCTTTTAAATCAGCCCATTTATCACTATTCTCCCAAATGAGGTATTTCTTGCTCTTTTAAAATGAGAGAGTCAACCTACAAGTCAATTCAAACTGCTGGGAATGGTGGATACCTCAGTGTAAATGGGAGCAAATGAAATGATCTCTGTTGTGTCTTTGATACTGACTTGCGAAGCTTTGCCTCCCTTTGATGGGAAGGGAGGGAATGAACTTCATCCTTTCACTGGGATATCAAACTCCAATGACTCCCATTTGGATAAGTTTCTGGCCTCCTCTGCTTCTTATTTTCTTTGTGTTTTTTCTGATCGTGGTCTCCTATTAGACATGGGAAACAACTTTGTTGGATGCCAATTTGTGTATTTACTCACTAAACACCTATTTTTTTGAACAAACAAGCTGCCATAATTCTGAAGTACAAGGTGAAGATGACTTAGGGAGAAGCAAAACGATTTTCTAGGCACACAAACAGATCAAGAGTCCCTGTGCAGTGAACTACATCTGATTCAACACAGCCCACAAAATTAAATCTTGTTCAGCTTAAGCATTTAATTACTGCAGATGTTCAGGAGATACTCTGAGAAGCATCATCTACTGGGGCCCTTTGGACAGATGCTGTTTGCTTTGACACTCCATCTGTCACTTTAAAATAATCAATGAAGCTTCAGCTGGCATAACCCTGCAGGGCTGGCATCAAGGCATGGCATGGAAGAGGTTAAAAACGAGGCCAAGGTCACGGCATGCCGTGCCTGGTAGAGGGTCAGTGGATGATGATTGCCTTCTTGCTCTCCAGGATTTTCAGCAGAGAGCAATCTCTGCAGCTATACACAAGGGCTTGGGTTTTGCTTTCTGGAGGATCTTTTAACATCAGTGATATCATCCCCTTGGCTTTCGTATCCTTATATCCACCATGTACTTTGGGGAGGAGTGAGATATGGCAGCAAATAATGGGTATGGCCTAAACCAAATGAAAAACTTGGTTGTTTCATATCAACAAACAGATTTGGGACACGACTGGAACCTACCAAAAGAGCGTATTTATTAACTGGCCTCAGACAAGCATAGTGCCTTTGGAAGGTTTGTTAGATTTCTGCCATTTGTTGGTGTAGATCAGTTATTTGACCAGTACCATCTCTCCTCTTGGCTATTGGGTTGTAGCAGGTGGAGCTTTTGGCAGGACGTTCATAAACAAGTCCTAGTCATGTTTGGTCAGTGAGACGTTTGTGCTCAACTGAATTACCTCTAACAGCGTCAGAAAGCTGAGAGCTTTCCGGGCACCAAGTTAATACCATTACTGGTTTAGATAGTTTGGTATTGCTGCCTATAACAAGAGTGATTGAATAATAATTAATAATTCTTATGGTTGTTGCCTGGTGACTTCTCCGCCTCCATGACACATTTACAGCAGGGATATTTAGCAGTTCTAAAAGGGTTTAGAAATGACCTCTCATGAGGGAAACCTTGAGGTTAGATTGTCTTTTCATTCTACACCTCTCAAATCACCAGTTTTTGTATTAGTGACCCCAATTTCCTGCAGGATGGGAGGGGATAAGAGCTAATATGCCATCTTGCTGCTTTATCTGGGTCATCAAGTAGGAAATATTCAGGACAGGTTTTTTTTTAATTGTTCATGACTTGGTTATAGGTAAATACATCTTTTCCACTCCTTATTTTCTTCTAAGATCTAGGCCCTATATAAGTAGATTATAAACATTGATTTAAACATTCAGTCATGCAAATCTTTCTACGATGTTCAGTATTAGCAGCTAGGTCAAATTAGTGCTCATAAATGACTAATTCCATTTCCTCTTGTTTATTACCCAGGCTTTTGGCATTGTTGTATAGTTACTTAAATAATTTCTTCTTCTCATCCTCTCTTTGCATTCAGTGCCTTCCTGACCAGTCTCCAATGGAAATCCATTAAGGGCAGGGTTTACTGGTGCAGCAGTTTGTAGATGGTGGTCAGGGGCTCTCCTCACCTCCTCGGGGTCGTTCTGAGTGAGACCTGAATATTGCAGCAGGAGCTGTTGACGCCTCTGCTATTCTTCTCCCGCATCCAAACTGAGAGCTGAGGGATGGCAGTCAAGGGTTCCCTTTTTGTCCTGCAAGGTAGAATGCTATCTCTGTCTCTTCTCTGTTCTCCAGAATTGACAGATTATTGTTCTTTGTCATTTTTGGTCCTTACCCCTGATTGAAAGGAATGTCTAACTTCAAGGGATATGCTTTGTGTCAGGAGATCAATTAGGTTTGTTCAGTGTCTCTTCTGGAGCTTCTTTTTATTTAGTATCCCTTTTTATGCTCCCAGGCCTGATTTCTGTTACTACTTATCCTTTATATAGATTTTGTTCCCTTCTTCATCTGAAGGAGAATGTTTTTTCCCATTAAGTGGTGGCTGCTGCTGCTCCTCATCCCAGGACTTAAATAACTAGCATTTTTCCCTGTTTTGCCAGCACTAAATTCACACAATATAACAGAAAACCAAGCCCATACACTGTCAAACAGAGACACTCCCACAGCGTGGTGACCCTCTTTCTGTCACCTGCCACATTTTTCATGCTCAACCTACAGCTGTGAAACTGTTTTTCCCCCTTCTCTTTGAACAACAAAGTCCAAAGAACACTCCTCAGTTTGATGCCTGTCACAGTTTGCAGAACATCCTCGGACAGAAATGATACTGCTAATAGTGAGGGAAGAGTTGTTCTGAAAGCAGCAGCAGATTTTCACTGCCAGCTCTTCCAGTGGGTCTGAGCTAATAAGAGCCATGCTGCAAACTTTATTTAATTTGTATGGGCCTGGTCCAGAGCCTTCCTCTTGACTTCAGGGCCATTGGATCAGGCTGCATGGTAGCTACAGCTTTGCTTTATGACTCAGTATCACTGTCTTGGAACAATCTCTGCCAAATCAGTCAGTTTTTCCATTAAAACCGTCTCCAAGGAGAAAAATGAGTGTTCAGCTTTCTGCTAACAGAAAAGTCTGATTTTTCACTTGTGTGTTTTTCCTAAATAACTTTCTCCTCCTCCATGAGAAACTTCTGGGCTTCAGGTGGGACAGTTTGGAGTGTCTCATAGACAGCTGAGAATATCTGCCTGAATCTCTACCAGCTTGTTTGAATCTTCCTCTTTGCTTTCAATACATTTCCATGTTACCTGAGAGGAAACTAATTTTTTAGGAGTAAAATGTTCAGGCCATATTTCCAATTAATCTTCTGTGACAGCAGTTGCTGTTGTGTGACTAACTGACCTGTGACTAAATGACTACAATAGTAAAATAATCTTAGCCTAACACCATAAAAAAAGCAGAACTAAAACTCACACTCTGTAAAGTAGTATTTTTTATGAGCTGAATATATACTCCGTTAGGGAAAAGGAGACTGTGGCATTACCCAGCTACACCATATACCTTCCTCTTTCCATGTAAGTGAATTCCAAAGATTGCTGGTTTAGGCTTGTATTTTTACTGTTGCTTTTTTTTTTTTTTCTTTCCTAAGGGAGAAATAGACCTGAGTTTCGTAGTTGGATTTGTGCTTTATTACAGTTATTTTGTTGCTGGAAATGATGAAGGGTGTGAAGTCAATCAGATAACACAAATAACACACCTACTGCCACTGACTCAGTTCTTTACCTGCTTTCTAAATTTAGTTGCTGCTCCATCCATACTCCACTCAAGGCAGTTCAGGCCCAGGAAGGAAGTGAATTCATTTCTCTATATGCAGATCAGTATGTTACAATTTCTTTCCATCCTCTTGCTTTTTAACAAGCAGGTAGATATGCAGACCTTTAGAAGGACTTCAGCCAGCTGGAGGAAACGCAGTCATAGATGTGAGAGCAGGGACTGGAGTCACACAATTGCACAGGGAGGTTGTAGAAGGAGATAACTGCTCCTAGAAATTCTTGAGTCATCGGAAATCCATCTGACTATCTAGCCCTCTAATGATAGGGACAGATAAACACAGGGAATTATATAAATGGACATATCTTCATTGTCTCATGCCAATCATGAAACCCTCTAAGAATACAAAATTTCACTTCCAAAATGGAGTTGAGTTTGAACAGAGAAAAGTTGAGATGGACGGACTGAAGTCACAGAGCAAACCACAGCGCACCATGCTGAAGTCAGGACATGACTGCAACAATTTTCCCATAGCGCCATGCTCAGAAAAACAGAAAAGAAGTAAACAAAAAACTATTGGCAGTTTACAATTTTGCTGCTGTCTGTTCCTTGTGGTTGTTTTCTTCCTCTCTGTTCTAGGAATTCTATAGTAGTGCTATGAAGAATAATCAATTAATGCTTAGAAAGCAATTATAATGATTCCCAGTTTACACATGAATAAACAGAATGCAGCTTAGGTGACTGAGTCACAATCATTTTTGGAGTCTGATAGGCCACAGGCAACAACAAAGAGCCAGCTCAGCACTTGTGCTCTAATTGCCATTTTGCCAGAAAAGTGGGGGCGGGAGATCAAACAGACAGAAATGAGTTGTAAAGCTCCCTGAATGTAAATGGTTGTGCACTGTTTTTAAAAAAATACTACAAAAAAAAAAAAAAACAGATCACTACACACNAAAAGATCACTACACACTGTAATGATTTCATAACTGCTGCATAGCTAAGACAAGACTTGCCTGAGGTCTCACAGGATGACCATGGGTCATACCAAGGACAGGATCCAGATGTGATTCTAGTGCTGTGTTTAAGCATGAGACCATCTTTTCTTCTTCTAAAAATTTGATATTTGGTTATAGATTCCCTTACCATGCAAGCCCGTATGTGATACTTTCTCGTGTGTTCAGCCTGAAACATGGTTAATACAGAAATATCCTTTTCTTGCGCATCATAGCTCATGATGTCTTGCTTTTATTGGCAGGTTCATGGCTTCGGCTCAGACATGTGGCCTGGTGCAGGGACTGCTCACTGATGTTACTCACAGGACTGTGTAGGCACTGAGCAAGTGCCTGTGGTGCTGTGTGTTCAGACAGCACAGGAGATAGCATGAGGATCGCTCTTTTCTCTTCCAGGCATGAAGGTGTTACCGTGATGTGAAACCAGGCCATGGTGAAGCTCCCCTTCACACCTGAGGATGTATTCTGTTACTTGAAAACCCACAGAGCCCATACAACTGCAGAAGAACAAGCACAAGCCTTGCTATCCTACTTCATACACTATCAGCCAAAGGAGCGAGCCAGCTTTGAGTCCTCCAGGGTCATTTTATTTTTAGGGCTGTTGCCTCAAGCAGGAAGAAAACAGCTTGATCTGTAGGCTCTGCTTTGAGCTTCCAGTGCTGGCAGCAAAAAGCAAGCTTTTTGACGTGTAGGCTGAGTTGAACCAGTGGAACAACCTGCATGGGCCAGGGAGGCACCGTGTTTTGAGTGTTCCTGTTCTGAGGCACAGCGCATCTCCCTGTCTTTCACAGAGCTGATTTACTCTTGATCTCTTCAGCCTATAGTTGACGTTCCAGCTGTTTTGCTGCCTCTTTATTTAATGGCAGGCTTTTTCTCCCCATGCTTCTTCAGGTTTTTCATTTATCCTTGTTTGTCTGAAATCCATCTTGGAGACACTTGTTGCCCTGTTCTCTGATCTATTTTGAGCCTCTGCCAGCTGCTGCTTCTGCTGCTAGTGGATAAAACAACTGAGTCACCACTTTGTGAATTTTGCATTTGCTTGTAGGGTGGCAGAGCCAAGGCCATCATGAACATATCAAGGAACCACAACAAAGGCCCAAAACATAAACACTGGAACGTAACCTCAAAGCTTGTGCTGGAGCCTGATGAAGTGACAGACAGCAAGATTCATACCAAGGGACCTCAAAGCCTTACCAACCTCAGTCCGACTTCAGCCACATCAGAGGCATGCACCTCACGCAGCTCTGGGTCAGCAGAGAGGGTGTAAGGGAAAAGGTAGAAGTGACAAAAGGACTGTTTTTCTCTTTCCACAGTGAATTTATCACAGCAGATGTAAAAAACAGAAAAAGAAAAATATGCTCAGGGTTACTGAACTCAGCAAAGCTGCAGTGGGAGAGAGCAACACTGAGTGCACAAGGGAAGGCAGACTGGGTCCTTCCCTAAATCATCCTGTGTGTCTTTGAGCCAAAATGCCTGTTTTGTCTTGTTTCAGCAGGTCAGGATGGTTGGCAGCTCATTCCCCACAGGGGCACCATGTCCCTGTGGCGATGGCAATGTCACCACAGCCCTCCCACTGCTGTGGCTTTGACCTGTACCTGCTCTCATGGAATTGTCCCACACTGATGTGCTGTCAGGGATTGTTTTGCCCTGCTTCTCATGCTTTCTAAACATCCTTCTTTTTAGCCTAAGAAACTTTCTCTCAGGAAAGAAACTGTCTCTGGTTGGCCAGAAGGATCACTGTGTTTGGGCTTTTCACACCTCTGTTTCTGGGACGAGAGCTTGCCAAAAGGTCACTTATACCCAGTGTGGTGATTAACTAAATCAGGTGATCACCAGCATGGGGGTGCTGATGCTGGTGGAAGTTTTGCTGCTTAATTTTAGCTTGATCAGGCTCTTCGCTCTGCTGCCAGCAGAGGCATGGGGGCATTTAATGTGGCTTGAGAATCAGGGCTCTGTGGCTACCTGCAGGTTTGTCTGGCTACCTCCAGGTTTGTTCACCTTGGCTGGTGGCACGGGGTTGTTTTTAGGGATAGACAGCAGAAAGGCTGAAATGCACTTATCCAATCTTCAAGAAGAGGACAGGACTGTATCAGTGTGCCTTTTAAAATACCCTGGCCTGTTTGGCTTGTAATAGCCTTGTAGTAAAAGATATTTCATTCTTGGCCCTGATGCAAAAGGGAAATGGGTTCCTATTTGCATTGTCCCCACAGTGTTTGTGTAATTAATGTATGTGGGGGTTCTCCCTCCCCCACACTCTCCCAAGGTAAAAAATGACCTTGTCAAAACTTAGATTACAAAATCTTAGTTACCAAGCAATGGGTAGGGCCCCACTGGGATGGCATCCCGGCTCCTGAAATGGTATGTATAGTAAAAACTAATAAAAATGGTGTCAGAGGCTCTCAGGCTTCCAAGTCCCCTGCTGTGTGACCCCCTGATCCCAATTTATTAGCTGAACCCAGGGAAGCAGACAAACCTTTCTGGCTCCAGACTGTAGGCTCCAAGAAATCAAATAATGTGAGCTCCAGAGCAGTGGCTCCAGAGCAGGAGGGAAGGAAATCCTCATGGAAAACAGGGGGCTGAGAGTAGGGCTGAAGGGAGCTGCTGACAAGAGCCATCCGTGCGGGATAGGAAAGGGAAACTCACTCTGTGATATCTCAGTACTTCGATGTTCAGATGCTTCAAACATGTCAGGGAGGAAGTGCAGGAGGGGGATGGGGAGAGCGGGGCTTGTAAAGAAGCAACCAGCCAAAGTTGTTTCCTTTCATGCCTTAGCAGAGCCTTTGCTCCGAGATCACCTTGCGCTGGTGACGGAGGATTTAGCAGCTGGGGGTGGCAGATGGAGTGGCAAAGAATGTGCCCTGTGGGTCAGAGGGGGATGCACCTTCCCCCTTCCTGCTCCCCAACTGCAGGAATTTTCTCTTGAAAGCAATAAAGGTGGTACAGCTCATCATGTTGCTGCTGCCCCCCTGGATTTCCTCTTTGGTGTGTGATACACATAGCAATTAAAGCATGTTGCGGAGAGGGAGTGGGTTTTTTTTTTTCCTTTTTTTNTGAGGAGCTGCCAAAGCAAAGAGATATTGATGAGAATGGCTCACTTTGATTAGCGGAGACTGGCTAAGGAACAGCCACCTTCAGTCTATTTCTCTCCGCTTCTTATGCCTTGGACAAGAAACTTCAGTATTTTCAGGGGTTTTTATTTTCTCTGCTTCCAGCAGTTGTGCATAACTAATATATGCCCAAATCGAGCTTAAGTAGGAGTAAGAAATGTGACAACAACTCTCCTTGTTCAGTGCCAGCCATTGCATTTGGAGTGCTTTGGCCTCCCAGGGGTGATGTTAGCAGAAGAAGCCCCTGCACTTTTGTAGAAAATCATGATTATTCAATAAAACAATAGAAATGAAGGGATGAAGACAATGTGGTGGGTGAGCTATGACAGTAGAGCAGGCCTGTCCTATTTGCCAGCTCTCTATTCAGTTGTAATTTGCTGTTTGGAAACATATTCTGAGGTTTCTCAGCAGAGACTGGCCACTGTTTCTCCTACTCAGTGACCTACATCTTTGTGTCTAGGAGCAGACCAAAAGGCTCATGGCTTTATCTGCCTTCATGACTGCTGGCTTGCTTGAAGAGGGGTTGTGGTTTTATTCCTGCTTACCTGGAGATATCTGTGAGAAATACTTTCTGATTGATGTAAGACCAGGACAGATAACAAATTAGGGGGCTGGAAAAACATGTGCGTACAGGCAGGTTTTCTCCTTCATGCTACAAGGAAATAAGGCTGCAGCTCTATAAATCTAGGGTTTCCTGGCTCTGTGTAGTTTCTTTTTAAATCACTGCCAGGGTGATCAGTTTAAACACCCACATCATTTGCAATTTCCATAGTCAAACACAGGAATTTTTGGAGTGTTGTCTAAAGGAAAAAAAAAAAAACAAAACATGCTCTTCCTCTCTCACTCCTTAGCTGTGATCAATGTGAGTCTGAGAGCAAGCAGAGGTCTTTGGGAGAGGATCAAGAAACGCTTTTTGCCCTGGATACACACTACAGCCTAAAGCTATCTCTGGGCTTGGCTCAGGTTTTGCAGTTGGTACATAAAGGAACCTGAAATGTCCTTGATGACCTGGAGCTTGGTGTTTTCCTCTCTGCTGTGCAGTGAAATAGGTGGGATTGTATTGAGGGAAAGGTGGGAGAAGGGGCTGCTTCCCCGGGAGCAGAGTCCGGGCTGGAAATGATGCTGCACTTGCACTTCCAAGTGCTGGGCTCTCCACTCTTCTCAGTGGGGCTATGGCCCTGCATGCTGTAGTTCCTACATCCATGTGCTGTGTCCATGTGCCTGAAATCAGAGGAGGAAGCACAGTCCCAAACAAGCTGGCTCCCCTCCTGCACAGATGCAGTAAGAAGCAGCCTCAAACCTGGACTAATAAGAGTCACCCTGCTTTAGGGCTTGGGCTGGTGGTGGTGTGAGGCATCATCTGGCTGCTGGCCTGGGGCAGGGGCACAGCCATGTCCTACAGGGGCTTTCTGAGGCTTGGGAAGGAGAAGGTAGCTCCTTTGGGTGAGTGCTATTGTGCAGTTTGGTTGTGTGGGTACTCAGCATCCACAGTTTAAGGGCAACAGACCTTTTGCCTCCCTCACTTGTGCTGAATCAGCCTAGGAGTGGAGAGCCTGAGTTCTCCATAATGTGGATTTCCCCACAACCTTAGGCAAGTTGCCTTCACTGCACAGCCCTCACCCCTTGTGGCTGAGCTATCACTTTTCTCAAGATAAACTGGAATTGTGTGTGTTGTTGGATTACTTTTATCTTGCCATCACAGCCAGGATGCACTTTCAGTGTCAAAGGAACTGCTTTGCTTTATAACTTACATGTGAGGAGGGATTATTTTGCAAGAGGTCACGGGAGAGTGAGAGAAGTTATGATCAAGTTGTGCCCTCTGGAATATGCTGCGGGATTAAGATTTGGAGAGTGATATTTTCACTTTTCTTCCTTTCCCTTTTTTGATGTTGATTCAGAGCAGAAATGACCTTGGTCATTTTATGTCAGCAAAGATGCTGAGCAGATCTGAAACAAAAGCGGAAAAGCAAGTCAGTGTTTCAAGTGCATTTGTGGTTCAGTTGAATGAAAGCCCAGTCTTGCCAACTCATGATTTGATCATCAGTGCTGCAATGCATAGTCCTTTCCTATAGCTCCAGGTCTTGGGTTACAGAAGGTCCTAAAACACATTCTACTCACCACCACTCACCCCTTTCCCTGTAGGTTTCATGATTTCAAAGAAAATATAGGAAACATGACCTCAGTGCACCCTCAGGACTGAGGTGGTGGAAGGCAATGTATTTAAAACTGGCTCAAATAGTGAAATGAATAGATGGTGATATATAGTTCATATAGAAAGATTAAAAAAAAAAAAGTGATTTCACTATTGGTGGGTCAAACTTTGAAAAATACAAGAGAACTTCCTGGATTTGGGATCTGAAAAGTAGCTTCAGGTCACCCATTTGTAGCTCCATGAATTGTGCTGAGTGGGTGGGAGTTGCATTTGCAGAAGTGTCATGGGATCTGCAAGGCAGATGTGAAGGCAGGAGAGCAGCTTTTGTGAATTTTTACCAGAATTGTGGTCTTGGCCACATTTGTATAAATCCAGAGGAATACAGTTGCCTTGTATAAACCAATTATTTCTTACTATTACCAAATCAAAAAATGTAAAAAGAGATCTTGTGTCTGCCTCTAACTTAAAGTGACAATAAGATTTTTGTGTTCTCACTCCTTTTCTCCTAACTTCCTTTTGATGTAGCAGGAGGGGGAACCTTTAAATCTCCGTGCATAGTGGGACACTGGATTTTCCTTGCTGGCACCAAATTTGGTCTATGCATGAATGTAGGGAATACTTTGCTTGATACTATCAATGCTGTTGGATATTTGCGAGCAGGATGAACATCCCCACATAGAAAATGTTTTACTTGATCCATCAATTACTACTTTAAGAGATTTGAAAGTTGCACATGGAGTTGGAGCTGCAGTAAATGCTGTTGTCAGTCCTACAAAGGCAGTGAACAAACTAATACCAGTGGGAATGAAAAATCTCCTACTCCCATTCCTGACCTTGAGAACAGGCTTGGGAGCAGGAAAGGTGTTTTGTCTCCCTTCTGTGTCAGTTGGTCCAGTAAAGAGATTTCCTTGGGAAGGAAAAAGATGAATTCTGTAGTCAGTAAGTTATGGGCTGGTTTCTGGAGGGCAGTGAAGGGCAAGGTTGGGTTAGACCCTATCAGGGATACTTGCCAGGGTACATTTGCTGACAGTGATTGGAGCTGTCAATGAAAATGACACTGGGGAGCGCCCACTGGTATGTTTAAAACATGGTCTGTGAATTCAGATGTGAAGACATAAAAGATGTGGAAGGGACATGGGAGCTCCTCCCTAAGGTGAGATTTTTGGATGCAATGACCTGTTTCTGTCAGGTTGTGTTAAAGTAACTAGGTTAATAACTGTTTTTGCTTTTACCGTTAATCCTGCCTTTGATTAGCACTTATGTTTACCATATAATTAGCAAAGGACCGGTCAGAGGTGAACTTAGCAAAGAAAAATAATAATTCAATGAATCCACCCTAATTTAAGTGTAACCTGACAGATTTTGCAGGAATGTTGTTGCCACCACAGAGCCAAGATAGGGTTGACCCCTCCTGCCAGTGAGTGAGACAGAGGTTTGGGTATGGAACAAGCAGGTGTGATGGCCCTGGCTCCTGAATGCTGCCGAGTTCCTGGGAGCACTGCAGAGCACATCCTGCCTCGTGGGTGCCAAACACCCTCCCGCTTTGGGGGCAAAAAGGACAAAGGGCTCTATCCTGTGCTGGGGAGTTTGTTTCTGCTGCATTTTTAGTCTTAAATATAAATTTCTATGTTTTAAGAAAGAACAACTGTCCTGGTTTAGTTGGCTCTCTTATATTGAGCATTAAGGAATCCCTGGCCTACACCCTCTAGTTCAAACATAAGGGATAGAGCTGAAAGGCAAAGCTGAGCTTGGGGAAGACAGAAAAGCAGTTTCAGTGCCATCACATTTCCTCCACAAACATTGCACTTCATAGTCCCAGTCAGAACCCACCACCTTCCTAAAGGGAGTGTGTCTGAGAGGCAGAGAGCTGCAAAGATGAGAGGAGCAGAAAAGCCCAAAACAGGGAAAGAATAAATACTGGTTATTCAAAGCCTGAAGGGGATGGAGCATGTAGTGGTTGGATTATCAAGCCTTGGATCTATAAATAAAGGTGCCATGTTTATTCCCTCTGGGGCCCCATTGTCAAAGAGACCTTTTTTCCCCCGCCTTGTCAGCCAGAGGAGATAGACATGGATTGCCTGGGAACAAAGTATGTGCCCTTTTCCCAGGGCCTGACACAGCTGAGGGGATGTGGGTATGACAGGGAAAGGTGCACTTCAAATGGACCTTTTCAGGAGGTGAACTCATTGTCACTTCAAAGAATCAGCTGATTTACTGTGTCTGTTATGGGCAGAGAGTAACATCTTTATCTTTCTGTGGTGTGCTTAGGAGAGACATAACAGCCTGGTCATGTGCTGGAAAGAAATGACTCATTTCATATTGGGTCTAAGTGAAACTAATGTATTACTCATTTTTATGCAACTCTAGTAAATTGTACTTATTAAAAAGGAGGGGGAGGGTGGAGGAGGGACTATTACCTAAAGTCCAACCAAGATGTACTAGAAAATTATTTTAGAAATATGGTTGACCTCAGCTTCCTCATAATGAAAATCTGCTGACAAATCTTGTGATTTTGTTACTCTTTTTAAAGCAGCCCCTGGGATTGCTGGTAGTTCAGGTGTCAGGACCAGTTACTCATTCAGATCCCGGCTGGATGATTTTTCCATTGTTCTTCCAAAGAAAGACTTCGAATTCAGTCATCCTTCGGGCTTTCTGCACTGCCTGTTGCTAAAGCTTCTGAGTGCAGCCCCATTGCTGAGGTCTGCTGCTGGGGTGTGGAAGAGCTCTGCAGGCTGCTGAGCTGTGAGCACAGCTTCAGAGCTCTGAATGTGGTGCTTGCTGCCCTGATGATGCTGAAATCCTGTGATGTGTCTGTGTGCCAGGTTAGGCTGATCTCTGCCTCATAGCCCCTCATGGATTTTTTGCTGACTGTCCTCTGCTTAGAGCAAATAAACCCCATTCTCCTTCCCAGCACTATTTATCATTGAATTCTAATTAACTGCAGTGCCATATCCAGAGGAGACAGGAGAATGGCAGCACTTTTCAATTAGAGTATCCAGAACAGCCTTGTCACTTCTTTCACAACCATTGCTTTTATTTGCAAAGGTTAAGATCATTTTTAGCAGGACTGAGAGCTCTTTCCTGTCTGTGCACGTGCACAGAAGCCCCTCACACTGCTAAGCTGACACTCAGATCACCAGGAGTGATCTCTGTTCTCTGGTATCCTGTTCTTCCATCAATGATTTCCATCTGTATCTGCTGAATTCTCAGAACGGCAGGTCTGTGCTACCTGGGAAGAGCACACTGCTGGGCATTTTAACCTCCTCCTCCCTCTCTCTCCGTGAGGTTTATGGCATTGGGATGGATCTGGTGGCTGGGTCACAGGGGTATGGAATAGGCTGGCACCTGTTCTGCTCTCAGCAGCTACACCACAAGGTCACTGTTCTGGGAGCCATCAAACATTATCTGATGTTGGGTTTGGTGAGAATTGAACTTGTGAAGGGACTAAGAAGAGTGGATATGATATTTCATATTAGGGAGTTGATTTCATCTGTGCTTTTTTTTTAATGAGGATTGTGTCTTTTCACAATTGAAAAGAAAGGAGCCTGGGGGTCAGCAGAGCTGCTAAAGAATTGGAGTGATTCACTTTTCTGAAACTGAAGAGATCTAATCCTTGCCCTTCAGTCAGGTAGGCTGTTAAAAGCACTTGAACTTCTGGAAACAAGGACTGAAAGCAAACCTAAGCAGAGCCCACAGAGCCCTCCAGCTCAAGCGGTTTCAATAGATTTGTCTTAGTGGCTGTGTAAGAGAGACCGGTTAGGAAGCACCTGGAAACTTATCTAATTTTCCCAGCTATTCCGGTTCATCTAATGAAAGATCTTTCTGCCTACACACACTGTTGTGCCTCAGTCCTTAGACCCTTGGTGTTGAAGCAAAGCAGTGCAAGAAAAATATTTACAAGACAAATTGGAAATATGGTTTCCTCCTGTTTTCAGTCCCAGCTTTACCCCAGTTCTCAGAGGACTACGAAATGTTGTGCTTTATTAATGCCTAAGTAATGATGGAAAAAACCCGTTATTTTCATTTTTCAGGATTTTGTGTTCACTTTACACTTTGTCAGTTAAAAAAATGGCTGAAGTTTGCTGGCAGAGAAACTCTGGTGTGTTTTCAAAGGCCTTGGTGTGTAGCATAGTGCTTCTGGTATATATTTAAAAAACAAATCAGATTTTCATTGTTGCATTTCTAATTAAAAGCTCAGTGAAATGTAGGAGGTT
Organism: Donacobius atricapilla; assembly: GCA_013397315.1. Lineage (NCBI taxonomy): Eukaryota > Metazoa > Chordata > Aves > Passeriformes > Mimidae > Donacobius > Donacobius atricapilla. The sequence goes on from WBMY01000881.1 coordinate 132,892, forward strand.
TTAGAGCAGAAAATAGAAGTAAGAAAAATGATTATAGCCATGGAAGGAAGCTGTGGAGACCTAAGCAAAAGTGAAACCAGAATTCAACAAATTCCCTGCATCTTTGCGAACATCACATCTATGAGTCAGCAAAACGAGCTGCTCTCTCATGTGAAAATGCTCATCTTGGCCCCGTTCACAGCTGCGGTGCTCCCAGGGCCGGGCACGGCGGGGCTGAGGCGGGCACAGGGCTGGGCTCCCTCCCGTGCGCGGGCTGGGCTGGGGCCGAGCACACGGCACGCGGCTGCTCTCGACGCCTGCGTGGGGCAGGGCCAGGGGAGCTCTGCCTGGGGCTCTCTGCCGGCCCTGCCTGTGGCATTAATCAGGAGCTGCTCTGCATGAGCCCAGGGCTGCAGTTCATCCAAAGCCCTGGCACAGACCGTGCTCACCCCCTCGCTCACCCCCTTCTTGCACACACAAACAGGGGCAGCCCTGGCAGTCGGAGCTGCGGGCGGCTGGTGTTCACATCAGTGGGATTTTGCACTCTGGTTGTGGCTAGAATTGCACCGTCCCGTTGTAAATTTATTTACTTTTATTTTTTTATATAACATTGTGGAATTACTCCAGGCATCTGACTTCTTCTGTCAGCCTTTCCTTGGCAATGCAGCCTCACCTCCCCAGCAGCGTGACTCAGGGTGCTTGTCTTGCTGGCTAAGGCTTTCTCTCCCTTACTCCATGTCACCATACACCCTTTCCTTCCCTCCCAGCTCCTGGTCTCTGGCGTGTTTAGCAGCAGAGCTCGTTGAAAAACACAGCAATCTTCTTCAGTGTTGATCTGCCTTTGACATTCCCTGACCCGCTCCTCTGAGCCGCCCTTCCCTGAGCAGAATCCCAAACAAGCTCCTTTGCCCGCTAATGCAGCGTTAAGACCATGAGCACTCAAATCCCTGAGATCCCTCCTTCCTCATAGAGGTTAAAGAGAATCGTTTTTGAAAACTTGAGCTTTCCTCCAAGTGAAAAAGGAGGAGATCAATGGGATCAGTGCAGCCCTGACACAGTGCCCCGGAGGTCACGAGCCCTTCCAGCACTGCCTGAATCACAGAGCTGGTTAGATTGGAAAAGAACTCTAAAATCATAGAGCCCAACTGTTAATCCAGCACTGCCAATTACACCAATAAACCACGTCCTTAAGTGCTACATGTCCCATCTGGAAAGATCCAGGGAAAACCATGTGGGTGGGAAATGCAGGACTGCCTCAGGTAGGAGGATTTGCAGGATTTTTTTTTTTTTTTTGCGAGGAAGCCGCCAGTCCAGGATGGCTATCTGGCTGCATTCCAGAGTCAATGCCATCTGAGGATAACCAGGCTTGAATTTCGTGTCCTTTTCCACTCTTATTAGCAGCCTGGAAGTGGGCATGGAGGAGAGCACTTGGGTCCTGCCAGTGGGGGCTGTGAACTGTGGGCAGGGTACTGGGTGGGTGCTCGGCCAAGGGCTCCCCCAGCAGCTCAGCTGGAGGCAGGGGCTGGGCAGGGACTCACTCAGCCTGCCTGGTGCTTCCCAGGGCTCCCACAGCTCTCTGCTACCTCCATGGAGGTCGTGTCCCCTCTCCTGACCCAGCCCTCAGTGAAACCTTCAGCCCATTTCTCCCCAGGACAGCACCTGGGTGATGTCCCAGAAGATCAGCAGTGACCTTCAGTGGGGAATCCCTTGGGAATGGGGCCATGGAGTGTGAGGGTGCAGCCTGGGAGACAATGAGCTCACGTGCTTCTTTTTGGTTTTGTTAAAGGCTGTCCCTGCTAACTACAAATAGGTTGTGCAAAAAGAAGACAAATAGTGGACACTAAATGTAGTTTAAGCTAGCCAATAGTAACAAAAATAGGGGGATTTATTGGAATTGGACTCAATTTGAATGTCTATTTTAATCTAGTCCCTGTGCTCCATTTATCATGTGGCTCTCTGGTCATCATTTTTGGGGCTGCTGACCTCTGAGCATGCTGAGGCTTGTGCAGAGCTGGAGATGGATTTGTACCATGTTTGTGCAGGCATTCCTGTTAAAACTAGGGGTGAACTCATTAGGAAAAGGGAGTGAAAGGGACTAAGGAGCACCCCCAGCACTGTTTGGAGTACTTCATGTGCTCTCTGAGAGTACAGCGGGGTTGTACACACCTTTCCAGTCCTGTCCAGTTTTCTGCTCAGATTAAGGCCAGGCCTTAGCAGTAGAGGCTTAGGTAGGGGTCTCAAAAGGCAAAAATCTGGTTTCTGTTTCAGGCAGTGCCACTGCAACATGCTTTTTAAGAGGGCTGGTGGATGATGTTTTTCCCACAACCAAAGGGAAATGCCCTCGAAAGGGAGAGTTAAGAGGCAGCCAAGGGGAAGAGGAAAGGGGTGATGTGATCTGATACCCACTGACCTCTCTTGTACAGGCATATCTCCCCTTCTCCTGGGTACCCTGAGAAACACACAGCCCTTCACAGAACGGATGTTCTCTAACTACTCTCCCCCACACCCTTTTCCCCCCTTCCGTTAGCTCTTGATCTGTTTAGAAATTCCCACTTGCTTGCCTCTCTGGTTTCCATAACCTCACTGACACTGAGGCACTGAGGAGAACCCAATGTTAGTGGCTTAGCCATGGAAGTTCAGCTCAGTCCAGCTGTGGGCAGTTCAGTGTTCGCCCTTCCTTTGTTTTTTGGTTTGGGATTTTTTTTTTTCCACTACCATGTCCATTTCTGCAGAAGCAGCTGACACTTTAGTCACAAGGCCAGAGTCACAGATCTACCAAAGCTCTTAATACCCAGTTGTATGTTTGTGTGTGCACTTTCTTTTTAAGGGTAAGTACATCTTTTAGGGATGGAATAACAGTTTGTCCAAGAATCAACAGTCTTCAGGGAGCCAAATAGTCTTGCAGCCAAGGTTTGTGCTCTTTCCTTGAGGTTTTGGGGATGAGTTGCTTGCCTGTCCTCTTACATAAAAGAGGAGCAAATTGTCAGAATAAACACATTTTTAAATATACAACGACATCAGTCAGAGCTTAAGAGGAGCTCATTGGCTGGAAAAGAGATCAAGGCAACTGGGAATTTGGATGGCCTGACTGAGGAGTTTGGACTAAAAGGGTTTTTTTCATTCACTGGAGCTAGTAATTTCTCTCTCTCTCTCTCTCTCTCTCTCTCTCTTTTTTTCTTTAGTTAATCAGCCAGGAAAGGGAAAAAAATCCTCCTCCTTCCTGCAGGCAGTGAGTCTGGACTCAGAATCCTATTTTGCTGTTTTATAATTTCTTTTTTCCTTTTTTTTTTTTTTTTTCACAAGAACAGTTTGCTACTGGATATGAGTCCTTGCCTTGGAGCACACTGGAGAAGCAGCCAGCGTACATCTCTGCTGTCTGGAGTGGGTCTTTGCTCTCTGATTCACAAGTCAGTGACTAATTCAGGTTAACTATGGTCATCTGAAGATCAGACCCTCAGCTTTACAGTCAGAGTTAGGTCAGCTCTAACCAGCCCTGCCCAAGGAGGGAGCTCTGGTAGGAATTGGACTGCGCAGAAAATCTTGCTGTTCTAGATTTTGGTGAGCTGCAGGACATTTCTGTACAATTGGTTGCCCATGTAGGGAGGAGAGGTCTTTGCAGCAGTTCTTTCTCAAGGTGCCATCAGGATTCTTCCACGACAAATTCCTGCTTCCTGGGCATAGCTGGGCTTGCAGGTTTCCCTGTGATTACACCAGGGCAGGGGGAGAGGCAAGGTGGGACAGCTTTCCTGTGTATGCTCAGAGCAGCAGGGCACTGTCTGCAACATCAACATAACGCAGTTGTCTGTGAAATTTCATTTAATTTACAGGCAGCAATTGTTATTCCAGAGCAAGGAGAGGAGGTGGAAAGAGGCTGAGGTCCAGCTAGGAGTTGGCTAGCCTAGTTCTTGGATTGTTTTCCACACTGTGGTTATCCTTATCTGCATCTGGAAACTGGAGTGTGTTGTATGTGTTTGTAAGAGCAAGCGGATGTGTGAAGTGTTCTGGCAAAGTCAGAGACCTCATTTTCCCCTCAGTATAATGCAGCCTGATTAGATTGTTATTGACATGCTGAGAACCTGCTAGGGTTGTTACATCTCTGTGGAAAGGCATCTGTCTGTTCCTTTTCTCCCTTCTGCCTGGAAGGATTGCAGAGCTGGAAATGGGAAGGACCTTTCAGATGGCAAATCCAGCTGTGAAAGGAATCTGCTGGGAAAGTGTGGTGTGCCCGCCAGCTGACCAGCACTTTGACAGTGTATGTGGAGCTGCCAGCCAATTAATATCAGCTTGGAACCATTAGTAATTCCCTAATGGGCAAAAAAGTAAGAAAAAGGGAAAAGAAATAACCCACAATAAACCCCTGAAAACTGCTATATTTTGCTGGATGTTTTTCATCCTGTGGATCATTGCTAACCAGAGTTACTGGCAGCGTTTGGGTGATGGGATTTGTCTGACTCATTGCACCATGTCAGAAATGTGCAGTGCTCCACGAGCTGCTGCGGCTTTGACTGTCCAGGCTATAGCAGAGAGGTGTGTGCAGGGTCCAGAGGAGGCTGTGGAGTTCTGCCCCTGCCCGAGCTGCTCCCACTGCAGTGTGTGGTGCTGGGGATCTGCATCTGATGTCTCTGGGCAGCTGAGCGTGTCCGCGCCACTCTCTCTACTCCAGCTGCTTCATGCTGGATTAGCTCAGGTGTTTCTACCTCGTGCTGCACAGCGGCTTCTAAATAAAAGCAAGAGAGGATGTGGACTCACCGGCTTTAAAAACATCTTCCTTCCCAAAATGCAGCCCTTGTGAACTTTGCACTGTGAGGTGGTCAGGTAATGGCAACTCTCACGTTCAGGATCTGCTGTTGCAGGATGAGGACAGACTCAGACTCTAAATATCTGGGATGTTGCTCCCTTTGATCACAGCTGATGCAACCTCAAAAATCCTCATCCTGAAAGCTCTCTGAAGACAGATTTGTCTCCAAGAATGATTTTGGGTTCAGCAAAATTGCATGTTGCAGTGAAATGATATTTCTTTTCGCCAGCTTATTTATATTCATCATAATTGTCTCACTGTGATGCCTCCTATTCATTTGCTGGATCCACTTGTCTAGCATCTTGTTCTGACTCTGAGTGCTTTTTAGGGTAAGCCTGCCTTTTGAGAATATGCATGATTGGTACCATTGGAATAGTTTTCATGTGCTTGCAAGAAGTGCATTGCTAAGCAAAGCAAGCAGAGGAGCTGGGAGAGATGAGTGGAAAATGACTATATGAAGAAGAGGAAAGAATTAAAATAGATGTCAAAGAGTTAATCAAATAAACAAAGGTTAATTTTTTTAAAAAAAACCCTCTTGCTCTTTTTTTCTTTCTTTCTTTGAAGAATCTCTATCTGATAATGATTGCACTGGACAACCCTTGGTACCTTTCTGTCTGATTCCAGCTGGATTGTAGTGGTAGTGATAAGTTATCATAACAGTAACTTATTATTGGCAGTGTTAACTAATGCCCCTCATTAAATTAAAAAGAACAGGGATGGGAATATTTTTGTGCTATTCCTCACTTATAATTATTTATTTTAAAAAAAGATATATATTTTTTAATTTACCAGAATGTCATTGTCCTGAAAAGAAAAGCTCTAAAGCTCTTTAGTCTTGATGTTTTGTGGGGTTTTTTTTCCCCCTTCTTCTGTAAATTCATGTTTTGGGGAGAGTTAATTTACCACACAAAGAATCTTTGAAGGTCATGTTCAGTGCCATGAGCACTGTACAGAGGATCTTTGAGAATGGCTGTTTGTCTGTGAAGGTATTTCTGTTGTTCTGTGTTGCTCTGTGAGCCAGATGCCATTCACCTACCAAAAGATGGAGAACCTTTCTGGCCGCTGTGTGCAGATACCAGAGGTGAAGTTACTGTATATCCAAACACAAAGAGCAGAAAGGACCTGACAGTTTGCCCAGTCCTGGCCTGAAAAGTCCCAGAGGAGGCCATTTAGACGTAGATGGAGAAGGATCCTCCAGAAAAGCTGGATCTGTGAAGGGATTATTGCTTGTGTGAGTTTAGCAGAAATATGATCTACTGCACTGGCTTTGTCTGTCATTCTGCAGGAGTTTAAGGGGAATTAGGTGCTTCTGCATTTACTGTAAAGGATGAATTTTCTCAAGGGCAAAGACCCACAAGTTGGCAGACCTATCCAATGATGGGGAAAAATAGTTTGCTGACGCCTAACACAGGAATAGAAACGATGCAAAAAAAGCTTTAAGGACTCTGAAAGGTTTCTCAGAGGATAAGAACTCTTGTCCTGGGGTTGCTTTAGGCCTTTTAGTAGTGGAACTTCCCCTCCATGACCACAGAGCCTGTAAATTGCATAGGGGAACAACATAAAAACCTGGTGCTCACCACAGGAGAAAAGCTGTGGGGGATACACTGAGGACAGCTCCAGTCCCCTACGTTTTTGGCTATTATATGTAATGTGGTTAAAACAGAAAATTTCCAGATTATCTATAAGCATGGGATGCAGACAACAGAAGGTGTCAAATAATTCCCCACACCCTTGAAAGAATGGTGATGTAAGGAAGAAAAAACTGGCTAGAGTTACTGCTGGGCACTGTATGAGTAACAGAGTGGGATATGAGAACATCTAGTTTCTCTTTTAAGTCTCCTCAGAATGCACTTTGTGTGGACTGCAGGTTTTCCTCTCCCACCAGACAACCTGTCACATGTGCTCCACACTGATGAATACCAGCTCTGCCGCGTGTTTCCTGGAAAACAGCACATTATGTTACTCCTCATTGTAACTTTCCTCAAAGTCAAGTAGCAACTATGTGGCAGTCCTAATAAATAAATAGAAAAAGCTCTGAGACTGGAATAATCTGTGCGCTTAGAGGGGAGAAATACTCTTCCAGTGTATCCTACAGCTGCCCTTGCTCCTTTACTTTCACAACCCATATTTATTTATGAGCATGGCTGTCCAGAGGAATAGTCTGGTGACATGCTTTCCTTTAATCTGTCTTTTGACTGGGATAGCTGAATTTTAAAACTTTCTTGACTGACTCCCGCCATATTAATGTGTGATTACATTTAGATGGTCAAAGTCCCAGCACAAGCAGGTCAAGGCTGAGGGAAGGACCAGGAGAGATGGTCAGTGTGCACCTTATTTATCCAGTACACAGTGAGATACTGGCAATATTTCTCCATCAGGTCCCAAGCCCTGGAACTCATAGATCTCACAGAATTTCAGAGCTTTTTCTTTCATGAGGTCTACTTGTGTGGCACTTATGTGATCCCCATTTCAGGTTCTTGTACCTGCTCACAGGTCATCTCCTCCATTCCTGCAGCTTGTTCTTGCTGCTCAAATCTGGAGCTGCCACCCAGCTTGTGGCTGTCTTCACCTGGCCCAAAGCATGTGTGAGAAGTGTTTGCCCCTGATGTGAGATCACAGCTCTGACCATCACCTGGCAATCTGCTATCTTGGAACTTATAAAATGTAGTTGTGGGAAGAAAGAGGTAGATATGGAAATTGCTCCTTAATAGTGAGGATTGCTGTAGGACCTTAGAGTGCTGTTTTTCAGTCTGTGACTTGTGTGAGGGAGCACGAAGCCTGTCATTCAGTGGAGCTGGCTGGTGGTTTGGTGCTGATCACCAACCACTGGGCCTTTTCAAATATGAAATGCTGCAAATGCTCCATCTGCAGAAGCCATAAAGTGATTGCTGGGCTTCAGTGCTCTGAAGACATTGAGTGGAGCCAAATGAGTGTAACCTGAGATCCTCACTGTGAGCCTTTGGATTCAGAATCACAGTTGATCCAAGTTTGCACTTGAAGTGTAGTGGAAATAGGTTTGAAGGGAATGCCACGACTCTCTTCAGACTGTGCTGGTCAGCTGCTGGCATCAGGATTTGTGGTTGAGACTTACAGTCTTGTTGCATCAGCTCTGCTGCCTCTACATGGGCTGAAGCACAAGTCCACAGAGAGCCTCTCTGTTCTGTTTTAAACAAGGCACTCAGAATTACAAATATTCTTGACTCTTCCTAGCATTTCACATCAAAATGTCACAAGGTGCAAATGTGATTGACCTTGTACTTTACTGGTGGGAGGAGAAGAATCCCACTTCTGTGTGACGTTTTGTTGGATGTAGGAGCAGTTGTGTGCTTGTAGTCTCAGTAGCTTTACTATTCATTTTAGCAACAAAAATAAAATATCTACAGGAACACACAACAAGAATTAGAGCAACTCAGAAGCTGAAACAACTGTTTAGTTTCTTAGTAGTGGTAGGTAGTTAGGCAATACCTGGAGAAGAAGCCATTAGAGCTTCTTTCCTTTGGGAAATACATTCTTCTGCCTCAGAAATGTCTGTATTCCCAACTGCTTTTCTGTCAGTTAAATAATGTGGGTGTATGATTTGAGTCCTGGGACACAAAGGATGTAAGCATGTACCTGAAATTAGGCATGTGTGTGCTTTCTGCTGAGTAAGTGTGTCCTAGTCAGGTATTTAAATTTTAAATGCACTGGGGCCCTCACTCATAAAGTAAGCAAATTTCAGCCTAGACAGCAGTGGGAGGAATAAACATTAAGCTCAAAACAAACTGTTATCAAAGCAGCTTTTCAGACTATGTAGGATTACACTTTAAGATGGGCATAGCATCTTTAAAACCTTTTGCAGTAGCTAAGAGCTCATACATTAGCTTTCATGAGAGGCATTACAGATGTCTGTGAATATTATATAAACACAAGCCTGTTTGCAACAGTTTATAAACTTAAATATTTCATAAGAAAATACTGAACATTTAACTTGCCTTGTATTTTTTATACAGCAATAAAAACACCATTTTTATCAAAAGTTGCTGGGAAGCCTGACTAATAATGTAACACTTTGTTATAAACTAGGAGGAAAGTTCGCTGGTCTAGAATTAATAAGATGTATAATCTGCACAGGAATTTTTACACTACAGGGGGAATCAGCTAACTTTGGCTTTGCTTCTGCATAAAGATGCATGTAATTTGTGAGAATGTTCTCTGATGCATCTTTATGTCTCTGCGGCTAAGGAGGCTTCCGTGCTTTGCAGTTCGGCATTTCTTGGAAAAGGAAAATACAATGTCGTCACATGAGATAGATGCATGGATCTGGAGATTTTCCTGCAGGAGGCAGGAAATGGCAAGTTTTAGACCTGAGCATTTTCTCCCAGCATTTTCTCCCAATTACATCAATGGGAGCCGCATTCCCAAAATGGAAAAGTGTAAAGCAGTAAGTGAGCAATATTTGGGACATAACCCTCGTGTTCTACAATTTGCCTTAACATTTCCAGCAGGAAGGCAACAGCTTTGCCCCCTCCAAGCAGAGCAGCTGCGCACTGTCAGTGAAGCACCATGCAGTCTGGGGACTTTTAACACAGGTGTACCTGGCAGCCATGAGTTTCAGAGCTGTAGTGGTTATCACATTCGCCTAATTTTCATTTTAGTGGAATAGGATTAAAAGAAAAGCAAAACAGGTTCAATTCAAAATAGAAACAG